>PVKB01000235.1:636122-950425 GCA_004027205.1 Ctenodactylus gundi
TTTTTTTTTTTTTTTTTTTTTTTTTTTTTTTTTTTTTTTTTTTTTTTTTTTTTTTTTTTTGTTCATGGCTGTGGAGTTGAGGAAGTTCCAGATCATAGTACTGGACTCTGCTTGGCTTCTGATAAGGAACTTGTGTTGCATCGCATCAGGCCGAAGGAGGTACATGGGGAAAGAGTTCATGTGTGTGAAAGATGGGGAGGGGCCAGGATTGCTTTTTTACAGCTCACTGTCTTGTGACTAATCCCATCCATTGAGACCTACCTCACTCCCACCAGGCCAACATCTTAAACGTGCCATCTCCTCTCAGTGCCATTGTGTTAAGAACTGGTTCCATCATAGGAGCCTTAGGGAGTCAAATTATAACCGAAAAACAAGAATGGAAGCTCAGTAAAGGTAAAAGCAGGCACAGGAAAAGCTTGCACACAAGGAGTCAGCTCAGTTCTCTGAACTGGTCTTGCTGTTGATAGAAGGCACAATTGTTCCAGGGCCTTGAGGGAAATTTAATGTCTGGTGTGTAGAAAAAAACAGAACTATAGGAGAAGCTGCTGTGTGGTGTAGTCATCAGAAAAATAGCGTCCATGGGTAAGAAGAGGACTTCTGTCTTTGAATGAGTTTCACCCTGTGGCTTGAACACTGGTTGACAGGTGGAAGCATTTATAATGTATAGCCCCTCATTAGTACGGCACAGCAGTACCGCTATGCTCCTTGGAGCCTGCCTACATGGCCACAGACATCCTCGGCAGCTTGATGCTGAAGCAGAAAGTAATTTAGGTCATTCTTTAAGTAAAAAAAAAAAAAAAAAAAAAGGAAAAAATGTTTTCCACTCTGGATTGTTCTAGAGAGGATTCTAATGTAAGTAGAATCTAAATGTTTCCATCAGTCTTACTTCCTTTATCTCACAGTGATATAGTTTAAATAATCTCTATTTTAAGGAAGACTTCTAGTGTAGTTTTAAGAGTGTTTGCTCAGCTAATCCTTTTCCTTGCTTCTTTGGCAAGGAGCTCAGTTATCATATTTGAGTTCAGTTCAGCCGTGGAATCCTCTGACCTTGGAGAGGCAGAGCCTTGCTGGTGCTCCCTTATCCTCAATCTGCAAAAGTTGCAATGATCCAATAAGCCAACTTTTACAGAATCTTTGGGGGATCCTCGGGGTCCATTTGGGCTATAAATATGCCAGGGAAAAAAAAGAACTCTTCAGATGTTCAGTACTAGTGCAGTGGCCCAATATACACTCCATTTTCTACCTTGATGCCCTATTTAAAAAGTTGGAAAATCTCTATCAGGATAAGAAAGACAACTTTTACTTGTTCAGTGGGTGGTTTTTAAAAACCTTGGAGATTCATTTCTAATACAGGTCTATTCAAACGTGTCAAAGGCATTTACCTTTCACCCACACCTGCACTGAAGGCAGGAGACAGAATGTAGGAGAAATAAGAGCCCCTGGGGTGAAAGGAGGAATTTTTCTCATTTGGCATAAGGAGACCCTTCACACAAGGTAGCTGGCGGGAGGGGGGTCTGTGGGGGGTGGGTGGGAGCCACTGGAAGTTATCTCTCCACATCCACTCAGTGGGGGAGAAGTAAGATACAGTTCATGACTTTAAAACATTCACACTTTGAGCAAAAATCTTTCTTAATTCAAAGCCCTCAGCATGGTTTCTATGAGGCAATCACGGTTACTAATTGTTTGAATCCTGTCTTGCAGAGAATTCAGACATTGTCATCTGAAACCCCGAAGACAAGCAAGCAGTTGAATAGCACGGAAGGTCCCTTGTCCCCGAACATCCTATCTGAGTTTGGATTCTTGCGGTGGACAAGATGCTCAGGTCCCACCAACCACGCCTGTGTCCAGGCACTCTCATTTCCAGGTAATGCCCATCACAGCATCTGGTCCTCGAAATCATTGCTTCGGTGGCTTACTTCTCCTCATTGCTGGCAGCCCTTGTGAAAAGTATCCTCAAATCCTGCACCTACAAAGACGCCGGCAGCCCCCCTCACTGAGCTACCTTGAACCCATTTAGGTTTTGTTCCAGTTTCACTCACCAAAAGAACCCTCAAGTTTTGACTCCAGACTCCTGACCTTGATTCTTTCTCTGTTCTCGTGGGGTTAGTATGTGAGCTTGACTTTTCTTGCTGTGTGATTTCACAGTTAACTCTTCAGGCCTGAGTAGTCCTGTGGAAGTGGAGCGTTCCTTGCAGTAACTTCGGCCACGTGGGAAACAGCTTTGAACTAAAGCTGCCCAGTCTCCAGCCCTGCTGAGCAGAGAAGGACAAGACCTCTGTGTGCACCAGAGCGGCAGAGGTACTCTTCTTTTCTTCTTTCTCTCTCTCTGAGACCTCCTCCGTCTGGTTCAACTTACCACTACATGAATAATAAAACCAACCACAAATCTGCAAATATGGAGTCCACCCAAACAGTGCATCCCACCTTGACTTTGGCAGCAAATGCTTCCTTAATTCTGATCTAAGTCATCACTCACTTCCTTTATGCTGGCATTGCAACCCTCCGAAAGGCAAGACAACCTGGATTTTTGTCAGACTTTCACACTAATTTACCTTAATACAGAGGAGAAATTTCATTCCCAAAGAATAATTTATTCAAAAAGCCTGCAAGTGTCTAGAAAGAGAGACTTATAATGAAAGCGCCTTTTTAACCATAGCTGTATCATGTCCTGACATTTATAATGAAAGTGAGAGCCAGAAATAGATTCTTCAGGAGCACGAGATGTGTCTAAACAGCAACACGCCCTGCTAAAAGTGTGCTTCTGCCTACAGGAGTCTGGGGGTTTCCATATCAGCGTGACTCCGTGGGTTTCTGGAATTGCCTCTGGTGTGGACACGACAATCTCTTGTGTGACAAAGCAACAGGCAAACGGAGGACACAGAAGTGTGTGCATTCTTCCACAGAATGAAAATAATTGATTGAATTTCCAGGCAAGGCAGAACGCTAATCCTTTGCTTGCTGTTTCATTCCTCCTTAAAATTACATTGATTTGGTCTTTCGCTTTGTGATTAAGAGAGAATGTAGCAGCCGAGGTGGGCTGCTCCTATTTTTATCATTGTTCTTGGAGCCACCTTGAAATCCTTGGGTACTGAGTTAGAACATTTTGGGAAATTAATTAAAAGAAAACTGAAAAATTGTTACAACCTGAATAAACCATGGAGGGTCACAAGAGAGGAGGATTGTAAGCTCTTCCTGATTCCCTAGGGAACTCTGTAGCCATCTTCAGAGTGGGAAAGTACCTTGTGAAAAAAAGGTGTATAATGTTGCTTGAAAATTGTGGTTTTCCAGACTCTCCTAAAGAAAACGTTCCACTTTAAGAAATCATTTAATGTAGTTTGCAGGCATGAGGGTAGAGAATAATCCTCAGAGTCTTGAATGTCTAATTTGAAACACACTGAAATTTAGAGGCCACAGAAAAGGATGGGTGGTAAGACTGTTGGATAATGGCCAGTGCAATGTTTTGTTCTGGTTGAAAAGCAGCCACCACAGCTGTTGTGCTGACACAGAGAACAGTCTTCTCACCTATGAGGATGGATAGGATGAGTCTCAGCAGAGATGGAGGGCACAGACAGATCAATTCCACTTCTCTTGGCGGAAAGGAAGCTGTGCCCAGAAAAAAAAAAATTCCACGGGCTAGAGATAGATCAACATTCATGCAAAGAAGGAAGCAACTGGTGACTCCAGGGCTCAGCCAGCTCTACAGATGGGGGTCAGAGTCTGAACTCAGAAATGTGTACCCAGCTCACAGGGAGCAGCGCTGCTGGGCCCCAACCCAGCACCCAATCTACAAATGCAGGTTAGGACTGGCCAGATTTTCTGATACCTCAAGACAAGCCAGAAAACAAAATTTTGTTTTGAAATCTCATCCACCTCAAGAAGTCCACAGCATAACAAAAGTCTTTTAGAAGTGTTGAGTTCTGAGGAAATCCCTAGTGCCAACACTTCTCAGTCACATAGAAAACTGCATGAAGGTGAAGGAGGAAGGGAAAGTGTCACCACCATAGAAGAAAGGCGGGAACTGAATGGAAGTAACTGAATGACTTCTAGAGAAAACTTTTCTAAAAGCTTAGTATTCGGGAGCTGACTCGGTGCGGCCCCGCGCTGCCGGCACCCACAGATCACAAACAAGGTCCGGAGGCCAGAACCTCAGCCCGAGGTAAGCATGGATCCGGGTAAGCGGGAATCATTGGCTGCGGGTGGCCCCAGCCTCGGAAGCACCAACCCGCGGGTGTGTGTACTACAAACGCAGCATGGGCTCCCCCTAGAAAAGGCCCTGGGATCCCAGATCAGAAAAGGGGCTCAACAGCCGTCCCAGGTAGTGATGTTAGCAGGAGCCATTCGCTTTTCCTGTGCACCAGTGACAGACAGAGGTAGCAGAACCATGGAGAAACGTGGTAACAAATCTTATACAAAAAGATCTGACTCCCCAGGGGATGGTACAAGGGGTGCTGAAATTGCAGAACCCAAAGAAGAACCCAAGAAAGAGATGGGCAAGAAGGATGGTGACTTATGGGCCCAGATAGTCAGTGAATTAAAGCTGGAATTAAAGCAGGAATTAAAGCAGGAAGCAGAGCAGGAAATAAAACAGCGCAAGAGCTACAACAACACTTAGTTAAGCAAAAAGCAAGGCTTGAAAAGAAATTAGAGGAGACCAAAGAAGAAATGGGGAAGTGCAGTTACAAATCTTCTACAAAAAGACCTGAAACCCCAGGAGATAAAGTCAGGGTAAATAAAGATGAATATGGCAAAAATGATGACAACTTCGGGGCCCAGAAATTCAGTGAATTAAAGGAGGAAATAAAACAGACAGCAGACGAGCTACACCAATACATAGATAAGCAAAAAGCAAGCCTTGAAAAGCAACTAGAGGAGACCAGAGAAGAAATGTACCAGAAGATAATGAAGACAAAAGAAATTAGAGAAGTACACAACAGAGATATAGAAAAACTGAATGCAGATATTCAGGAAAGGAAAAACTCACAGGTAATAATAAGCAACCACTTTAAACAACTTCAGAATAGAATATCAGACCTAGAAAATAAAGTGACTAAGTTGCAACATACAGGCCATGAAGAACACAAAGTAAATAAACAAAGCGAATCATTACAACGGCTGATAGGTGATTCAAGGAGAAACCACCTCAGAATTATGGAAATCGAGGAGAAGACTGAGGACAAAACAAAAGGCTTAAAGGACATGTTTAATGAAGTAATGGAAAAAAAATTCCTAAATCTAAGAAAAGAAATGAACATGGAACTGTTGCAGGCATATAGAACACCAAACAACTTTGATCAGAAGAGATCCTCATCACGACACGTCATAATTAAAATTCTAGAAACCGAACACAAAGAGAAAATACTAAAAGCGGTAAGAGAAAAACAGAAGGTGACCCACAAAGATAAGCCCATCAGGATAACAGCAGATTTTTCAGTTCAAACTTTGAAAGCAAGGAGATCGTGGAGCAATGTCATCCAAGCACTAGAAGAACATAAATACCAACCAAGACTGCTATATCCAGTAAAATTATCTTTTAATTTAAAGGGAGAAATTAAAACTTTCCATGACAGAGACAGTTTAAATGAATTTGCAGCCACTGAGCCAGTATTGCAGAAAATACTTAAAGGAAACTTGGACAGTGAAAGGGAGACCAGCAACACCAATGACCCCAGAGAAAAAGTGAGAACAGCTAGAGGAGAATGAACTGAGAAGAAAGTATGTTAGTAATCAGTGAAATATGAGTAAATAAGATATGAAAGTTAGGACATTCTGAAATAACTAGATTTGTCTGCATGTCTGTCGCTTTAAGTATATTTATGTGGTATAGATTTAAGTTCATTTAATGTAGCAATGTGATATAGTTTTAACTTTGTTTTGTTGTAGCAATTCACTTATTAGGTCACTAATGAAAGTTTGTCCTAAGGAAACTGATTGGTGTAAAGATAGCCTTGTGAATGTACGAATATGCACCTTCCAGTATTCAGATAAGGCAATTGAATTTTATTTATTTTTTTCTTTCTCTTCTTTCCCAAATTAACTAGTCTTTTGAACTACATGCTTATAATTATTTTCTACTGTGAACTGGTGGGTAAGGCCAGGTTTAACGATAACAACAAAGATGTATGAAAATATGGAAAAAAACTTTTGGTGAATATCCCAATGAAGGGATTGGTCAGATTCGGGGAGGAGATATCAAGATTTGACTACTGCGAACCCATTAGAGGAATAGGAAGCTGGGGTAGAGTGGTGACTTGAGTGAAATGACTTAGGTGCCGAAGATTAATATGTTAAACGCTGTGTGGTTTCTCGGACTTGGAAAACCCAGAACACAGACACATTTTGGAACCATATGAAGTGATAACTGGAGCCGGGGGAAGAGACAGGGAGGGGGTGGGAGGGTAGAAGATGGGAAGGGATTGTGAAGTCGATGTGATACATAGATGTAAGAAACACCCAAATTCATTGTAAATACTATGTATTACATTTGTATATTAATAAAAATAGTGGGAAAGAAAAGCTAAGTATTCAGGACAGACGCTGACAGCCATGAGTACTACTTAGAAGTTTTCTAACCTCCAGTCTGGAAGTTAAAACCAGAACTATATTAAATAGTGACTAATAAAAGTTGAAACTGAATAAATAATTAACTTCTACCTAGCAAGATGTTAAATATTTATGCTGTTGTCTGAGTCAGGAGTTACACTCTGGTAGAAAATTCATAACTGGCTGAATTGTGTGTTTTATGTCTGATCTCTCTGTGGTTTGTGTGCTTAACCATTTAGTCCATATGAAAAAACTTGTAATGCTATTCTACAACCCTTTTCTTTCCTGTCATTTGGAAACAGAACAATGAAACTATATAAATAAACCCATCCTGCCTACTTTAAATTCTATAGTGCATAAACTCCAATGTACGCAAATGGATACCATGTCCAAAAATAAACGCTATGCAGGCTATTTTGTAGTTTATTTTTTAAACAACAAATGTGTAATTCAGTTAAAGAAAAAAGCATAGAAATTTACTTATTAAATGACAAAAAATAATCAAGAGATTATAGCTAAAATTTTACGATGCTCATATTTTTATAACATTTTAGCTTAAAATCATTTACTTTATTGTCCTGTGAAAAATGAGCAAATGATGTTAAAATTTCTATAAGACAGTCTCTTGAGATTTAATTTTTCTCTGAAATGAATTTGTGAATCAGAAAAAAAAGTGAATAAGGAAAGTTTCCTCTAGAAGGAACAGACATTGCACGGATGTGGATGGCCTTCTTCTGGGCTCCTTCTGTCTGTCCATTGTCTGTCTGTCTCATGCTCTACTCACAGCCAGCAAAACACGAAGCTCTTCCCAAAGGAGATGTTTTAACTTTGGTGCTGTTCTCAGTTCTTATTCACTGTGATCGCTTATAAAAAAAAAAAAACCCATACTGTTAAGCTTTCTGTGTATTAAACCACTCAATACTTGAGCAATAGCATGAATGACAACTGTCACTACCATTGTCCTTTAAAACCTCTAACCTTTCTTCTGCTAAAGAGATTAATAAGTCTCTGTGTAGTTCTTGAGGAAAAAGCAGAATATATGTCTAAAATGGACGAGCCAAAATACTATCAGAGAGAGAGAGTACTAGATTTTCTAACAGGTGAAGCAGCAGTTGTGAGATTCCCAATCTTGTCCACTCCAAGGCAGGGTCATGGCTGTGTCGCAGACCCTTTGCCAGAGTAGCTAGGGATCCATGGGAGCTCCCATCTCTGAACCTGGCTGTAGAGCTGCCCCTCAGGCCTCTCTCATTCCAGAACCCTTTGATAAATAGATGTTCTATGTTTGAAGATGGTTTGCTCCCACCAAAACTCATGTTGCAATTTGATTACCAATGTGCGGTGTTGAGACTGGACCATTAGGGGTGGTGGTGATGGGGCTTCCACTTTCATGAATGGAACATTGTTTTTTTGTAGAACTAGATTACATCTGCTGGCATTAGTTACCAACTTGAGTGACTGGGTTAGTCAGCATGGAGGCAGGCTGTGACAAAGCAAGGCTGCCCCGGTGTTTGGCCCCTTCTGCGTGACCCTGCTTGGTACTCATGTAAATGTACTTGCTGTGTGATGTCATGTTTCATGTTATGGAGCAGCATAAAGTCCAGGCAAGAAGGAGCTGATCCATCTTGAACAAAAACTCTTCTTTATAACTCTCCTAGCCTCGTCTATTTTGACATAGCAACAACAAGAAAAAAAGAATAAAAGTTAAGTGTCACACAAGTGCTAAAAAACAGTTTGAAGAAGTAGAGACTTGATCA
Source organism: Ctenodactylus gundi (assembly GCA_004027205.1). Lineage (NCBI taxonomy): Eukaryota > Metazoa > Chordata > Mammalia > Rodentia > Ctenodactylidae > Ctenodactylus > Ctenodactylus gundi. The sequence goes on from PVKB01000235.1 coordinate 644,417, forward strand.
CTTAACTAACAATGTGGTTTATCTTAATTTCCACAACTTCAGTGTCAGTTTTTAGGGGACTGAATTTCTTGTATTTGTGAGAAGACAGAACTTTCCACTGCACCTTCAGGGAAAGTGGATAGTGCCCTCTCCTCTCTGGGACTCAGGAAGCCCCAAAGAGCAGGAATTCTGGGCTTGAGGGGAAAATCCCTGTGTGTCCATTAAGAAGTCAGCCGCTGCTGTTTGGGTGAAAATGGGATCCAGAAGTAGAAAACAAGATTTACAGGTTAAAACAAAACAAAATAGAACGAAATAAAATAAACATTAAGTCTTCTTTCTGGAGAGGTTGTTTGTTAAGCTCCTTGCTTATGTTGTGTGTATAGATACTAAACATAAACTCCTTGCAAGCTAGCCCTTCAGAGTGGTTAGTCTGAATTCTGAACATTTGGAAATGGCTTTGTTTACGGCCAGCTATTTTCCCTATGAGCACGTGAGCACCAAATCAAAATTCTGCCAAATGCAGGGTAGGATCCTGGCTAGGACTCAGGAAGAAGTAAAAGAAAGAAGCCTATTTAAAGGGGGGGGGGGGGGGACTGAAAATTTTGTCTTAGTAACTTATTTGCTGCTGAGACAGAATACCCGACATCCACACCTTAAAAGGGGAAAGATTTATTTTAGCTCACAGTTTCAGAAAGTCTCACACTGTCCATTCATGCGTAGCTGTTAATGGTAGAAGTACATGATAGAGGCTAGATGATGAAAATGGCATGGCAGACAGAAAGCCAAATGAGTGAGGAAAGACGGAACTACCATTCCAGGTCCTGTCTCAGCAGTCTGCCCCTTCTGGGTCAAGCTCGAGCGTTCTCTTACTTCTGACCAGTCCCCACCTCCTAACAGCACATGATTCTGTAAGTATGCCACTATACTCAAATACATGAGGCCTTTAGGGAACATTTCAGATCCAAACCAAAACATTCCACCACAGGCCTCCAAAAGATTCATGTCCACCTCCGCACGCAAAATGCACTCAGTCCTCCTCAAGTCCTTAAAGCATTGCTAAAAAGTCCAAATCCAAAGTTTTTTCTGAGACTCAGGCAAACTCTTAGTTGTGAGTCCCTGTGAAAATCAAGAAGTTAAATACTTCCACCACCAATGGCACAGAGTAAATGTTTCCATTATGAAAGAGGAATTGGAGGATAGAAAACAATGAGACCAAAGTGGAAATGAAATTTAGCAATCCTGCAGTTTCAATAAATTTTGTAGCACTGTGTCCGGCATCCTATGCAAGCTCTGGCAAGACGTGAACTCTAAAGGATTGGTTGGCTCCACCTCTGCAGCATTGCCTCTAGATGCAGTTTCCAGATTTCCTTTGGACCGACTCTACTCACAGCCTGCAGTTTTCCTCAGTGGATGACCCATGTTTCTGGAGTTTCCAAACTTTTCGAATCATCACCGCACTTCAAGCTTCTCCTTCACAATTTCATGTTTTGCTCTCCTTGGCCTGGCCTCTAAGGCCTTCCTCTGAAATCTGAGCGGAAACCTTCCTGACCTCACAACTTTTGCACTCTTCATGCCTGTGAAATTAGCACCACATAGATGTTGTTAAGGTCTGCCACTGGCTTGAACAGCGGTCTGGTCCTTTTGAACAATCACTGGTGAGGCCTTTGAGTTTTTAGATGGCTTAGTTCCAGCAAACACTTCCTTCTTTGTCCTATAGGATGACCTGGGGTACTCTTCTCAGAGCAAAGTCTTTGCCTATCCACCACTTAATCTGTAAAGGATAAGGTCTCACTGAGTTTTGAGATGTCCTGAGGCATCTGCTTTATAATTCTAAGAACTTTCCTTTTTAATGTTAATCTATTTGGCAACCAGGTGCTCTTCTCTATTATCTCCTGTTTCTCTGTGTAGAGCTAGCTAACTGCTGCAAACAGTACCCATGTAACAGCCTGAACATTGGGCTGCTTTGAAATTTCATCCACTAGACTAAGTAGCCCATCACCCTTAACCTCAGTCTTAGGCAAAATCTCAGGACAGGGACAAAATGCCAATGCACTCTTTGCCAGAGCATACCATGTATGGTTCCTAAGCCAATTGCCAATGAAGTCCTTTCCCTCTGGAACTTCTTGAGCCTGGTCTTTATGACCCACACTTCTATCGACATTCTGATCTTTTGAGCACCAACCAGAATCTCCCATTAAACTCAGCTTCTGTAACCAGCACCTTCAAACCTTTCCAGACTACTCCTGTAAACCATTCCCAAAGGCTTCCGACCCTTTGAGCACCAACCAGAATCTCCCATTAAACTCAGCTTCTGTAACCAGCACCTTCAAACCTTTCCAGACTACTCCTGTAAACCATTCCCAAAGGCTTCCGACCCTCATTGCCAGGTAAAGCCACAGCGATAACCCCACTTCTCTGGTACCAATTTTTGTCTTAGTTGTTTATTTGTTGCTGAGACAGAATACCTAATATCCACAGTTTAATGGAGGAAAGATTCATTTTGGCTCACAGTTTCAGAAGGTCTCACACAGTCCATTTGTGGGTAGCTGGCAATGGTGGAAGCACATGGTAAAGGCTAGTTCAAGAAAAGCTCTGTATGGCAGACAGAAAGCTAAGTGGGTAAGAAAGGGTAGAATTACACTTCCAGGGCCTGTCTCAACAATCTGCCTCCTTCTGTGTCAAGCCCCAGTGTTCTGAACCTCCTGACTAGGCCCCACCTCTTAATAGCTCTTGATTCCATAGGTATCCCACTACATTCAAATACATGAGGCATTTGGGAGACATTTCAGATCCAAATCATAGTAATTACAAGTAAAACTGAGCTTACTTTAGTTAGTAGTACCAATTCTAATGTAAGAAGTGAACTTGAAGTGAAAGTGGGCAAGAGATAGAAACCCCTGGTACCATCTTTGCAACTTTTTTGAAAATCAAAAAGTACTCAAAAATTAAACATTTATTTTTAAAAATCTAGGCACAGTGGTATTCCCTGAATTTCTAGCTGTTCAGGAAACTGAAGTGGTGAGGTAGAAGATTAATGCAGAACCACCCTGAAATTAACCAGACTAAATATTTGGTTAAACAGGAAATTTTCTGGAGGGAGCAGACATTTGAGGAACTCCAAGTTTCCATTGTTGTTTGCGGGACTAATCCAGATCCATGGTTCCTGGTGCTCCCCATGTGAATTCTGGAACTAGATAATGATTTCCGTGTTGCAGCTCCTTGGGTATCCAATGGGTCAGCATCTCAGAGAAGATGTTCTTTTTTTAACAGGCATACCTGCATGAACTGACTTTCCGTTTGGGAAACACAACAGACATGAGAAATTGCATTTTTTTTTCTTTGATCCAGGGACACCCCTCCTGGGAATATATCTAAAAGAGGTCAAAACAACACACAACAGAGATATTTGTATACCCATGTTCATAGCAGCACAACTAACAATAGCTAAAATATGGAAGTCACCAAAATACCCATCAACAGACCAGTGGATACACAAATTGTGGTATTTATACACAATGGAATACTATGCATCAATAAAGTCCAACAGCGTGGAGGCTTTTACAGACAAATGGAAGAAACTTGAGAACATCATGCTTAATGAAGTGAGTCAGAAGCAGAAGGTGAAACATCCAATGGTCTCTCTGATAGGAGAGACCCAGAGCACAACTCCTATGGAACTTAAGACGAAAGACAAAGTGAAACAGGAGGGAGGGAGGGGAGGGGCGGGGGAGGGACAAAAGGAGAGTAGGAAAGCCCTTGTCACCTTGACAAGATACATATGTGCATAAAAGGCTCAACTCCATCCTAAACCTTAAATTTTGCACATATACATATCAATAAAATAGGGGAAAAACTGTGCTCTTGTGATAATACTAGGGAGTAATGTTTAATCTTTTTGTTGGCATGCCCCCATTGGTTGAGTCCCCAGAGGGGACTTGGAAGGGGCCATAGTCAATCTGGCCACCCATAGGAAATTCCTTGTGGGTTTGGAAGAGCCATGGCATGGCCAGTCACCTGCTCAATTATTTGTCACCAAGCACCTGGAAAAGGGGCTCCCAAGGGCTCTCTCACCTAACAGTGGGAGAATCTCTTAAGCCTACAAATTCAAGACCAGCTGAGGCAATGTAATAAGACCCAATCTAAAAAGATAGATAGATAGATAGATAGATAGATAGATAGATAGATAGATAAAAACTTGTAAATGTAATTGCCCTATTTCTGGAAGTTGCTTCCCCATTGGAAGTGTCCAATGTGTTTAGCACTCAGTACTCAGGGAGATGAAACTGAGCCATCCTGAGACCCAATAGGAAAGGGAAGTGATTTGTTGAAGCTGTTGATTGGTACAGATAATTAATAAGAGGTTTCTGGTTTGGTATTTGGAAGATTTGACTTCTAAGATCCTCTTTCCCCTCAGTTACAGAACTTGAGTTGATGTGATCGTGCTGGGGCAGCAGTCCCAGGTCAGTCATTCATGTCAAAGACTCCGTGCTGACACAAGTGGGCTATGAATAGATATCTGCCAACTCTGGGAATGGTAGAGCGTATGAACTGATTGATTTTTTCCCTAGAGTGATAGATGCTTTTTATCTATCCTCTGTACATACATCTGTCAGCTTTCTTTGCCTTCGTCGTCTTCGTCCTTGCTTCCCGTACCTGCGCTTTTCTTTTCTGAGAACTTGGTCTATATTAGTTCCTCATGACCCCACTCTGCTTTTGAATAAGCTTGTTTGTGAAGATCGTATAAGAGAAATGTCTTCAGCATTGGTGACCGGCCTATGGGGTCCTGTGGTGATAGATAACTGTGAAAGCAGATGTCTCCTTCCGCTACTACAGGCACATTGTAAAAAAGCCTAGACACCAAAACAGAATGCTAACCCCACATCCGGGCAAGATGGCTTAGAGGTATAAATTCAGGAGCAATGGAAAAAGAAAATGAAGATCACCAGATCACCAGATGCAGGTATCAACTTGTCTGCCTGTGCCTGGCTGAGATGATTCAAGTTCATTCCTTCAGAGTACCCACACATCCCAGGTTTGTAAGGACGAGTTTGAATCCAAAAAGCGATCCCACGAGTCAGTGTTACTAATTAGGAGACTTGTGTGCTAGCGAGGTGTCCTTTACAATGGGATGTGCTAGGTAAATATGAGGCCCTAAAGCTCTGGGGAAGAAGGCTAGGAAATGTCCTATGGGGCCATGATTCTCAGGCCCAGGTCTCTAGTAAATGCTTCCGGAAGGGTTTTCAAGCACAAGTCCACAGCCCTGGAAGGACTGCCCTCTCCACCATGTCTGTGGAATGATGTGCCCCTTGATAAATGAAATGGTGTCACTCACCACTTATAATGATCACGAGAGCTGCTTTTGCTGCTGTGATGAGATTCAGACTTTGTGCAGTGGTTTTGATAGAACCTGTTTAGGGATTTGGAGTTCTCCATTCAAGCTGTGACTCTCTCATTGACAATTTTAAGTTTTTATGTCCCTTCTTCTTGAGGGATTTCAGATTCCTCATGTATAAACTAAGACTCCGCAAATTCATTTTAGAAATAAATACGTTAGGTTGGACTGGAAATTAAGTAACTCACATTTGTGTCTGAGCATCCCCATTCAGTTGAACAAGATAATTTATTCTCCTAGTTCATTTTTTCTTTCCATAAGAATGAAGAGTTTAATTTACAATTTTAAAAAGACTCTTTTTGGGTTGACTTACCTTTACCTTCCTCTGAGACAGCAAAAATGTTAATCTTTGGTACTGAAAATTGAACATAGGTTCAATTTCTGAGCCACAGTTCCAATTCCTTTTTATTTATTTTTTGTTAGAGGTAGGGTTTCGCTAAGCTGCTAAGTTGCTCAGGCTGGGCTCTATCTTACGATTCTGCTTCTTCAGTCTCCCAAAGTGCTGGGTCCAGCTCCAAGAAGGCTAATCTTTAAAGAAAGGGTATTTCCGTGTTTTTCCTGTTCTTTTCTCCCTCTGATGCCCTATGAAATTTGGGGCACCTGACTAGTTTTACAGCGTGCCTTGTGGATACTATACAGGGGAATAATTCTGAAAGATTCTCTAAATGCAGCATTCTGAGAATCTAAAATTCTCCACTATTTCACCCCACCAGCATTTTAAGTGCATCTTCTTCACATCCTACCTTTAGTCATACTTGAGAATTTATTAGAATCTGTGCCATTTCTGGATTCTCATGACTCTGACTTTCCTGACTCTTCTCTCAGGTTGGAATATTTTTCTGTTGTTCTTTCCCTGCACTTTTGTACCCCATCCGCTGGGAAACTCTTTCTAGAACCTTCTCACACACCAGTTCCTAGTAATCCTTCCTGGACACACCCACAGCCCATTAGGCCCTCATTTGCCCTCTTTCCCATTACTTGCCACATCACGATAGTCACCATTGAACATCACAGCTAGTGTGTCCAGGGGGCGCTTTGACCAGCCTGCCACTGTCTTCAGGGTTCCCCACCAATAATTCAACTAACCAAGCAAAGATGATATAGGGGGAAAAAATCTGAACATGCAAAGACATATTTATTCCATGTTACTATTTCTTTACAATATAATAACTACTCACATAACCCTGACATATTACTATAAGGAATCTATAGATGATTTGAAGTGTAGGGGAGAATGTGCCTAAGTTGTATGCAAGTACGATGCCATTTTATGCAAGAACTTGAACATTTGTGGATTTTGGTATCCGTGGGGTGGGGGTCCTGAGATCAATCCCGTGCAGATATCGAGGGACACCTGCACCTAGCCATGCCAAGGTGAATGAAGAAGTCAGTGAACACAGATGAGAAAGTGAGGAGTGAATGTCACCCCACATCAGCCTGGAGTCAAGAAGGGCTCAGGGGATGAGATCCTCCAGACTGCACTGTGAGTGATCTGTCCACTTACCACACAACCTGGAGCACCTGAAGTACACTTTCAAAGGAACTGGGAATCCTCAGAACAGTTCATTTTGGAGCAGAGTGGTAGATTAGACTCGTCTCTTCTCAGCCCCACTGTCAGGCAGTGAAAAGAGGGGGACAGGCGTCAGACGAATCACAGAAATGAGAGGCGTGTCAGGCATACATTCCTCCATGGGGTGACTTCTGGAGGCAGTGTCACTGCGTGGCTCATGGGTGACATGGCCCTGCCTATCACTGCAGCCCCAAACGGCATGTAACAGATGACAGACGTGTGTGTCAAGCCACAGCCTGGGGGATGATGGGACAGCCTCAGCGGGTCTGAAATAAGATGTAAGAATCAGACCCCGTGAGCTGGTGTGCCTCCAGTCTCATAATCTTTCGCCTTCAAGAGTTGCTTTCTAGGGAACACATGTGACTTGTGCTGAGGCCCATTTGATCTGCCTGGAGTGTGGAGAGGTCCCACTGGGGCCTGGTGGGGTGGAGCTCAGGATGTTGGACACCACGCCTTCCAGCACCTGAAATCCTTATCTAGAGCGTTGGATGGTCTACAGATGATTGAGGCAGAAGAGGGGAATTACCTGTTTTGAGCGAAGTCCTCACGAAATAAAAGCAATTTCAGCCATCACACAAGGGGTGCATTAATTAAAAGTTTTACCAACTATAGTAGGCTAATTTTTCAGCTGATAATTTTGTATAGCCTAAAAATGATGTCATAGATATCCAAATGGCCCTTGGCAGAAAAAGTGTCCCTACTTGTGCCTCGTAACACCATCCCTTCATAACAGCAACCAATTCTGTCAGGGTAGCTGAAGTGAGCTGGGAACCGTGATGAGGCAGGAACTGTGCTAGGCCCTTCACAGCATTCTCTCATTTAATTCTTACAACAATCTTACAGAGCAGGTACTGTTATTATCACTATTTTTCAGACATGGTGATCAAGCCTACATCAGTTAGGTGATCTGCCCATGTTCAGTAAGCACTTTGCTTCCATGTAGTGTGTCCCCCGTAAGTTTATGTGCTAGATCCGGTTGCCCATGCAGTCTGCTGGGAAGTGGGGCCTTTCAGAAGAATTAAGGGTTTTCTCTTGAGAGTTAATTCTTGCTCTTGCAGGGCTGCACTGGTTACCAGGAGAGTGGGTTATGAGTGAAGCTCTCTGAGCTTGTTCTTTTGCTTCCTGTCTTGCCATGTGACCTCTCTCTCTCTCTCTCTCTCTCTCTGGCTCCTGCTATGTGATGATATCCTCACCATGAGTAGAAGCTGATACTGGCACCATGTCCTTGGACTCTTGGACTTCAGAACTGAGAACTAAATAAATCTCATTTAAAAAATGTTTTAATAAACTCTCAAGTATTTTTTCATTGCAATAAAAATGGACTAAGACCTTCCATTAATTAATGATGAAGCGGGAACTGAGACCAGGCTGTCCTGTGCTTTGTACTATCTTGTACCTTTCAGGTCCAAGAAAGACCTGAAGTGATAAGGGAAGCAGAATCAAGCACGGCCAGGTGGAGCCAAACATACCTGTGGGACCCCTATCAGAAGTGTCATGCACTCCTCCCTCAGTCCAGACAGTGAGAAGCCAGCTGGGGAAACTCTTCAAATCCACTCTCTTAGACAGAGGGTTTGCAGTACCAAGAGACACAGTCTGAACTCAAGGAAAAAACATGTAACCATGGAAACAATGATATATCCTGATCTCTATTCCCATAGAAATAACACTGTATTTTAAAAAACTACTTCCAGGATATCTGACCACTGACATTCAACTTGGACAGCAAAAAGCCAGCGGAAAAATTTGGTAACTGAAATCTTCCTGCCCCATGACCATCCAGATTTGTTTGTAGACAAAGTGAGTTGCAGAAAATTCAAACAGGTCATGTCTCCTGCTGAGGAGCCGTAGTTCTGGGGTCACAGGTTTGGCATCTGTCACCATCACCCCTCTCATTAGAACCCTCACAAGAATTGTCTTGTCACATCCCACTGGGAGCAATGCCTGCCTTCCTCTCGAGCTACTTCATTTACAGTGTTAGTGAGCAATTGAAGACGTGAATTATACTAATTTTTCTTTTTTTCTGAAGTGTGAAAACTCAGAAAATGGTGCCAAATGAATGATCATGTGTATTTCTCACTTTGTTCATTCCTTCTTCCCAGTGTGTTCATTCTTAAGGACACATCTTTGCTGTGTAAATTTTACTGAGATGCAAACTGGAAAATGAAAACAATTTAAAAATTATCTAAGCAGAAGGTAAAACATCGAGTGGTCTCTCTGATATGAGAGACCCAGATCACAACTCTTACGGAACTTAAAACGAAAAACAAAGTGAAACAGGGGGCTAGGGCGGGGAGGGAGGGAGAGGTGGGCAGGGGGAGGGACAAAAGGAGAGTGGGAAAGTCCTTGTCACCTAGACAAGTAGGTGCACAAAGTGCTCAACTTCATTGTAAAACTTAAATTTTGCGCTTATACAGATCAATAAAATGGGGGAAATTATCTAAAATTATAGGTTTCTGATGTTTGTAAGAAGAAAGAATGTCATGGATTTTTAACTGTGGATTTTTTTGTCTACCTAAATTCCAGGCCCGTGATTCATTACCTAAATAATATATAAATCAACTGGGATAGTAGCTGTATCAAATTGGTATAGCTTTTATTTATAAAACAAATTTGTCATTGAAGGCAAGGTGAATCTCACATTACTTATGAACTTGAAGCTAAAGTCAGTGTATCAATTGTGAAAACACATAATTCAAAATTAAATTTGAGGTTGATTTAATTCTGTCCTAAAGAACAGTATCTATGGAAACATGTATGGAAAATGTATTAGGCAGCTATTTCCATGAATTCACTGTGCAACAAACAAACCCAAAATATCATTGAAAAATAATAGAAATCATTTGCCACTCATTTGTAGGCCAGTTGCATTTTTTTTCCATATGTTCATTCTAGAATAGGCTGCAGAGGCACTGGTTATGTAAGTTATATCCTTCACATGGGAATGACAGAAAATCAGTCCAACCATACAAGTACATTTAAAAACTTCTTACATCAACACTCGGTGGCATCTCTTCGGTTAAAGCAAGTTCCATTCCCAAGTCCACAATCAAGAAAGCAGGGAAGTACATTTGTGTATACCATGAAGTCATTGCCAAGTACGGGGGTCAAGCACTGCTACAAAGAATGAACAAGTTTTCAGTGTACTGTAAGCATTTATAGAATAGTATTTTAATTGTATAAAAGACAGCTTTTATTTAGTCAGTGCAAATTATAACTACACATACAAGCTCTTTCTTCAGAAAGACAATGTGCTAACTCAGTTTTCAGTTTGTTTCTTCGTCATATTGGCTCTCCAATGACCACAGCAGAAGTATCTTTGAGAAGTGGTTGATCCAGCAGTTTCAACAGTCAATCTTTTCACTCAAAGACCCCTTAAAAGAGTCTCATCTCCACTAGTCATTGCTTGGTGAACTTCCTAGATCTTGCTTCCAGATGACAGCCATGTTTCTCATTATCAGCTCTACTCTATGCTCTTCTTGCTCCCCAATTCATTCCCTTGGGACCATGTTTTAAGGATTGCCAGGATGAGATTCTGTTTTCCCTCAGGAACTTGATACTTCCCCCTTCAAAACCACCAGAAGTTTGGTCTCCAGATCAACTGGAGTGAGGGCGGGGAAGATGGTGAGTGGTTAGGGTTCATCCAAGGGGGAAAAGGGAAGCAGTACGCATTTTAGACAGAATTGATTTAATCCAAGGCGGCCACAGCAGTTGAATAGCACCTAGAAGTCAAGGTTAGGGAATCTGCTTTCATGAGATCTGCAAGAACAGATATTAGAGAGAAACTCTCACCCAGACTCTCATTGCCTTGGGGCGTCAAAGGAGGAGGTGCTCAGGAGGGCGTCAAAAAGCCAGGGCCAGCTGCTACCGTCTAGCTTTCTTTCTTGCAGTGTATGATTCTTTGGAGATCCCCCAAAACACATTTTTCAAGTAAATTCAGTTATTCTTAAGATAAACAAATGTTAATTCAAGGTCTTTGTAATCTCGGAATTCAGCCACTAGTTCCTTATTTATTAGTTCCCCAAGCTCTTCTAGGTGAATGGCACCCCTCTGCGGGCTCCCAGGCCAGTAGAGGAACCTCTAGTTCTATCACCGAAATCTTAAAACTGCTATACTCAATATGGTGCACGCAAAATTCTCCTTCCCACATTGAGTTGAGGAATTTATCGATATCATCAAATAGTTCTTAGCATTTCTAAAAGAAACAACCAAAAACCTCTTCCAAACTGATAGTGAGATTGGAATTCCTGAAAGTAGAAATACACTCAAACACATAGGGAAAATTATGAGGCCAGAGGTGGCCCTGGCAAAGCTATCTGATGAATGGGAAAGGCAGGTGGTGGCAACCTTGGGCAAAGTCCTTGATTTTTCCTGCAAGTTGCCTGGCTTTACAGGGTGATTGGTGAAGATTAGTAATTAGATGCCCTGTTCTCCAGTGGTCATAAATACCTGAGTTCTGATTATTTCTCCTTTTTTGAGAAGACTTTCATGAAATCAGCTGTTAACCCATAGTAAAAAGAGGTTGATATTAATTAACATTGTGGGCTGGGAAACATAGGCTCTGCATGATATGAGTTGCTGCTTTTTAAGAGGGTAATATATCCAAAAATAAAGCTGTAACATAACAAAGCCAGACATTCCGGGAAGCCAATAAAACCTAACAATAGCTTGCCAGGTAGAATCACAGAAAGCTGGATTTGTAAGGCACCTTATATCTCAGAATAGGAAGCCAAGGCAGGCAGGACACCTACCCTGTGCCTTACACTGAGCAGAAGACCAAGTGACCCGTCGGTTGGTCACAGGCTTCCCAGGTGACTTCATCATTTCTCCACCAGATAAGGTCCTGCTCAAAAATCCTGGGAAAAAAGTGATTCTCCAATCATTATTCCTTTGCTCACTAACCATCACAAACTGCAGATCTATTGAAAATACATCAGTGATGTCACTTTTTAAAAGGATAGAGTTGTGTATGTGGAATCTAGAATTTAAAAAAAAGATGACCTTAAAGTTGTATAGAGGCTAGTAAGGAAGGGTAAGGAGAATGGGGGAACAGAAGTAGCTGAAAGAGTGGATATGCTCAAAACATGATGCAGGTAAATATGGCAGTGACACAGTGAACTCCATTAATATGTGTGATTGTTGTGTGTTATAATTTTTAAAAAACCAAATGAGACTACTACAATATTATTCATGGGAAAAACCACTTTAGTGTATACGTTTCCAAAACAAATTTCAGAGAAATTGTTGCAAATAGGTATGACGTGTGAAATGGTGAACATTAGTATACAAATTAGGATATAATTTTTTTTTACTAAGAGTTCTGCCAATATAGATAATGGTTATGAATGTGCTGTTTGTATCAGACAGTTACAGTTTCAAATATAGTTTTTATTTCATACCAACTTGGAAAGTCAGGCATACTTAAGCTCTGAGACTCTGTCTCTGAATAATGGGGATGTACGATGGGACAATTGATGTGTCAACATTGACAGATAGTCTATGTAAAGTACTTAGCACAGTACTATCACATATTATGTACTTACTAATTGTGGCCACTGGAGAAACTGTGTCAACTTGTTGCGACTGGGGAGTGGCCAGGGAAAGCTTTCAGGTGTGTGTTATTTACTTGAGGGCCAGGAAGTCGGGGAGGGGCACCTAACTCACAACTTGAATTGAGAAAAGGAGGGAGGGAGATACATTGTTGCAGCCTCTCCCTAAAGAAAGCCCTGGCCTTTCCTTGAGCCGAAGTGCTTACTCTGGTCTTCACAGATCTCCTTAGTAAACTCTCATCACTCCCCCATTGTTGCCTTGTTTTCTTGGACAATCATCCACAGCAGGCTTGCACCGGCTGTCCTGCAGTCTAGGACTGGTGTCCTTTTGACATGAGCCTGAGCGGCTACTGGACTGTCCAGCTCTCCCACGTGTGCAGGGCCGATTTGGACTCTTTCTCTTCGAACTTGTAAGCCCTCCAAATAAATTCCCTTATCTCTATAAATTCTATTAACTCAGCCTCTCTTAGAACCCTAAACAGTACACTACCTGTTCACCATACCCACAAAATCATAACAGATTGAGTAAATGTCACCGTAGCAAAGACTTTGTAAGAACTCAGTTCCAATGACTGCTGGCAGAATTCTGGACAGCCTTTCCAGCAGTGTTGATACAGAAGTTTTTTACGTATAAAGTCACCACCACCCTCTGGCTTTCCCTAGGTATATGAGAACCCGGTCTCAAAGTCTTTACATAGGAACTCCTGACTGTTCACAAAGGTTAAGTTTCTTACCAGTGTCATTTTCTAATTTTTTTATTCTGAAAAAGAAAATGGTGGAATAACGGAGCTTCATTACTGTATCAAGTGGAAAACTTGGAGGACAAGACAATGTTCTGAGTTACGAGGATTTAAATCAGAAATCTCTCAAGAGGCTGGCCGGTTTAACTACCGCAATCACAAGCTGAATTTTCTCGTTCATGTGGAGACCAAACACCAAGGCCAAAAAGGACCAGGATGGAGAATCGGGGGGTAGCTGGAAAGTGTGGTAGGTTCTGAGTCTCAGTTCAAAAGCCAGAGCTGGGGCTGGATAAATAGTTAGCAGTTAACGTACTTGCAAAGTAAGTGCTGAGTACCTAAGTTAGATTCCCTAGCACCACGCAAGTTGAGCATGGTGGTGTACACCTGTAACTCTAGTACTAAGGAGACTGATGGACTGATGTAGGAGGATCGCTTGAGGCCAGCCTGGGCCACACAGTGAGTTCAGAATCAGCCTGGACTACAGAGTGAGACCTTGTCTCAAAAAAAAGAAAAAAGCCTTAGCCATGAGAAGAGCTCTGGAGCATAACCCAAGAGAAAATAGACCCAGTTGGCTTGCTCCAGAGAGGCCAGGAGTCCTTGTCCAGCACCAGAAGGAGACAGTGAAGCCCTCGTTTCCTAGGCCCCTGTGTGCTCACTCACGCAGGGAGATCCACATCCACAGTATCCTGACTGACTCCAGCATACCCGCCCCCCTCATGTTTTCTCCCAGTGCCGCTAGGCCATATTTTCTACAATGCAATCCCAACCCTGCTGCCAATCTGCTGAGAACCCTTTGACAGCAATTTTATCAGAATCTAGTCTGACCCCTTGGCATGGTCCCTAGCCCTTGTGTGATGCTCCTAGCTCTTGTGTCTGCTGCTCTCCCAGTACCCAGTAGGGTCCTGGAAGTCAGGGAAAGTCCAGCTTTACCTCAATCTTGGAGCTCTCCAGCTGTTGAGACACCTGCTTGGTGGCAGAGAAGCTGCACGTACCTAAACGTTCACCTTACATTATCAGTTCTCACCTTTCACTACACGTGAGAATCACCCAGGGCAAATATCCCAATGTCCACGCCACACTCCGGAGCATTAGTGTTTTTACGGGCATCAGCATTTTGAAGCTCTTCTGGTCACTCTGAGGTGTAGTCAAAGTTACAGATTACAGTTGTACATTCATTGTTGTTTTTAAAGAAAATCAACAACAACAACAAAACAGCGTAGAGAAACTTACCTCTTGTTTAAAGTCCAAAGACACCAGCCTTAAATTCTAAACTCAACTGCCTGCTAATCATTGCTGATTTCAAGAGGAAGACTGACCATTTCAGGAAGATCGCATCAGGGAAGTAAAAGGTGTGATCAGTTCAGGAAGTGGGAGGTTAGCCCAGCCTCCCACAGGGCCTGTAGTTGTGGGAAAATTCTCATGAATGTCAATGAGCATGAGCCCCAGTGGCCTGGGTGGCTCTCAGAGAGCGGCCTGGCCCTGGGCCAGCCCAGCACAGAAGGGCCAGCCTAGGGAGGGAGGAAGTGACTCAGGGCTGTCCTCTCCCTAGCAACAGGACAAGGCTGTAACCTTTTGTGAAAGGACAGGTAAAAATAGCAGGAGCACTTTAGGAAGAACTCTGAATTTATATATACTGAACAGCCTGGTTATATAACTGAGGGTGAGTGAACTGGGGAAGGGCAGGGAGGGCAGATCTTTGATATGGTTTAGTGTTCCGGGACAGGCACTGTGTGTGGGTCTTCTCACTTCATCCTCCTGGGATCCCGCAAGTTCGATGTCAACATCTCCTTCTTGTAAACGAGGATCCTGCAGCCAGTTTGGGAAGATGACACACTTAAATCATCCAGCTGGCAAAGGGCAGCTTGGGACCAACCCTGATGCCTGCCTGTCTGACCACTCACGCTCTGGCCTGAGCCTCTGGCTCGGTCCCAGCAATGACACGAAGGAAGATACATATGAACTTCTTTAGAAGCTAGGACTACTGGACTATCTCCCAGTGTTTGTGCAGAGCTGCAGTGAGAGATGAGTGCAGGGCCTAACAGGAGAAAGAAGCCTTAAGTTCTAGGCTGATGCGAATGGCTTGTCACCTCTTGGCAGCAAGGGTTATTGAAAGTCAATAAGCAATGGGACAGCATATGTCACCTGTGTTTCAGGATGATTCATCTGGTGATGCTGCCTACAGTAGATCGACCTATGGTGTGTCTGTGGGCAACAGATTCTAGAGAACAGATTAGAAAGCGCTCTAATCTAAAGTTGGGAAACTCTCGATCTACACACATCTATACATCTTGCACTCCCAACAGGAATGAGGCTTCCTTAGAAAAATGATAATTTTCAGGTTTGGGGAAAAAAATGTACAAATTGAAACAGAAAGAAAAAGAACAATCTGGGGTTATGCCAAAAGGTACAATCATCAACTAGAAAGGACACCTCCAGATAAAGATGAGACAATTTGAATCAAAAGAAACAATGAATAACATGGATTGAAATGTATCAAGCATATAAAAATTCACGGGTTCAAATAACGTTAACCCCGACCACACAACAAATGTATTGGTTAACCACCTGTGGAAGTTACTAGGGCTCCCCATTCTGACCACTGATAAATAAAAGAAAAGAATAGGGGCATCTATCCCACTTTTCCTGTGCTAGCTTTTCAGGCTAACAAAACAGTTGATGAGAAAATGTTCATTATAGAAACATCACAGAAGTTAATTAATGAAAAAGGAATGGTAGAATCACCCACTTGTAACCCTTTCTGAAATAATGGAACTAGATAATGGCCATCAGTGGCAAAAGAGAAAGGAGTAAAGGCCAAAAGGGATCTTGATAATGGATCATTTTCTCTGACACCACTAATCAAAGCCATAGGCTGCAAGTATGACTGTATATCCCCCAAGTGAAACAATATGGAATGCATAGGACCGTCCAAATAGAATCTAATCAAGCACCGAATCTTAGTTTTATCTGCAGGAATTTCAAGGAACAGAGAAACATGTTAAGCAGTTGAGATTCTTCTCCCCTCGTTGGCACAGGAGAATGTTATGATTTAAACTCAAGTGTCCCCCCAAAACCTCACGTGTTTGGAAGGTGATTGGTTCCTGGGAGGAGCAAGATACTCATCAGTGAACTGATCCACTGATAATTTCATGTGCTGTTAGGAGGTGGGTCCTGGTATGAGGGATGGGAAGGTCATGTGACCTGGAAGGTCATGTGAAACTGTGTTACTGGGAAGTAGGGCCTGGCTAGAAGGGACAGAATTTAAGGCTTGACCTGGAAAGAATGTGTCAATTCGATGAGATTAGGGATTGCCTAGGAAAGAGATTTCAGGTCATGACCCAGGCCTTCCTGCCTTTCTCTGCTTCCTGGCTGCACAGAATGAGTAGTTTCCTCTGCAGTGCCCTTAGGCCGGTATTGACTATGCATGGATTGAGACCTCAGAAACCGTGAGTTAAAATAAATCTCTCTTCTTTTAAACTGTGAGTACTGAGCCTTGTGTCCCTGTGACAAGAAGGTGACTGAGATGGGTATGGAGTAGTTAGGCGGGGGCACACATTCTAACTTCTCCCCTGTCAATCCTATACAGCTCTGGGATCTTCACAACACCATTCATTTTTTAAAAAATGATTACAATTTAATGAGGGTTCAGGGTAATTCAATGTGGGAAAGATGACTGAGATAGAATTTAAGACAGATAGGACCTCTCAGATGATGAGACAGTTATCAAGCTAGCTTTAGTGTGTGAGCCCCCCTCGTAAGAAATGCCAAAATTGCATACACAATACTGTTGTCTGTTTCAGATACTTAGTTTTAACACACTTTGTACTAACATTCACACGTCCATATCAAACTGCAGCTAACAACCACATCCTACAACTTTAACCTATACAACATAATGGATTGCTGGGCATATCTCAAAAGTCTTCCTAGCTGGAGAAACAATAAAGCCAGCCCCAGCCCCCAGCTGTATTTTCTATCTTGCCCTAGATTGTAGTGTAGACCTAGTGAGGCAGCATAGAACTTTTTTTGCAGCAGTAATTACTTCCACAATTAGATATCTATCTACACCCACTTAATCTGCTCCTGTATTTACTTACTCTTTTACCTGGGACCCTGAATGCTTTTATGAAAGCCAATCTCATCACTGCATACTGACATGTCCTCGCTGACACACCCAGAAGGATTCTTCTAGAAATTCCCTTGCTACATTCACGTCTTTCCTTCTCTATAGGATCACTAACATCAGAATAAAAACACATTATTATCTTACATTAAATATCTTTCCGTTAATAAAAAGTAGAGCAGAGATAAATAAAATATAGGATAGAAAAATAACAGAGAAAACCAATGAGACCAAAAGTTCCTTGAAGAGAAAAAAAAATAGACAAACCTTTAGCTAGATGGATTCAGGAAAGAGAGAGAGAGAGAGAGAGAGAGAGAGAGAGAGAGAGACAGATTAAAATTGCTAAAATCAACAATGAAAGTAAAAATATTATTGATTTACAGAAATAAAAAGTTAAAGCAATAATGGCTGGGATGTGCCTCAGAGATAGAGCCCATGCCTACCGCACACAAGGGTCTACAGTTCAATCTCTAGTACTGAAAAAAGAAGTATTGTAAGAAAGTATTATGAGCAATTGTATACCAATAAGTTGGATAACCTAGAAAAAATAGAAGAATTTCTAGATATATAAACCTACCAAGACTAAACCATGAAAAAATAGAGAATCTAAATAGACCTTAACTAGTTAAGATATTGAATCAGTAATTAAAAATTTCCCAACAAAGAAAAGCCCTAGACCCGGTCCCTGCACAGATGAATTCTTCTAACTTTTAAAGAATGAACAACTATCCTCAAACTCTTCTAAAAATTGAAGAGAAGAAAACTTTCTCTAACTCATTTTGATGTCAGTTCCAGAAAAATACAAAGAAAACGACACTACAGACCAATGTCTCTTATAAGCACTGATATAAAATTTTTCAACAAAACTCTAGCAAACCAGATTAAGAAGCACATTAAAGATTACAAATCATGTTCAAGTGAGGTTTTTCTTCTTGGAATGCAAAGATGGTACAACATCGAAAAATCGGTCAGTGTGTAGTATGCTGTGGCTTGGATCAAAAGCCTCATGTATTTGAAACTGTGCTACTGGGAAATAGGGCCTGGCTAGAAGGGACAGATTTTAAGGCTTGACCTGGAAAGGGTGTGTCAATGTAATGAGACTGCCTAGGAAAGAGATTTCAGGTACTTACTATTAATTTGTGGGCCAGAAAATGAGGAGCCCACCCTGAGGAACCCACCTGGCAATTTGAAATAATTAAAGGAAGAAGATACATTGTTGCAGCTTCTTCCTGGGAAAGCCCAGCCTTGCCTGAGCCTCCAGTCTCACTTTGCTCTGCTTCACATGGTTTCTGTCAGCTCCGGGGCAAGCAATTCTCTAGCCTCCGTCTCTGCAATGTGCCTTCACAGTTGGCCGCTGCCTTGTGAATGAACACACGGTATGAGACTTTCTGAAACCCTGAGCTAAATCTCTCCTCCCTTAAAATGTGGATGTCAGATATTCTTTTACAGCAGCGAGATTAGTAACCAAGCCATTACATTAATAGAATGAATAAAACATTTACAGAGTCATCTGAATTGATACAGAAAATGGCTGACAAAATCCAACAACATTTCAGGACTTAAAAAATCAACAAACTAGAAATAGAAGGAAACAACCTTCATATAAGAAAAGTCATGTATGAAAATGCACAGGGAACATACCCAATGGCCAAAGACTAAAATCTTTTCCTTTAAGATTGTGAACAAGGCAATATGCCCAAATACTCACTATAGTACTAGATATTCTATGAGAGAGCAATTAAGCATGAAAAAGAAACATTCAAATTTAAAAGGGAGAAGTCATCTCTATTATCAGATATAATATTCCTATATGCATACAATTCTAAATAGCCACAAAATCCTATTAAAACTAACAAATAAATTTAGTGAACTAGTAATATACATTTAAGTATACCATTTGGATTTCTATCCAGTAATAATGAACAATACACAAAGAAAACAATTTCATTCACCATAGCATCAAAAAATTAATTAATTAAATACTTAGGAATTCACCTAACTAAGAAAATGAAGGGCATGTATAAGAAACTACAAAATATTTTTAACAAAATTAAATATATATGAAAAATGGAAAGACATCTTATGTTCATGGATTGGAAGACTTAATCTTAAGCCCCACTGAAATGATCTATAGAGCTAATGCAACCCTATCAAAAGCCCAAAGATTATTTATTAGGACTAGAAAAATATTTTCTAAAATTTATATGAACTCTCAGGGGCTCCCTGAAGGGAATAAACAATCCTGCAAAAGAAAAAAAAAATCTGTAAGAAGCACAATTTTCTTGACTTCAAAATTATCTGAAGCTATGTTAATCAAAATGATGTGGTACTAGCATACATCTACATGTATATCTATGGAACTGAATAAACATCCCAGAAGGCAATCCCTGCAAATGTAATCGAGTGAATTTTGACAGAAGTGTTAAATCAATCCATGAAGAAAGGACAATCTTTTCAACAAGTGGAGCTGAGAAAACTAAATGTCTATATTAAAGGACGAGGTTAAGTCACTACCTAATGCTATATTAAAAACTTAACTCATGGGTTAGTGGATATGGGACTTAAATAAAAAATCTAAGTCATAAAACTCCTAGAAAGAATATATACAAAGCCTCATAACATTCGGTTGGCGATTATTTATTGAATAGGACAGCAAAGACAAAAGCAACAGAGGGAAAAATAGATCAGACTTCGTGAAAATTAAAAACTTTTGTTCATCAAAAGATTCTATTGCAAAGACTTTCTCAGTAAAACACCCAAAGCACGTGATGACAACAAAAATCAACAAATGAGATTATATAAAATTAAATATCTTCTACACAGCAATGCTACAATCAACAAGAGAGCAACCACAAAATGGGAAAAAATTCTTAGTCAGCTACTCCTTAGACAGAGGACTGTTACCAAGAACACAGAAGGAATTGAGGAAAATTAGAGCCTCCGAAATAAAGGACTCAATCAAAAATGGGAATCTGAAATGAATGAACCCTTTATGGAAGTATGAATTTCCAATAAATAAATGGAAATATGCTCAGCATCTTTAGCCATCGGAGCAATACAAACCAAAACAACACTGAGGCTCCGTCTAATGCCGGTAAGAATGGCCAGTGTTAAGAACGGAAATTCCACAGAGGTCGGAACATTTTTGTTCAGTGATACATCTCAAGCACTTAAGCTAGCATGTGCAGTGTAGTGGGTACTTGACAAGTAGTTGTAGACTAAACCCAATAGTGTCATAAGTACTGTCCAGGGTTACTTGTATTTTATAAGATTACATATGCTGTTGACATACGTATTCTTACATTTCCTTAGCACTTACTGTAAGTTTGGTTGTGTGGGGATACAGTAAATGAGATATATTCGCTGTCTCCATTTACTCGCTTCCAGTAAATGCACTGACTGGCTTCAATCTGACATCTTTCCCATCAGGAACAAAACTTGTTCCCTGTCAAGGTCACCTGTGACCTTCAGGTTTCTAAAACTAATAAGCATTTTCAAATCATCGTTCTAATGACACACTGTAGCAGTTTGTGACTGATTCACACTTTGAAGCACTAGCTGTCCTCGCGGTGCTCCCCACCAGCCCAGCTCTCCCACAGAAGTGTCCTCACTTGTGGCTTTTGAGTCTCCATCCTGCCAGCTGTCCTCCTGCCTCCTGCAGGTCCTTCTCAGCCCTTCGCTAGAACACATCCTCCTCTATCTCTGCTTTTCCATCGTGGCTGAAGTCAAGAGTCAGTTGGAAACCCTTTGTACTTTCCAGGTAATTTCACCTCTTTGATACTCTTGCTTATGTGCCTCAGACTTGGCTTTTGTCTGTGGTTGGCACTCATAGTCAACTGCCCTGTGGGCATTCCTACCAGGATGTCTCAAAGCTGCTGCAGCTATATGTGAACTCATAGCTTCTTACCTATGTTGTTTTAGTGTGATGTCCACCCTACATCAGACACGAGAGAAAGGGCTTGGCCCACTCCTCTTCCTCATTCTCCATTCCTACTTCACAAGGCTACCATTTCTCATTGGATCCATTCTCTCTTTCCGAATCGATTTTCTGCAGCCTCGAAGATTTTGTTTTGTTTTGCTTTTAAATCCTGGTGTCTTTCCTCTGCTGAAAATTCTACAATGACTTTCACTTTTGGATTAAGTTCAGAATTTTTGACATGGCCTGTAAGGCAGGTGGACTTGGACCGTACCAACTAATGCCCCTGCCTTCACATCAGCCACATCTCCTTTCACTTCATGCTGACCAGGACTCTTTTAGAGTTTCAAATGTTCCTTAATCCTTGCTTCCTCAGGGCCTTTGCAAAGCTATACTTGCCCACCTGGCCTCCATATTTCCTTCATGGTGTAGCTCAGGGACCACAATCTTAGAGAGCTTTCTTTCACCAGCCAGAGGTTTTCGTGAATCCCTGTTGTCTATTCTACCCAACCACTTTTATTTCGGTAGACGTTGGTACCATTATTTAATCACTCAACTGACTTCTTAGTTTCTAAGCCCCACTGGAACAGGAACCATAAAATGTTTTGCTAATTGAATTTCTGGCATTTATACACTTCATAACATAGTGTGGACTGAATATCTGATAAACAAAGAAAGGAAGGGGGAATAAGAAAACAAACGAGAGAGAAAAAGCTGGTAATCTCAGCCAAGCTGGGCTCCTTTTGTGATTCCTGTGGGGGCACGGGAACATTTGGTTATACCAGATACTTTTGCACATGTGACTATCCTCCTGAATCTGAGTTGCAACAATGCACTGCTGACGAGTGTCCGCAGCGTGAGATCTGCATGCAAGGCACAGATAAAATCTGGGTTTGGATTTGTTTTTTAAAAATTGAAACATCAAATCGAGAAGTTAGCTCTATCTTGACAATGCCTAACAAACATGCGAATCAAAATATTTACAAATGCAACACAAACAGCTGAACTAGATAATTTATAATAGCTTCTAGTTTAGGCTAGGCAAAAAAACTCAAGGAAACAAGAAGAGCTTAACAGTCAAGAAAAACAAAATTAAGCTTTCTGCAAGTTGCGTTCTTTATTGCAGCCAGCAAAATGAAACAAATCACACATTTTAGCTAGGGAGAAGATTAAGGAACACTCAGGTAGTGTCATGGCATCCAAGCCTCAGAATGACTGCAATTCTATGCTTAATTTAAAACATTTAGTCTCTCCACAAAAAGGAGTAGAATGTGACCTCTAAGTGGGCACAAGAGGAGGCGCAGGAACATCCGGTGGAAGAACCTTGAGATCCAGGGTTGCTGCCAGGACAACACACAGAACAGCACCCTTGTGTGTGATCCACGGGGCAGGCCCAACCTCTTCCGCAACTCCTGGCCTTGATTCTTGGTCCTTACACAAGGCCAACAGCATCATTTGGCCTACTGCATTTCTGCAGTTTTAAGTGACGCCTTTTACTGTCAAACATGCCTCGCTTTAAGTGAAAACTCCAAGTTTCAAATATTTGTTTTTATCTAGACTTAGTTGGTAGAGAATACCTGACAAAGTTATATTAATATTTGCTTTCCATGGCTGCCAAAACAAACTCTGATAAAGTTAACGGCTTCAGCAACACCTGTGTGTCCCCTCACAGCTCTGTAAATCAGTGGACCCACACGAGTCTCCCTTGGCTAAAACCAAGGTGTCCATTGGTTGCATTTGTTTCCAGAGGGCCTTGGAAAATTCTTTTCCTGGTCATTAGGATTGCTGGCAGAAGTCATTTCCTTGCAGTGCCAGCTGAAGGCCTTGTCCAGTTTTGGTGGCTCCTGCATTCCCGGAGCTGGCGGAGCTCTGTCCGGCTTCAAAGCTCCCAACGCAGTGGGTTGAGCCCCTTTCACGCTTTGATCTCTCCTCTCATGGCTCAACTCTGTGACTGCAGCTAGGGACGATTGCCAACCAAACAGGGATTTTGTCGTAAGGTCTGACCTATTTGGTACTTCAGAATCGTTGCTCCATCTCAAAGACGTTAATCAGACCTGCAAAATTGTTTTTGCCACATGAAGGGATCGCCTTCCCGGAGTTCAGGAGGTAGGTGCCTTGGGAGTCATTATCTGTTTACTCTAGAAACATTCACTTGATTCAGATGAGGTGAACCTGAAAAAATTTTTGGGTGACTCTGTAAAGTAAAAAGATATTTGCAAAAACTCCCTGGCACTACACTGCTAGTACTTAAGAACCTTGGTTATTAAAATTTCTAGAATTCCTTCTATCTTAGCAAACTTTCAAGAACATTATTACCATTTCTCATTGTGCTTTATGCAAAGCCTTAATATTATTACTATATATCTTGCACTCACTTTTTTTCTTAGAGACCCCAACTACGGTCTCTCTTCTGTGTTTGTATACATAATTTTTATCTGTTTTTCAGGGAGAAAAAAAGTCTCCTGGACAAGAAAAAAGTTTTCTCATTCCATCTTGTATTCATTTTCCTAGACTTTTAAATTTCTATAGTCCAGCATCCTGATGTTTCCGTGTGTTTTTTTAACAGCTGTTTGCGCAATTTCTGTGTATCTTTTTTTGTGTGTGAGTCTAGCCATGTGTTTAAAAAACACTGATTCATAACAAACATTTGCCTTTATATCAGTGGATTCTGCACAGTTAATACAATTTAGCCCTAAAAACAGAAAAAAATGAAAATTTAAAATAGCACAATTAAATTCATAAATAATTGAATCCTTTTAAGATCAAGAATAAAGAAGGTAAAAGAATATATGATGCTTTTATTAATTTAGCTAATGGGTAGACCTTGAATTTTAGTGTCCTATTTCTGGTCACATGCTAAATTTTCCTATAGTGTTATTCATGTTTGAGAAAATTTCAATGAAGTGTTTCTACAGAAGAGTGTTCTAAGTGTAAATTCAAGGGGAAAAGAGATAACAAGGTAACACACACAACCTGATTTAAACATTTTTCTATAGTATACATAAAATACATAATAGAATACAGATTATATGTAGGCCTGTATAATACGCACTAAATGAATGATCTTGGATCAAGATGAAAAACTAAACACAGTCTGTCACCTTCCCTCAAATTCTGAATCTATTAACATTAAAAGGCTATATTTTTAAAATAAAATGTACAACCACCAAGGAAAATGTGAAATGAAGCCATCATCAAAAGGCTAAAAATACTGAGATGTTCCTAGAAAGAACATGGATGGTAAATGAGCTGGGATTGGTAACCTGCAAGAACAGAAAACTATGGCCCAAGATACACAGGACGGACCCGCCAATGCAGAGAAAGCCCGCCATCCAGGGGAGCGAAGGGAAGAGGAGAAACGGGCCACAGGGATTTTTAAAGAACTGCGTCAGAGCAGAGACTAACCCAGTCACCAGCATTCTCTGGTCTCTGGGTTTGGGCAGACCAGACCCATGTGTGATTCTGGTTAAAATCTGAGAAGCACACTTCACAGTGAGAAAATTTCTCTTCCTAGAAAGACATCCTGGATTAGGAGTCTGATAATGGAAGATAATTCCAAATTCCCATAACAGCTGGCAACGGTCGACAAAGTAACACACTCTGGGAGTGGTTTTAGCGAAAGCCGTCTCATTTTATTTGGGAAGTACAAGGGCTTACATAGACTGAGGAAGCTATCTTGGTTCAATCAGCAAGGCCTCAACCAGCGTGGGGTCAGGAAGGAGGATGGAATACTCCAGCTGTTTTTTATCCTCTTAATTAACTAAACCGGCAGTCCCGTGTTTAAACTAAATAACACCTGGCTTAATTTACGAATAGTAACATTTCTTCGTGGGAAGGAAGGAACTCGGCCAAGGTCAGCAATGCTGAGGCTCTCGGGCCCTGAAGACCCCAACACTTCACCACTAGCAGGATGAAATTATTGCCATGCTGTCTTGTAGCATTGGTGTTGCCATGTAACGTGTGAAGCCAATTTGGTGTTCTTTTCACCATGGTTAATTGCCTTGATTTATTTCTCTTTCTGTTGCTTTCCTCTCCTTTCCTTTCCCTCCCCCCTTTTCTTTGCTCTTCTTTCTTGTTAACTCGGGTCACTTAATAAGAATACCCGGGTGGGGTCCCAGGTTAAATTTCCTGAGCTTCATAATAAACCCCCCTGTACCTAACACATCACAGATGTACAAAATTTGGCTACAATCTCAGCCCCAATCAAAAATCTGTTCTTCGGCTTTAGTCTTGGCCTCCAAAGGCTGATAACCGAATGCCTATCTCAGAGTCATTTCTAACATCCGGTCCTTGTGTATGACCAGTAAGAACGTGAGAAGTTAGTTTATCACATCTCAACAGCATAACAGCAAAAATAGTATCAACAAGACACCATCTGGTTACATTGTTGAATCAGAATAGTCTCTTAGTACACACCTGTATCCCCAGGACTCTGGAGGGCAGAGGTGGGAGGTTCACGAGTTTGAGTCCAGACTGAACAACTTAGTGAATCTGTGAGACCCTGTCACAAAATTAAAAATTAAAATGGGCTAGGAATGTAGGTCGGTGTGAAGACTCTGAATTCAATTCCTAGGACCGCACAAAAAAGGTAAGCATTCACTTTACAATGAGAACTTTTCTTAGGTATTTCACATTTTCAAATTCCATTGTCAGTTGATACATAAATGTTGATTCTTGTAAGAGTAAAATAGTGTTATGAATAGTTCTTATGGAGACTTAATTTTCTGTGCAAAACTAATTATTAAAAGCTTTCTAATTAACCAAACTGGTATGCCTGGAGTGTCAAGTATTACTGAACTGAAACGTGGGACAAATTTCCTTCTAGCAACTGTCCAAGATCACAGGGGCCTGAAAACACATGACAACTACATACCACACCTACTCCTACATTGGCTCCTGGATCAGGGAAAAGAATTGTTACTGGAGACAGTTTAGGGACAATTTGCGAAATCAGTTTCTCTACTTAGTTTCCTAATCAGAAGCTTCGTCTTTGCTGGAAGCTCCAGGATGACTACAACTCCTTAATTAGGGTTAGTGAATCATGAGATTTATCACAAAGAAAAATATAAGGCTAAACAACTGCCCACAGAAGAGGAATTTGAGTACTGCAGGATGATATAAATGGTTGACACTGATAAATCACTCTAGAAGGAAGTTTATAAAATCTAGCAGCTCTTAAAAATCAACACATTATCCAAAGAAAAGAATAGAAAGAACTGTGTGACCAAGCCTTTCCCCCCCTCCTCTGGAGGCCATTTAAGTCATCGGGTTCTCTGTAGTACCAACACCCATCGATGGAGTCATTCATCCTTGAATGGCAGGACACCAAAACACTCTAAGGATGTGGTTTGGATAAAAAGAAATGTCTTCAAGTCCTGTGTTTGGGAGCAAAGTTCTGCTAAGAGCCACTGTCCTTAGCACCTGGTCTACAGTCATCTACGGTCATCCCTTAGCATCTGTGGACATGGGTTTCAGGGATCTGTTCAGACACCAAAAATCCATGGATGCTCAAGTCCCTTACAAGAAATAGTATAGTATTTGTGTAGAACCTCTGCATGTCTTCCCATATACTTTAAATAATCACTAGATAACTTATTATACCTAATACAACATAAATGCTACATAGATATTTGTTATATTGCTAGTTGTCTTTAGCAAATAAGGACAAGGAAGTTAGTGGAGACACTTTTTTGTGTGTTTTCAGTATTTTTAATTTGAGCTTGGTTACATTTGCAGGTGCAGAGCCCATGGATATAAAGGGTGCACTCTTTAACCAGCTCCAGAGGGTAGCCTAGAGTGAGGAGCAGTGAAGCCTTTAATCTCATTGTGTGTTTTAAAATACCCTGTACAGTAGCATGCATATTTATTCATATTTTATAGCGGGACACAGGAGAATCGTACGCTTTCCCTTTCACTTTTTTGTGATACTGGGGATCAAGCCCAGGGCCTTTACACTAAACTATACCCAGAGCCCAATTTTTATTTTTGAGAGACGGTCTTGCTAAGTAGCCTAGGCTGGGTTTGAACTTACAACTCCCCTGCCTTGGCCTCTCAGAGTGCTGAAGTGACAGGCGTGTGCCACTACGTCCAGCTTGCCCATTTATAGTTCATCCATGCACTTTCATCAATTCATGCAGTCTGTGATCCATCAGTGAGAATCTCCTGTATGCAAAGCTTTGGACTCAGTACTGTGGAGGCAGGTATTTGAAGGAGAAATACTTTCTGCTTGCAAGGATCACTAGCAGTCTCCTACTATCTGAACTCATGAATTCAGCAATTATTTATTGAGAATGTACTCAAGATCAGGAAGTATTCTAGTTGGGGAAAGGATTTTTTAATTTAAAAAAGGAATGAGAAAGATTGCTTCCCTTCAAGGTCAGATCTGAGAAGGAAATTAGCAAGGTGGTGTGCATACCTGCTGTGTAAACCACAAAATTGCTATTATTTCACCCAAGCGAAGCTTAAAATAAATTAGCATTTGAAGACATACAAAAAGATATTTAAGACAGTCTTCAAAATCCATTTAAGTCACCATAGCCAAGTTGTTAAACTAAATTACCAAATGTATCATTGATCAATGGCAGAGTTTCTCAAACCTTCTCACTATTGACATTTTAAGATAAATCACTGCATGGGGGCTGTCCCCGGGCCTGTCCCCGGGCCTGTCCCCGGGCCTGTCCCGGGCCTGTAGGATGTTTAGCAGCATCCCTGGCTTCTACCCACTAGATTCTAGGAGCTACTTCAATTAAATCTGTCTTCAGATGTTGCCTTTTGTCACCTGGGAAAAGTCATTCCTGGCCAAGAAGCACTGGTCTATGGGGAAAAGTGTTCCAAATTTCAACCAAGGACCCTAAAACAGATTCCCTCTCTCTCCAAACTCCTTGTAGTTTCAGGAAGCTTCTTTCCCCTCTTTGTTCTGACTTTGTTTTTCTCTACTATGAGCCTTGCATCAAGACCTTCATTTCTCTCCCTTCCAGCTCCCCAGGAGACAGGATAGACAGAGATCCCAGGGGAACTGCATTCTAACTTAGGCAAATCAACCCTTGAGGTGGCAGAAAGGGAGTCTCAGATTTTGCTGTAGAAACAAATTTTAGCTTCCACTCTGCCTTGCCAAGAATCTGTACTCTCCTCAGTTATACCCCAAATAGAGTGTGACAACTACATTTACTACTGTGATCAGAACTCAGGAGCCTAACGTAGGCCACAAAGAAAGCCAGCTGGGTTTGCATCAACTTATTTTCTGCTCTTCTGTATTAACAAATGGCTGCATCGATTTCATGTATTAAGACAAAAAACTCTTTGTCACTGAGTTGTGTGTTATCTCTTAGAGATACCTGAGGACTATTGAACAGTTTTCCTTCAGTATCCACAGGGTATTCATTCTAGCCCTCTATGGTTACCAAAATCCTTGAACACCTTGTCTCTTGTATAAAATGGTGTGGTACTTGCATAGAATCTCCTATATACTTTAAATCATCTCTAGATTAATTATAATACCGAATGTGGTATAAATGCTATGTGGATATTATTAAACTATATTGTTTCAAGAAAATAGACAAGAAAAAGTTTATACAGATTTCATACAGATGCAATATTTTTCTTCCAAACATTTCGATCTGTGGTTGATGGAATCCAAAGGTGTTAGACCTGTGAATATAAAGGGCCAATTGAACCCAATTTTGATATGTCAGCCAGTGGAAAAACTCTACATTTAGGGTACACCTTTTTGGGTAGTCCTAAGGATTGAAGTCAGGACCTAACACGTGCTAGACAAGTGCCCTACCCAAAGATACACTTCCAGTTTAAAAGCGAGAACCCCGCGCCCTGGAGGAGACTAATCCATCCAAAGAGGAGGCTTCCGCTGCCACAAAACTATGGTGAAGCCATGTGGCTCCTCACCCCTACAGTGGGCTTTGAAAAAGCCTCAAAGTGCTTTAGAATTATCTTTGGTTGTAGGGTTTCTGCAGTGGTGTACTTGTAAGAAACTACAGGTCGGACAGGTCTCAAATGAGGTTTTCCCTGTAGAAGTCTACAAAAGGCAATGTACACGGTGACTGTTAAAACTCGGAGCAAGTAAGTAGCCCGTTCCATACCCAGTGATTATGGAAACTTCTCTTGTACTCTAATGTTAACACGTCTCTTTCCACATTACTATTCTGTTCCTGCAGGGGACCTTTGAACAGGAAGTTGTAATCCTTTCCTCATTTATGTGGATGTTACTCTTTGTATTCAGTCACCTCTCTCCAGGTCTTAAATAACATCCTTAAAAAATGTTCTTGCCTCGTCTGTGCTGCTAAATGTGAAATTAAGGGAAGAGTTAGTGGGTTGTACATACATGTTTCCACAAGCATCAATCCAGAATCACCTGTGGGATTTTCTAAACCACATTTTCTAAAGTTCCTCATTTGACCTTTGGATTCAGTAGCATAAGGCCCAGGCCAGGCTGACTTGAATTCGGAAAAATTAAAAACAGTTCTCAAGAGACTAAGGAGTGTGTTGCCAAAGTGAAGAAGCTTGTGCGTGTGTGTGTTTGGTTGGGGGGGGGCGGTATATCAAAGGGGAGGCAGCAGCATCCCCCTGAGGCCAGCCTGGGAGTGTTAGAAGCAATTCCTAGACATCCTCAATGAAGTCCGGAAGCTCTTGGAACAGAATATGGCTGAAGGAATGGTTAAAGAAGATGTGGTACCTATTCACAATGGAATATTATGCAGCCATAAAGAAAGACAGATGCGAAGCATTTGAACAAAAATAGGGTCACCTAGAGTCAATAATTATCAATGAAATGGACCAAACACAAAAGACTGACTATAGATGGGTGGCCTTCTTATGAAATGCACAAAAATAATAACATAAAAAGGCCCCAACATGAATGACAGGGTAGAAAGAGAGGCAATTGGCCAGATAGGAAAGAGGTGAATGAACCTCTGAAAAAGGATATAGACACTCACTGATTCCTCAAACCCCATGGTTCTAATGTGTTACAGAATTTGGAATTCATGTATTTACAAAAAAAAATGCTAAATTTCATGCCATGCGAATTTTTTAGCACAATAAAATTATTGTTCAAAAAATGATACGGCTGAAGAGAGAATGAGCTCTCGGGTGGAAGTTCTTCCATTGCCAACTCTGAATTGCTAGGTTTTGATTTCAATTAGGAAAGTGGCAGTTTTTATATATATATATACTGTATCATATCACAAAGAAAAAGAGATGCCAAGTAGGAATGACATTGATTTACAAATAACCATGTGAATTCTGAGAAGGAAGTATCGTTCATAACGTGGATATTAACATATAAATATCACCTTACCCTCAATCACTCTGTGTATTGGGCAGATGAGAGCGGGAAAGAACTTTGGACCAGTGGTGATCTGGGCTGAGCGCCACTTTACTGTAACGGAAGAGCAATTTCTGAGGGTTGTTGACTGTGGCTGAGGAGCAGCCAGCAAACATTTTGGTGATCAGACCCCCCGACCCCACCCTTGTCCCAGCACCCCACTCCTCTCCACCTCGTCCCACCTGTCCATGGCTGCCTGTGTCTGTCAAGGGCAGGCCACATGCCACCCTCTGAGGAACGCCAGGAGCCTTGCCTTATGAAAGTCTTCCTTACCTTTCATTTTGCTTCCCAGATCAGTTACCTGTGGTCACTCCAATTCAAAAACACTATATGGAAAATTTCCGACACGACGATTTATGAATTTCAACTTGTGTGTCATTCAGAGTAGAATGATGAGACGTCTCGTCATCCGGTCATCCAGTTCCAACCCCCACAGGACACTAGTCACTCTTCTGCCCCATATCCTTCCCCTGACTCTTTTCATCACCCAGTGGCCATGCTAGTTACTAGATCATCTACCAGATATTGCAGCGTTTGTGTCCAAGAATGTCTTACTTAATAATGGTTCCCAAATGTAAGACTTGCGATATGAGCAGCTCGGTTATGCCAAAGGGAACTGCCGAATGCTTTAAGGGAAAAGGTGAAAGTACAGATAAACATGGCGTATGTAGGTTACTACTAGCGACTTCAGGCGTTCACTGAAGTCTTGAAATGTATCCCCAAGGGATGAGGGGAACTACCAGCACACTGAAATCTGCTTACTGCTAAATAAGGAGAGACATGATCTAAGCTGAGTGGTGGAGGTAAAATCTGGATGTTGAACTACAGAGGGGCGACATCAGGGCCAGAAGCAGAGGACAGACCCAGAGAGGCTCAGGGGCCTCAAGAGGCAGAAAACTAGACAGAAAAATCTGTCCAGCCACAGTTTTGCCCAAATCATCAAACCTTTAAAATGCAACAATGTTAAACAGTGATGTTACCAAAAAAAAAAAAAAAAAAAAAACCTGCAAATGTTAAGTGCTATAAATAAAACAAAGCCAGGCACTGTGTTTGCTGGGGAACATTTTCAGGGGAAAGGCGGCTGTCACAAGGGCAAGGTCAGGGAAGGTATCTCTGAGGAGATGATATTTAGGTTGAAACTAAATTATGAGAAGGAGGTTCTCATGCAAACATTTCGAGGAGAGGCAGGAGAAATCACGAGTACAGAGGCGTTAAGTCTCAAATTTAGGGCAGCTGGGATAGAGAAAGAGCTGGTAGGAGGTGAGGGAAGAGAACAGAAGGAACAGAATATAGGTAGGACACAAACATTACAGAAAGAGCTCGTGAAGCCCACCCTCCTGGACTTTCCCGTCCCCTTGCTGTCCTTCACTAGCAGATACACAGTGGTGAATGAGCAAAGCGCCTGCTTAGGAATCACCATTTGTTGTCAGGGAGCTCTTGAGGTGTATTCACGCAGTACTGACTTTCCTTTCCTCATGTTGACAGCTGTGTTATAAAAGGACCCTGAAGAGATCGGGACAAAACCTAAAAAGGCCACTGCAGAGCAAGTAAGTGTGAGCTTGAGCTACCACCTCCCTGAGTTGGATGTTCAGCAGAAACAGTTCACAGTTGTCATGTCCTTTGAGCAAGAGAAGATGGCTCAGTCCCACTGGGCCTGCAAGGCATCAGCAGAGAGGATTGTTTGCAAGAGATCTGTGTTGGCAGAGAAAGAAAAACTGATTTTGTTGTTGTTAAATAAGACATTCCTTTTGAGACAGGCATTGTACATTAATTTTTCTTTCCTCACCTCTCCCTTTTTAACCATACATAGGCACGTGGCCATCAAAATAACAGATCATTTTTTTCTTACTTAGGGTACTTCAGTCTCCTCTTGGTCATGAGTGAGGCAAAAATGTAGCAAAGTGGAGACTTGATTGGTTCGTTTTGAGAACCATTCAAAAATCATTGTCTTACGTTATAGAGGTATTTTATTTGTAGTTCTTTGATTTTATGCCAATGTTCTCTTTCAGATATTTCTGCAAGAAGATAGGCATTAAGATCTATTTTTGGTTGTCCTTGGGTACTGCAGCCCAGCTTATAGGGATGCCCTGAAATGCCCAGGGATGGTTTTGGACAGGGTACGACCCTTCCATCAGAGGCATTAATGCTTCTGGCTTTAGGCCCTGGGGGAGTTAATTCCACTGTCTAAAATTATGGTGGCCCTCCATATTTGTGGGTTCTGCACCTGTGGATTCAGTACACCTTGGGTTGAAAACATTCAGGAAAAAATTGATTTCTGTAGTGAGCATGTACAGACTTTTTTCTTGTCATCAGTCCTTAGACAATACAATGTAATAATGAGTTACCTAGTGTTGCTATTGCATTAAATATTAGGTAACCAAGAGTTGACTTAAAGTATATGGAGGATGTGTGTAGGTTCTCTGTAAATACTATGCCATTCTACAGAAGAGACTTGAGCATCTATGGATTTTGATATCTAAGGACTGAACCTCCATAGAAACAAAGGAGAAACTATATTTTAGAATTCCTATTTTCCTGTTCCTTTTAAATCTTGACAGACAGGGCCAATGTGCAATCTCTAAGAATGACGCAGTGCTTTCAAGAAACAGGGATAGTTGATAGAAAGGTATGGTGCTGTAACGCGATGTGTTCCACCTCGTGCCTCTCTGTCTCTCTGTCTCTCTGTCTCTCTCTCTCTCTCTCTCTCTCTCTCTCTCTCTCTGTCAAATTAAGAGGAGCACTGGTTATTTAAAACATAACACAAATTATCTTCTAATTTCAAAACAAATCCCCAAAATACAAAAAATAATTTCATCAGGCTGGAATGAAATTTCTGAAGAAACATGTTTCTCCCCTCTCTGCTTCTCTCAGAAGAAAAGTACCTCAGCAAGCTGACCAAATTTACCATTTATCTGCTTCTGTTTTTGGCATGGCTCCAGGCTGGCAGGACACAACACCCTGAATTTAGTGTGTTGCATGGGCTTTCATCACTGCCAAGCATGACTCTCCCATTCAGGACCTTTGCAGCACTTTGTCACCCTCCTCCATACTTGAGTTGAAAGGGATATTTCTAGACAAGAAGGCTTACTCAGAGTCTCACAGAAAAAGCACCAGATAGTGCAATGATCTTGGTCTTTCTAGAGGAATTAATGGATTGTACTACAGTGGAGCCTAGATTTGCATAAGGTGAGTGAAAAATGGGCTTTGTAGCTTGGGGGTTAGGTTTTACAGGTCCTGTTCTTTTTTTTTTTTTTTTGCATTTTTAATCTCTTTTAATGTTTTGAGCATTGGTACAAAGAGTAACAATCAACACCCACATTTCAAGGAACAACCAATGCGAAGCAGAAGAGTGGAGGATTTAAATCGATGGCCTTGAAGGCACATTACTGTGATAGAACCTGAAATCTGCTGACCACTAGCTACGTGACATAACTTCTCCAGGACTGTCTTTGTTGACCTGTAAAATGAATCACAACAGAGCAGACTTCTTGGAGATGTTGTGAGGCGTAAATAAGTTAAGAGTAAGTAAAACATCGCCTGCTTAACATCATATACTCAGTGTGCCTGCTCTTCTTATCAAAGACGCTCTTCTGCAGTTACTAAAAAACTTGGCAGCCCTTTTGAAGAACTTAAGTGGCCTGAACATAGGGTGTGATCCCAGTCTTTTGATGGGCTACGGAACTTGTCTTAGAAGATAAATGAGGGAGCATCTGGATTTCTCTAATCACAAAAGAGTTACTTGCTGAGTATTTCATTTTTTAATGAAGCCCTATCAAATACTTATAGCTTTATTTCCACTATTTCTGTTATTGTTCTTGGTGATGGATAATGCCTAATGACTGGCTTTTTGCTTTTCAATTGCCCTATCTGTATCTTTTCTTTGTCCCTAGCCCATGGAGACTTCAGACTACACTTCCCAGAATCCTTTGCCTACTACTTTCTGTTAGTTTCCGCCAATAAGAGGCTCTGAACAGAGGTTGCTAAATGGAAGTTGAAATAAGCCCTTTCTCTTCAACTTCTGAGGAATGTCTACAACTGAGTAGCAGCAATCCAATGCCTCAATGGTCACGTATCCTGACAAATATCATTTTCCCCATTTTTCTCTTTCAGACTTAACTCGAGGTGATTTCTTACTAATTTGGGGGAAAATTATTTTATTTTTGCTGTTCCAGTTTTTATGGCATATTTTAACTAGTCTTTTGAATAAAGATACCTTTGCCTGGAATATTTAAGTTGTTTTTTTGTTTTGCTGTTTTTATACTCATTGATACATTCTCCAAGTTAGAAGCTCAAAGTGTTTTGCTGTTCACCTCACAAGATGAATTGCAGCTATGAAATCTCTGTCTGTTCTTGGATTTACAAACAAAACATGTCCAAATCCATATGACCATATGTAGACCAATGAAAAACAGTGAAGAATAAAATGAAAAAATACACCAAAATGTTTCATTACCTATCCGTTGCTGTGTAACAAATCACCCTCACGTAGTGGCTTTTACAATAGGCACTTATTTCTAGTTGTTAGCAAAAACTTGAAGCAGTTTGCCTCGACGTGCTGGCTTAGAGTCTCCGTGAATTTTTGTCTGATGTCAGCTGGGGAGACAGTCATCTGAAGTTTCAACTGGAGCGAGAGGATCTGCTTCTCCAGATGGCACACCTGTGTCTGGCAAATCAGTGTTGGCTGGCAGACGGTATCAATTCCCACCTCTGTGGAATTCTTCCTCAGGGCTTCCTAAATGTCCTCTTGGCATGGCAACTGGCTTCCCTAAAGAAAGTTATTCAAGAGACTAGGGACAGTTTGTAATACCGTTCATGACCCAGTCTGGGATGGCATATCACTACTTTGTTTGTATTCTCTTGGTCACACTGGGTCAGCCCCGATTCGAGCAATGCAACTATACATAGGCATGTATGCTAGCAGTCAAGAGTCTGTGGGGGCCATTTTGGAGCTGGGCTATCATAATAGCTGTTGTGTATGTATTAGCTGATCAGCACATAATCTGAGCGAAGATGAAGGATGGAAAAGCTTCTACTTTAAACAGGGGAGTGAGAAAGTTAAAGTTCCTTGGATGAGAAGAAGGAAAGAACATGAATCTTTTGGGTTTCGTGGTCGCCTGTGGATAATGCCAATACCGTAAGTTCTTCTGAAAGTTATGAAAACATTTACTAAGTATGTGTTAGTCAGCTGTCACTGTGACAAAATACCCAAGATAAGTCAACTTAAAGGAGAAAATTTTATTGTAGCTCAGAGTTTAAGAGGTCTCAGCCTACAGTTACTTGGCCCCATGGCTTTGAGTCTGTGATTAGGCAGCACGTCGTGGTGGTGTGAGGCGGAGGAGGTCCGTATACCTCATGGCAGCCAGAAAACAAAGAGCAAGAGAGATGAAAGCACTGGGATACCAAGCTGTCCTCCAGTGACATGTCCGCAATGGTCTAACTTCTTCTAATTGGGCTCCCTTCCTAAAGCTTCCACCACTTTCTATTAATGTCATCAGTTGGGGTCCAAATTTTGAACACATGATATTTTGGGGTATATTTAAAATTGAAATTATTACAAATTAGTTGTTGCTTCTTTTCTCTCTCCACTCTCTTGCTTTAGCTATCACCTATTTCCTCTTACCCACCTGCTATGGGTACATCTATTCCTTTGTTTATACCTACTGGCTATACTCCATGACATGATTCCAACAATTTTCTGCCTTTCCTCTCTGAGGAATACATACCAAGACTGCCAAGGAAGAGAGAGGGAGAAAAGGCATCAATGAGAAGTAGATCAGAAAAAGGTTTGGATTGTAAAACTACATATGTGTGATACAAAATTAGAATGTGTAGATACATACGTGTAAGGCAGTAGGGACTGGAATACTCTTTAGTCAGTGAACATCTGTGCCAGGAATAGCAATAAATATTGTGGGGTGATTCGAAGATGAGAAAGACATAGTCTTTGACTTCAAGGAACTTGTGGTTAAAAGATAAAATATCAGTAGATAGCAAATTATAATACAAAATTAAGAACAGAAGGAACAGAAAGCCAACTCAATATTTATAACAAGGCAAAGAAGGGTTCTTGGAGGTCAAACCTGAGCAGTCTTGACAAGTGACTAGGTGAGGGGATAGTGTGTTCCAGGCTAGAAGAACTAAATGATAAAAGATATGAGACAATGGAGAGGATGACATCGGTTCGAAGAGGGTCCAGGAATCCAATGTGGCCATAATATATGGGGGGGTGGGGGGGGGGGACTAGAAGGGCCACGGATGGGAAGGAGACTAGAAAGATGGAGATGAGATGAAACTCAATGCTTCAACTCAATGCAGAGGGTTGGAACCACTCAGCAATGATTCAGAAATGGGAAAGAAGTGAAAGTTTTTTAAGTGAATAACAATGTCATTATAGCCATACGGAAAGAAGAGAGCTATTACAAGGGACATGAGAACCAAAATGCGTACCTTCAGTTGAAGAAATTATGACTACTTAAAAATTTCCCTCTTGGATCACCTGAAGCTTTAAATTTCCCCACAGGGAGTGTGGACTCTTGGTAAAAACTGAACAGCTGTGGACTCTGAAAAACTGAACAAAGAAGATCGTTATCAAAGAGTGAGAGTGCAGCATCTGCAGCTGGCAGGAAAGAGCCTGGCTCTGGAGGCCTTGGGGGATTCCAGAAAAGAAATGCTATGGTTTCAGCATGATTCGTCTCCACCAAAACTCAGGTCGAAATTTAATCCTGAAAATATGATATTGAAAATAAGGACATTAAGAAATGATTAGAGCTCTGGCCTCACACATACCTTAACTCATTCTTGTTTAATGAAATCAAGGATTGGAAGGTTATCTCACAAGGGGACCTGCTATAAAAGTCAGCTTTGTTTAAGTCATAGACAACACCTGCCTCTTGCCAAGAGACGTTCTGTACCACCGTGGCACTCTGCCGGGAAGAAGGCCATCACCAAATGCATCTCCTTGACTTCAGCCCAGACCTTGAACCAAAATAAAGCTTTTTGTTCTGGAAATTAGCCTGTGATTCTCTAATACTGTCTTATTAGCAACAGAAGGAACTAAGACAAACGGGTAAGAGAAAACTTGGTTCACGTATTCTTCATATGCGTGTGTGTGTTCCTTGAAACCAGGGACTACATTTCACTCACCTTCAAGTCTTCAACAATACTTAGAACACAGATATTTATTGAATAAAGACTTTCCTAGTTCTGATAGTTTCAGGTACATAGTTGTAGATATAGAGATAATATATATATAGTTGCACATTCTAACATTTTTATTCATATTCATGTATACATATACACATACATTTTATATGTTCATATACATATTCCTATATGTGTATATACACTTTGGTACTGCCAGTGAACCTAGGTTTTGTGCACACAATCTACCACTATGCACATGCTTTGTGCACACGCTTTCCCTCCTCCCACCCTTGGTCTCTCTTCTTCCCATATTTACTAGGCATCAGCTTTAGACTGAACCTTATTCGGGAAGCAAGAAGAAGAAACGGGTGAACACAGAATAGGACGGGCAGTATTACAGATCAGATCGGTTCTTAAATGTTTGCCAAAGGCTTGCGCCACAGCCAATGGCCCTAGGGGATGCTTGTGGAACCTTTTAGGAGGAGTCTAGTGGAAGTTAGGTCAGTAAGGATGTGCCCTCAAATGGGATATGGGGACCGCAGGTCCCTCCTGTCTCTTCCTCTTGCTTCTTGGCTGCCATGAGGGGAACAGACCTCCTCTGTTATGCACTCCAGCCATGATGCTCTGTGCTATCACAGACCCAAAGTGATAAAACCAAGTAATTATGGACTGAAACCTCTGAATCTGTGAGCCAAAAATAAAACCTTTTCTCCTTTTAAGTTGTTTATCTGTATCTGCACAACTACAGAAGCTAACATGGACAGAAGATTTTTCTTTCAGGCCACAAGACAGTTGGATGTATTCCTAAAATGAGGGGAAGGCACTTGTGGAAGATGAACTACAGAGGGATAAAGATGATTTAGAAGGAACGAAGCACGACCCAAGAACCGAACAGGGAAACAACCCCAGAGTCTAGGGCACTGCGTGCGTGCTCGTGGTGCAGGTACACACACGTCTGTGCATGTCTGTGTACTAGAAAATGTGTAGAAAATACATAATTACAAGCATCTAAATCAGTTGTCATAGATTGGATGCAAACGCAATTTGTATTTGAATTTATAAAAAGTCCCAATGATAAAGATTTGGACAGAGACCAAGTTGTCTTTCTATGCTACCTATGAAAGTGTCCATGGACTAGACAAAAATAGAAAAAAAATACAATGAACACTATGAACAAAGCAATTGAGGAAATGCAGTTTGCGTCCCAACTTCTCTTCAAAATAGCAGAGAACGGTGCAAAAACTAATAATAATGGTTCCTTGGGAAAATACACCACTGGAAGGATGTGGTGTGGAAAGTAGAAGGTGTCTGTCCTACAGTCATGACTGTCAGGCTCACTAACCAGAAGCAAAGTTCGGAGAGCTTGGGCTGCCCCTAAAGGCCCAGATCACCACAGCCCTCGACTGTGGTTGATGGATGTGGCTTTCGGCACTCCGCGGCTTTTTGTTCCCTTACAGACTTGTGTTTGACGGAAGTTAAATGAGCCACTTGGCTTGGGATTTCTCTCCATGCTCAAAGAAGATCACAATTTGATGGGTTTCAGGCGACAGCCCAACTTGCTGCCCAGAGAACTGTAAGGGTTCCATAGCCATTTTCACCATATCTCTGAAAAGCTCACTCACCCCTCCAAGGAGATTAGGAGGCTGGGGCAGGCCCAGGCTTAGAAATCCGCTAGACAGCAGGAGTTAATTACCCCTGCCCTGCATTCCCACTAGCTTGCTGGCTTTGTCTTGCTTCTGAATCAACAAGAGACTCTCCCGGGGTGCCTTAATGTAAATAAAACAATCTGCGTCCTAATTAATCCAGGATGGACAAATGTGCCTTTTCTTTCTCTTTCCATTTTGAAGAATTTCAGTGTGGAATTCGAAGCCTGCCAGTGGTCTATCTGCTTTTGTATTCTCCTGCACTTGTGCCTCTCGTAACATCCTTAGGGAGTGATTGCTCCAGGTACTCCGCAAAGATAAGTACCACCTCCACCTCCTTCTGGGCACTGGGTAATGTGCAAAGTTGGAAATGCCACCACCACTGAACTCAGTCCAACATGTGATGTGTCCAGGTGATGAGGTATGTAGCTAATATTAGTCACTGTGACTTATCAAGGGAATAACTACCTGGTGATATATTTCCCCAATGTATCACCATGCCATCTATCACTGACATGATGAACTTTTCACATCCAGGAAGGTTCCTGACTGTTAGAGAACATATGCAGGCATATCTATTCAGTTCCTAGAAGGAAAGGACACAACAGGAGAATCTTGCAGCTAAAAGAGACATGCAAAGAAGGTAAAATAATAATAATAATAATAATAATAATAATAATAATAATAGGTTCTATGCTGAAGCTTTGTGAAACCAACACATGTTTTTGTTCATTTGCCTTTAGAAGTATATTAATATACTCCACTAGAGAGGACAGAA
This sequence comes from Ctenodactylus gundi, assembly GCA_004027205.1. Classification (NCBI taxonomy): domain Eukaryota; kingdom Metazoa; phylum Chordata; class Mammalia; order Rodentia; family Ctenodactylidae; genus Ctenodactylus; species Ctenodactylus gundi. The sequence goes on from PVKB01000235.1 coordinate 684,584, forward strand.
CATACAGGACTGTGTGTTGGGACAGGTGGGAGCTTCATTTCATTCTGGAAGGTGTGATACGTAAACACACTAAAAGTTAGGGCCCTCAACTGAGTTGGTGCAGTGCAAATTAGGATTTTTGAAGTAGATTTCTATTTGCGGCTACCACAAACCTGGTGGCTTAAATACTTTATTATCTTACAGGTAGTTTTGCAGGTACAAAATCTAACCATACGGCTTCACTGAGCTAAAGCTACTTGGCCATGTTCCTCTGAGACGGCTCTAGGGAAGAATCCTTTTCCCTGCCTTTAGAGTTTCTGGAGGCTGATCAAATTTCTCAGCTTATATCTACTTTTCTCCACCTTCACAGCCAACATAGGTGGGTTGAGTCCCCCCATTGTGTGACTCTGGCCTTTCATGGCCACCTCCTTCACTTCCATGAACATTTATGATTACACTGTCAACCACTGCAGCCCCAGAGACAATCCAGGATACTATCCCGATCTTAACGCCAGCTTGTAGCAAGCTAACTAATTTCATCTGCAATTCTCTTTTGCCATACAACTAGCATACTCATACGTTCCATGGATTAATTAGTACACAGACATCTTTATAAGTCCACTATTCTGACTACTGAGGGACTTAATATTTTTGGCACTGTTGCTTTGCACTTGTGTTACTTTTCTTCTGGCTTAAAAGAGTAAAAGAACAAGCAACGTGAAGTGATTTCTTTAAAAAGTTTCCTAGAAAGATATGTGCTCTAATTGCAGTTCTTCCTCCTGCTTGCTATCCACTGACCTTAGGCAAGTTACTAACCTTTCCCTAAAACTTGGTTTCTCATCTGTAAAATGGAGATAATAAAACCCTCCTACAGAAATTATCAAAGAAACGGGATAATATTTGCAACTCAGCATAGTGCCTAGCACGTTGTAAGTGCTCAATGAAAGTTAAGTAAGAAAAAGTTAGGCAGAGTAGATGGGGTGAGGGCAGGGGAGGGGAGAGAGAAGAGACAGCTGGACTGAACCTTTGTGCGCAGAATCCCCCACTGATGGTTCTGTCCTCCTTGCTTGCCCTTGGTTGGATCCTCTCAGCTTCCCTGGGCAAGGAAAAGGGAAATTCAGCTGTCATTTTTGCTGCCTTTGCTCCCTGCCTGCTGTTTCCCTTTCCTGTACTGCCTCCTTCTCTTGCTGGCCATCCACTGCAGACAGGTCAGGGGATTAAAGCTCACTAAGAAAGGAGCTGGCATCTCAGGGTAAGTGCCCCACTGAAAGCTGCAAATATCCTGGGGGAACTTCACTAAGTTCCACCACCACCCACCCACATCACATATCAAACCCAGCCCAAGCCCTAAACTTCCAAAGGCTGGATTAGATTAGCAAGGGAGAGCCAGGGTGCCTAGGACTAACCATCCCAGGAGAGCTTTGAATTCAAATCAGGTTGTGAGGTCATTGCTACTGCCCTGGGGAAGATGATTCAGAGTCCAAGGGGAATCTTCCCTGCCTATGCTGAAAGACTCTCTGCCGGCCATCAAGATCTTCAGAACACAACTCGAGTTCAGGAAAGGTTGGATTTCTGGAAAATGTTGTCCAGGTAAAAAAAAGGATTAACATGTAGTGGTGAGAAGAATGCAGGAAGCCACTACTTTAGACCCTTTGGGAAAGAAAATAATATTCTTATATTAAAAGCAAACATACATTTCTGTCCAGTGATACAACTTCGGCAGAATCTATTTTATTGAAGAAATAGAAATAATACTACAGAAGCCTGTAAGGGAATATTTATGAGAACAATATTGTAGAGCACACACACACACTAAATCAAAAAACCTGCAAGATCATTAATGGGGGGAAATTAAATAAACCATAGGCTAGCCACTCAAAGAAATATTGTCTTACCATTTAGAAAAAAACCCTATATGCTCAGCTTTTGATCTTGAAGACTCTGGTTGCAAACAAATACATAGCCACCAGAAACAAACAAAAAGACCCACGGTATGTCTGTGTATGTTGATGAACTCATGGAGGAGAAGGCATGAAATACACATCAGTCTATTAATATTTTTAAGTAGAGGGAAGAATAATTTTTTCCATCTTTATATCTTTGATTTGTTTCATTGGTTACGATATCTTTCATACTTTCTTCATATTTAACATTGGGAGCAGAATTTAACAAAAATGAAGACAGTGAGGGGTTGGGGAAGAGAAGCAGAATTAGAAGCCAGGGGAGAAATGGAGACAGGACACTATTGCTGGGCTGGGACTCAGGAGCTTGGGCTGGAGAAGCAAGTGCTGGGAATGCTGGGGCTCTGGTCCCTGAGCCCCAGCCACACTGAATAGGTCTGTGCAGCCGTTCTTATAAGGCTCCTGTAATTCAAGGAGCTGGTCCAGCACTTTCTTGGAGAGAGTTACAGAAGGGAAAGAAGCCTGAGTAACTTGAGGTGAGAGGGATTTACCCTGCTAGAGTATGAAGGAAACCTTTCCCAAAGGATTAAAAGTCAGGGTGAAGTTCGCTACTCAAGGGTTTTTGATGAATTCAGTGAGACCTCTTGGATTAAGCTTAGGCTGAAGTGGGAGGAAAGTAAACTATTTTACTAATTATTGCTTTGGGTATGAAGGATTCAACCCATGGCTTTTACCCTCATCTTTATCTCTAGCCCAGTTTTTAGGTTTTGATTTTGAGACAAAGTCTTGCTAAATCACTAAACTGCCTAGGGTAGGCTTGAACTGCATTCCCCCATTTCAGCCTCCCAGAGTGCTGGGATCACAGGCCTGTGCCACATGGACACTGTCTTGAAAGTAAACGAATACCTAACACGAATTAATTGGCATTTTGTAGGAAAGCAGGATATGTTATACTATCCCATTTGCACAATATGCCTACACTATCTTGTTTGATTAAAAGTGCAATCTTTTTGGAATAGGTAATCTTTCCCCCTCTTTACAGAGGAGAGAACTAAGTCTCGGGGTGGGTCAGAAACCTTCCCCTAGTTATGTAGCTGGTCACAGATCTGGCTCAGAGCCTTGGCTCTTGGAAGCCACACTGGAGTCTAAGGTGGGAATCTGAACCCAAAGTTTACCCTCTCTCTCCCCACTATCACTGTTAGGATGGAGATGGGGAGAAAGAGCCCTCTCCCTGTGCCTGGCAGGGCAAGATTTCTGGAGTAAGGCTGGTATTGAGCTAGGGCTTTTGCAGGCTGGGCAGAGTTGGGCCACATTGCCTTATTTAAACCTTTGGGCCTGGGGCTGAAGCTGCCTGTGCTTTAACCTCGAGGAAAAAGCCCTTGAGGCTTTTAGTGCTGTTTAGTCCCCAGGCTTCCAGTCTAGGGATTTGCAGTGACAAGCAATGGAGGCAGAGAAGAAATTGCAGACATTCCGGAGCTTCTACACCTGTCCTCCTAGCCACTTCCGTCTAGCCCCTCGCCACTTCCTTTCCACGGCAGGGCGGGGGTGGTGAAGAGATCGGCACTTCGATGGTCTCCAGGAGGTGTTCTGGAGAAAGGAAAAGCAAAGGAGTGCTCCTTCCCTCTCTGGTGATGTTCCAAAAGAAGTCCCCCAACTCGGGAACCACCTGAGCTCAGCAAGCTGCCAGCAGGGCATGCCTTGAGTCCCGGTGGCAGGCGGTGCCACGGAGGAATTGAGGGAGACTGAAAACCTTCCCAAAAAGGCTTCCCGTGGTGAGGGCGACTTAAGGAAAGTGGAAATCTGGCTCCATTTCGGCCTGACCGGCCAGGTTCCCTGAAGCTATTGGACCTACCAGGCATGCTGCCTGGATCCAAGCAGTCTGAAGAGGGTGCTCTGTCCCTGTTTCCCCCGGGATGGGGGTGTGCAGACCAGAGTGAAATCATCTCTGGATCTGCAGAGAGAAAATCTGTGTGCGGGGCCTTGGGCTCTTTTTGCCTCTTTTTTCCTGAATCTTGAATGACCTCTAATTTCATCTTTCTCCTTTATTTCTCTTCCACACCTGGGATCTATCATCTCCAGCTGTCGTTGCTCCCTCCCCCACCCACCCCTTCTGTGTTCACATGGTGGCCTTCCTCTTTCCCCTCTGCTAGGTTCCCTCTGGATCTCTTCTATCCGTATTTTCTGTGTCCCTGCGTTTCCAGGCCAGCGTTCTTCAGTGGCCCCCTTTACTCTGCCACCCGCCCTTAACTCCTTCTCTGCATCCGGCCTCTACCCTGTTCACTAGTGTCAACAGGCGCCACACTCAAGTGAGCTTCAGAGTCTTGAATCTACCCAGACTGGGGAAGAGGGAAGGAGATGTTCCCCCAATCCAACAGCTCTAGGGTTGGAGGGCAGCACAAGTGGGCCACTCGAAGAGCCACATGGGTCCCAGTGGCTAGGGTGCTACCTCATGGGGTGGAGGTGGGTGTGGTGACGCCCTCCACTCCTGCACCCCTGCCTCAGAGAGGGGTCAGTCATACCCTGGTTAATATCCTCTTCCAGAACTGGCAACAAGGCCGAGTTACCGCTTAAAAACAGTAACATCAACTAACACAGGGAGTTGTCATCATGATTAAACATCAAATTACAGTCGAGGATGGTAAGATAATAATCTAAAAACAGTCACAGTGAGGAGAAAGGTTCTCTGATGAGCCAGACACAAAGCCCGCATTTATGAAACACGCTCTGCGTCCCTGAGGATCTCTCTAACGCGCGTGAGCACGGGGGTTCCTGGCCTTGGACGCGGCTAGGCAATGCCAAGAGGACGCCAAGGTTTGGAGACTAGTCGGGCAACCTGAAAGTGGACGCGCTGCAGAAACGGGTTCCAGAAGGCGCACCCTGTGGCAGATCAAAGGAACCCGCGCTCCCCAGGCCCGGCCCTCGGGTCGCCTCGGTCTCCCTCCTCCGCCTCGAGGTCTGCTATATCTTCCAGCACACTGACTTCCAGGTGGAGTCCGCGCAGCGAGGGAGGGGCGTCCCCTTCTGTCTCGCGTCCCCCCACCCCCAAATGCCGGAGGAGAACGCGCCTTGAGACGCATTCCTGCTTCAAGGGGCTCAGTTGTGCTCATCGGTTCGCCCCCCGTTTGCACAGAATATACGATGAGAGCGCGCGCTAATATGGCAAACGCGGCCAAGAAGACCCTCCGTTCTTCCTCCTCGTTTCCCTGCCCCCTCATTAAATAGACTCGCCTCGTGACCGAAGGAGGCTCGGCCTTTTGAGTCCCAGGGATCGAGCGCAGGTTGGAACCACTCTATTTACAGGCAGTCGATGATAACCACAGACACGAACGCAACTCAACTATTTTCTAAGATCACGAGTGTCCTGGGTGTGTGACCTCCTCGTGCGGGCAGCGCAGATCTCCGTGGTTCTGACCCAGCCCCGGGATCGGCCCTGGCGAGGGGGAGGCGGCACCGGCGGGAGGGCCCGGCGCGCGTGAACCCGAGGCTGTGATCTAGGCTGCCTGCCACGAGGGCGCGGCAGCCCGCAGCGCTCCGGGCGCAGGGATGCGTGTGCTGCTGGAATTCAGTCCGCGGGGGGAATGCAGATGGAGCAGGGGCGGCTGGGTTTGATTTATGAACGGTTAGGCTAGCGGTTGTTTACGCATTGCATTTCGGAGCCCCGCGAACCCTCCCGGGGCGGGCGGCGCGGGAGGCCGCGCCAGGCTCCAGGGTCCCCCTCGCCGGCTGGCCCCTTCTCCTGGGCAGCTGCCCCCACCCCGACTTTCACCTGGAAATCGGAGGTTGATTGCACTCAAACCACCGAACCCGAGACCTGCTCGCTGCCCGCAGGCCCGGGCCCTCGGTGTCGCCGAACCCCCGTCTCACTCCGGAGTGTGTACTTCTCCGTGGAGCCATGCGGGCCTATAAACAGGACAGCTGCAAGCTGCTTTGCTGCCAGATCGATAGGGCCTCGTCCCGTCGCCATTTCAGCTGAGCAGTCTTATTAATTATGAAAGGCATCACCTGATCCTCCCAGAACACAACCTCTGGGCCCCTCTGTGGGAGCCCTCAATGGCGGTTCCTGCACAAGCTGCCTCTGGCCGCCATGTAGGAAGAGGCGAATTATGGTCCGGGCCAGGCCTGCAGGGATCATGGTTAGGGCTGGACCCACCTGGGGCGTGGGCAGCAGGCTGGCCACTGCCTTGGGCCTCCCTGCGCCGGCTCAGCTGGGGCGAAGCCCAGCTTCTGCAATCCTCACCGAGAAAGGGCCCGTAATTTTAAAAATTAAAGACCACTTCCTTTTTTCCCCGTGTGTGTTTGTGTGTGTGCGCGCGCGCGCCCCCGCATGGGGCCACACCCTGCCCCATTTTTCTTTTATTTTCAAAATTTGAAGCAGGGGCCAAGTTACTAAGTAGCCCAGACTGGGCTGGAGCTTTCGTTCCTCCTGCCTCAGCTTCCCAGAGTGCTGGGATTACAGAGCTCCTCTTTATCTCCTTCCAGAATTTGGCGGACTCCACAAAGTAGTGTCCCGGATGAGAAGGGTCTGCTTGAAGACAGCCAGTTATCCCGTAGCTGTGCGTGAACAGGAGAACTTTCCACCTGGCCTGGTGTGACCCATGAGAGAGCCTGAGACTCAGAGGAAACAAATTTGGAGAAGGAAGGAAAAAAGACACCCCGTTTCAAACAATAACTTTTATTTTATACTTCTCTATACTTTGTAGCAAATCTTTTTTGCTGAATTTAATTTATAATAAACTTTTTAAATTACATCTCTCTCTTTTTTTAAAATCAAGGCTCTTTTATGTCAAAATCTTTTTTTTTTTACTATAGTTGAGATTAACGTTTAACATCCCCCCTTTGTGGTCTATACCGCTGGATTACTGTATGTGTGACATCTAAAACAAGAGAGAGGAGGGGAACAAAGGCAGTGGATTTGAAAGATGCGTGGACAGCAGGTACAGCTAACCTCAGTGGCCTTCGCAGAGTTTTCCCCGACTGCCCTCAGGCCCTGGGGCCTCCTGGACCCTTTTTCCCTCTCCCTCCTGTCCTTACGTTGCAAAGCCAACCATCTGTCCCCTTGCTTTTCTCGAGGAGAAATATGCGGTGGAAATGAACAAAACAAGGAACTGTGGAAGAAAGTGAGCGCGAATCATTCGCCATCTGCTTCCCACGCGGCCGTCTCTCTCGGATTCATTCCCCTGGCCTTCTCCCCTCCTCGCTTTCCTATTAGAAGGAGCCCATCATTTTTCATGTTATTAACATGATTTATATAGAGTAGGTGGCCCAGGGCCGTTCCTGAGATTCATTTGCCAAAAAAGTGAAATAAAACTAAAAAATGAAATTGAAATTTTAAAAAAATGGGGGTGGGTTTGCTGTTTTCTTATTTTTCTGTGAAGATGGACTAAAGCTGAGGTCCGATGATTTTGGCTGTCTGTGCTTGCTCGCTCGCTAATTTGTGACATTTCACAAACAAAATAGAAGAAATCAAACGAAATCGAAAAAAAAGAGGGAGAACCACGATTTCCCACAATCCTACAGAAGTGTTTTCAGCATCACAGAGCATCACAACGTCCCCTAAGAACGGATGGATCTTCGTCTGGATTTCCGGGAGCATGGCGTGAGTGTGGGCGGGCGCGCGGGGCGGGGGAGCTGGCCCGGCGCTCAGAAGGAAAGCCAGGTCGCGAGAGCTGCCGAGAGAGACGCCAGGAGCACGGGGAGCGCCGGGAGCGGGGCACTGGCCGCCCCGTTGCCGCCGCCGCAGAGTTCGAATAAGCTGCCTTGGATGTTGAGGTTTTTGGATTCTTTTCTCAGTTTATCCCACATATCTTTCGCCCCTTCCTGGCAATCCGTGAGGGCCGTGACCGTGCAGCTGTGGAAATCCTCCCAGTAGCTGGCGGGGAACACAACGAAACAGAGGAAGCCTGGTCACTGTGGGCGCGGGGAGGACCGAGCCAGCGCCCCGCGCCGCCCCGTGCCGGCCCCGCCACCCGCGCAGGGTGCCCGCTGCCTACCTCGCCCCCGCCTCCCGGGCGTGCTGGCCGAGGCCACGGGGCTCCCCCTCCCCCGTCTGGATTCCCTTCTCCGGTGCCTGGGGGACCCGGAAGCCGCCAGCCTGGTTGCACCCGTGCGTCGCGCTGGCACCTCGGCCGGCGCAGACAGATTGCTCGCCCTCCTCAGGGACAGCTAGGAAAGCAGTGCTAAGCCTCGCAAGCTGCCGCCCATTAATGCCTCTCAGCTCGCAAGATGGGCTGCTGGCTCCGCGGCCCGCCCGCCCTTCCCGGCTTCTCACCCGTCCCCCTCCCCTGGGCTCCCTCCGGAAGGCCGCACCGTAGCCGTAGCCTTTGCCCTCCTCTCCTCCGTCCACGACCCGCACCTTCTGCTCGTTTTCCATCCCTCTTCATTTCTCCTTTCCTCGGTGCTTCCTCTCCCGCCACCCCCCCCCCCCAGTCTTTTCCTTGGGCTTGAACTTCTGGGTACCTCTTTGGCAAGTAGTACACATGCCCCCACCCCCACCCAGGCCAGGCGCCCTGTCCTCCCCTTCTGATCAGTCCTCTGAGATAGAGCGCATACACTCAGCCACTTTCTGCTCCCAAATTCAGTTCCTAACTTCACACATAACCTTCATCCTGTTAGTCGTCTTCCTTTTTAAACTTTCCCCTTTCTTCTGAAAACCCAAAACAGGTTTGGAGACTAAGTATAATCCCAAGTGGTGATCCATTCTTGGGGTGCCATCTCCTTTTGGAGCTGGTTGACAGGGTGTCTTGCTAACTAAGGGCTGGCTCCTGCTTTCCGCCAGGCCTGAACACCAGCACACGCACAACTGCCACAACCCCCACAACCCCACTCTAATTTTACCCCCCCTACCCCGCAGTGTACTCACCTGGACTATAAGCATGTTGAAAGGCAGCCACCATGATTGATTTATCCCTGTTCCCATTCCTACCCCATCTCCCCATCTCTAATAGTGAAGAGAGAGAGAGAGAGAGAGAGAGAGAGAGTCTCTCTCTCTCTCTCTCTCTGTGTGTGTGTGTGTGTGTGTGTGTGTGTGTGTGTGTGTGTGTTAGATTGCCTTGACTTTAGGTTGTTTTCTAAAAGCCTCCTCTTTGAGTAAAGTCTCTAATTAATAATGACTGGGTGATCTGGACACAGAGATTTCAGGTTCCACAACTGGTAATAAGATTTAAAAACATCAAGCATCTAAGAGATAGCTCCCCTACAGAGTGCCTATGTAACTGCACCTCCCCAAAGATGTTCAAATGGCTTTCCTTCTGTGCCCCTCAATGGGGAGAGAGCCCCCAGGAAGGACAGGCAGAACCCTAGCATTGCATGGGGCTGGAATGGGTGGACTTCATCTGGTGCTGAGCAACCAGCACCATCAAGTGGGTCTGGACCTGAAGACCCAGGGAGGGGCCCTCTTCATTCCTCTGTTTTCCAGGACCAAAGCCCCGCTAAAATATTAAAATCACTTTGAATAACCAATTTCCCATAAATGATGAAGGATTCTGAGAGCTGCTGTAGATGTACCCTTATCATGCCTCACACGTTCATTCTTACCTGTCATCAGACACTTGCGTTAAATATCTTTTGTCCCTTTCGGAGTAAGAAAGTACCAGCTGCTGTGGGTACCAGGGCACTTAGAAAAGTGCACAGCAAGACTGGCCCACATTTGAACAAACACCTCTCTCCCACTTATGAACAGAAGGACTTTGCTGTGTAAAAAAGGAAGGCACGGAAATAGTCATTTCCATCTCTGGAGACGAGGACTATTTCTTGCCCTGGCTTTAGTGAAGCGGCATCCTGGGGGCGAGGGAATGAAACTTTTTGCGCCTGCTATGCTCTGCAGCAGGGCTCTGTGGTTGCCTCACTTGTGGGTGGGAGCAAGCTTTCTGGATAATCTCTGCAAAGACAGTACTGAGCCTGACCCTCAGGTCCTTCTTCCCTTTGGGCCTGCAGCTGTGAGACGTGGGAAAATCATGCAGGTACAGGAAGGGATGGAAAAGCAAGGCTCCCCAAACCTGGGAATGGGCTACAAGCTCCTTCATGGGAAGGCCTGACACTGATAGACTCCTTTTAGGCAAAGAGTATGTGTGTGTGCATATGGGGAGGCACCTGTCTACTCTTTCTTGATGTGTATTGGAGAGGCATTGTTTCACTAGAAGTTAGGCAAGTGACTTTCCCTTTAGATAAATCTAGTATTGCCCCAAAAGCTTCTCAAACCAAAACCAACTGTTCAGAGATGGCAGGGCAGGTACGTCACTGTCACTCATTCATGCGCGAGGAATGAACATTGGCTCAGAACAGAGATTTTGCAGAATGAGAAACTGGTTATCAGGGCTCCCTGCCCAGTGTCCTTCTTCCCAGCACAGTGGGTGCACACCCCTACGTGCCAGCTTCTGAGGCCGAGGACATGGCGGGTTGAGGCTGGGCCTTTCAAGTCGGATGTCCTCCAAAACCCCTCCCAGGCCGTGGGGTCTAACCTGAGGCCTGCCAGTGGGAGCCACATAAACTGCAAGGTTCCGGCAGGTGCCTGAGCCCAGCACCAGTGGGGAGGTGGAGCAGGGAGGCGCGGTGCTCTGGGTCCTCAGCAGTACCCCCAGAAGAGAAACTCCGTGGGCCAGAGAGGACACTTACGTGCACACGGTCTTGATGTTTGTCTTGTCGTCCAGGCCCTGCGGGTAGTTGGCCATGCTGTCGCCCAGCTTGAGCAAACAGTCCGAAAAGCCCTTAAAGACCGCATCGCACTTTCCCGCTGCTCTCACGGCCTGCACCAGGTACGCTGAGGGGAGGAGGGGACACCGGTGAGCAGCGCTGCGACCCCGGCCCGCCCAACGGCCCACCCGCGCTCCTGACGCCTCGCGGCCCCGTCCCGCGGGACTCTGTCTCCCATGGTCCAGCCTCCGGACGCGCCACTGTTAAGGGTGGACAAAAGACGCGGCCCAGGAGTGACCGATGTGCACCGGTAGTGCCTCTGGCGCAGATTGCCTTTGTGCGCGGACGCGGGTGGGTGGGAAGGAAGCGAGTCCAGCCTTCCCCCAGCCCCTCCCGAGGCGCGCTCCGTGTCTTTTTCTGCTTCCATCGCCCCCTCTTCTCACCTCCCTCATCTCTTTCTTTTTCTCCACACTCCCCCCTCGCGTCTCCCAACACTCCCCAGCAAAGCCCTGCCCTGTCTCTCGCAGGGCGATCTTCCATTTCTGAGGCGACAGGAGGGAATCTGGGCCTCAGAGTGCGGGGGCGAGGGCAGGGCGGAGACGAGACAAAGAGTGGGGCCACGCAGCTGAACCCAGTGCCACACGCATGAGCAGCCCTCTGGCGCCCGGTCCTTGGTGGGCGCTTAGCAAACGCTGCAGAACGAACGAACGAATAACGTCTCTGAAGCAAGGATGGTCACCAAAACGGGTTGTTTCATCACAAAGCCCGCTGCCTACCGCGGGTCTCTATTGCCGTGGGCCTCTGGACGCACGCACCTCTGCCCCACGGAAAAAGGGCCGGTCAGACGTCCTGGGACCTAGGGGGTGTGGGTTGGGGTCGGGCGGGGTCAAGGATGGATCTGCGCTGGAGACTCCGGGTCACTTTCTGGAGCCTCGGGCCCCTGCTTCCTCCCGCCTTGGGTCGCCGCTTGTCCCAGGGCACGCCCTTAGCATCCCCGAAAGACCCCAGCCCCTCCGCACAGCAGCAGAGGTGACCCTTCCTCTTTCAGTCTCAGCCAGGTTTCTGAGCGCCCTGTTCGCTGCTTCCTGGGACTCAAGGCCTCGGGCTCCCGGCTACCTCCGGGCTGGGGTATGAGGTAGAAGCTGAGGTGGCAGGGGGAGTTGGAGAAAACCCAGGCGATCAAGAGGTCCTTGCTCCCGGCCTCAGAATGTCACCCTACCCCGTGGTGTTAGGACTCGTGCCAGGGATCGGCTCAGGTCCCGGCGCGCTGCAGTGGCCATTTCTTCCCTTACCCACTCTAGAAAGCTTGATGTGTAGCGGCCAAAGCACCTTGTGCCCGGGAGGGAGCCATGAAGAACAAGTCTGCGCCATTGGGGGAGTGATAAGGGGGGAAATGTGGGCACCGAAATCGGCTTCCAAGTCCCACTACTCAAGGCGTAGGCCACCGCCTCGGCGGCACTCTCAATGTCGCCGCCGGGGTGTGACTGCGTCCCGGGACGACCGAACCCCCCACCCCCACCAGACCCCAGGCAGTCGCCGGCACAGAGGCAGACCCGAGGGAAGGTGACCGAACCCGCACTGGCCTCCGGGAGCGCGCCGCTTGCAATTCGCTGCAGGAAGAGCGAGGCGGGTCTTGGGCGCTCTAATCCGGAACGGGAAGCGCTGGGGAGCCGACCAAGGTTAACTCCGACCTCCGCTGGGGCAGAAACGTAAGCCTTCCCTAACCTCCAGGTTTCTCTGAGCCGTGCCCCAAATTAAATGCTCACAAGACTGCAACACTAGCAAACCAACCTCTGGTCTAGAATCTCATGAATAAATGCATCTTTGTTCTAACAGAACTGCCCAAACGAAATGAGCCTTTTACGTCTTTCTCTGTAATGCCTGTTACAGACACAGCTTTGCAGCGAAGAAACAAACGAAACCCTGACCTCCCTCCCCTGCCCTGTCTTTCCTCCTCCTCTATTTGCACCTCCAAACTCAGTGTCGAAAACCAAGCCCCTTAGATGCACTGATAATTTCTGTTTTCAAAGGGGAGTGGAGCTCTCTGGGAGCGGGAAGCGCGCCTGTCACGCTGTCTTTTCAGGCGCTGCACACAGCGCATGTGTGAGTGTGTGCGTGTGTAAAATAAGAAGTCGTTAACGTTTCTGTGTTTTGCAACTATGTCTTCTTGGGGTCTAGCTTGCTCTAGGAGGCCGCAGTCTGCGCCCCGGTCAGATTTGGAAGGCGCAAGCGTCCGGGCAGGACGTGGCCCGCTCTCCACTGTCCATCCTTCCTGGTCTTTGCAAGGCTCCTGAAGGCGACCCGAGCTCCTTTTCGGTCCTGCCTATCGTCCCTTTCGCGTGTGACTTCTGTTCGTTCATTCATTCGTCCGACCTCTCATTCATTCCAAACTTCCTCCCGTGGCATCTTCACTCGTTCACCACTCACTCCACTTCCCCGCCCCTCCCCAGCCCCCACTTTTCTTGCCAAATGTCAGTGATTTGGGACAGCTCCCAGCCATGAATTAATAAAGACCAAGGTTCTGGTGCAAGGAGAGGGCTGACACTCAGGAACAAATACGTTCCATTTCAACTCCACGGCCAACAATCATTTTCGGATGGGGATGGTGTGTTCAAAAAGCATCCTTGACACTCACACACCGCCCACCCCACCTCTCAAAGTAATGTTATTTCCTACCCGAACAACACACAGCCCCTAATCTTCTCTGATTAAAATCCTTGCCTCAAAAATAATCGCTGTCTCTTGCTCAAAAAATTCTCAGGCCAATTGCAAGATGCCACATTCACTTATTTTAAAAGGATCTGCTGTCATCGGAATTGTTCTTCATTTGTTGCAGCTCTTTGAACTAATGGTGAACATGCAGAGCACCAGGTTCAAAGTCATTTCTTAAAACTAAAGGAAAACACTAACGTCTTGAATCCACACACTTGAACATCCCTAAATGGTTTTGCAAAAAAAATTTTTGTCAAAAGCATAATAATCCATTTTAACATCTAGAGAACCTCCAATCCCTTGTTTCCTGCACATTTTTCATGAAGAAAATGCCATGCATTCCCTCTCTTGCCCCAACCAATCCCCTAAAGCACCCCCAATCCTGCAAGGATTTGTCTGCACAGAATGCTACAGCCTGAAAGGAGAGGAGGTAGAAAACCCGTTTGAAGAGCTTCTATTTTTTTCTCTTGTCCATTCTATTAATAACCTGCTTCACTTTCACTTTTGGGCCACATTAATTAATGTTGTGACCCAGTACAAGGGAAGATTTTTCTAGTCTAGAGAAACCATAATGTTTTCTGCATTCTGGATGGAAAAACCCCATGAACTTTAAAAGCTCCCGGACAGTGTAACCAGGACTTGGCATTCCTTAACACAGAATAGGGACTAAAAACATCTGTCCATGATCAACCTCAAACAAAAATAACAAACATCCTAGAAGACACATCGCAAACACTTCTTAACCCTTTCCTATATGTGAAACATAGGTACTGATGCGTAAAGTAAAAGGCGATTGTGCCCCCAAAAGGACTATCCACGTATATTTGGCTGTATTCATCTTTCTCAAGACGAAGCATGATAAAATATGTGGTCTGGGGTTGCCCGCATTTCTGGATTTGTCCCTCCGGGTCTGCGGTGCCCGGTGCAAAAGCTGCGGCAGGCTATGGGGGAGGGGAGGGGAAGAATGACAAAGTTCTAAATGCTGCAGTTTGAGCGGAACCCCGGAATATCTTTGCTGTCTGCACATAAACTTTCCAGTCTTAGCTGCCTAGCCATCTTGTTCCTGCAGTCACCTTTCGACCCTTCAAAATAGCATCTTGCAGTATCCCAGGGGCCAATGCACGGCCCCAGAGCTCATCAAAACCTGCTGTAACCCCAGAAAGCGAGGCAAAAAAAATGGATGCGCGCTTTGGGAAAAAAACGAGGGGTGAAAACCCCCTCTTGGAAAAGACCCGTGGCATCCAGTTCCTGGAGAACGTTAGCAGTCTCTTTCTTTAGGAAAATCAAACCGGGGCGTCCGCGTCCCCAGGAGCCCGTGCTTCCACCCTGGGGGTCTGCAGGGTCCTCCGCACCCCGGGGCTGCCGCGCTCCAGCCGGTTCCCCTCCGCGCCTTCGCCGTGGCTAGCTGTCCCCGGCCGGGCGGCCACTTACCTATTTGCACCGCGAGGATCAGTGAAATATATCTGCCGTTCAACTTAAGTCCCATCCTACGTTTAGTCAAACCATTTGCGACCGCAGACCTTTAAATAGTTAGTTTAGAGAACGCGGGGGAAAGCTGAAAAATAGGCATTGCCAACAAGTTCCGGGCGCAACGGAGACTTTATGTACCGGGAAGGCAGAGGGAGGAGAGAAAGAGAGGGAGCGAGGAAGAGACAGAGAGAGAGAAAGAGGCTGAGAGGGAGAGGGGGAAGAGCTGGGAATGGTTCACTCCATTAGGAGGGGCGGAGGAAGTACAGCCTCACGCCCACGAGCGGGCCTGACGTGGGGGATGACACGGAATGTTTTTTTTTTTTTTAATATAGACACCTTGGTACAGAATCGCCATTTATAGTCATTAGAAGCTGGAATTAATCAGGTATCTCCAATTAACGGGCGACCCGAACGAAATCTCGCGTCCCGGGGGGAACTGCTTCCCCAGTCCCCACGGCCACCCCCGCCTCCTCCTCGTTCTTGGGGCCCCCCAGCCCCGCCCCTCCTGCGCCGAGCCGGGGCTCCCCCTCCCCTCCCCGCCCGCAGCCGGGGAGTCCTGGCGCGCCCACTCGATTGTTCCAGCCGGCTCCCCTTCCTCCGGCCGCGCCGCCGCGGGGCCGCCGGGCTTGCGGGACCTGCGGCGGAGGGGACGGCGACTGGGTCTGCCCGGGATTGCGAAGCTTCGGCGGCCGCGGCCCTTGTCACTCGCCACCCTCTTCTACCCAGCCGCCGGGCTCGGGGCGCAGCCGGGAGCGCGGGAGCCCAGCCCGGCCCCCTGGCGCGGCGCGGGCACACACTCTCACGCCCGCGCACGCCCGGCAGCCCCGTGCCCGCCCGCTCCCACACGCCCGAGCTCGGCCGGCTGGCAGTCCGCACACGGGGGTCCCCGTGGGAATGTCGCCTCCCGGGCCGCCTGCCCTGGCCGTGGGGGCCCCTGCTCTGGGTGGTGGGCAGGTGGCGGGGAAGCAGCCCCGCTGGGACAGTCTTCTCGCCCTACGGTCATTTACGAACTCTCAGAGCGTTTGGAAATCTCCGAGGCGACGCTCATGTGTAGATTCCAGTCTGATCTTGCTGCCCCTCTCGGGGTATTTGGGCCGTACACACACGCACACACGTATATCACGTACGCACACGAACCCCCCTCCCCGCCACACACTGCCTTTTGATGATCGGGCGGAGAGCCGGTGTAGACGCAGCCCGCTCTACAACGAACTGCTTCCGCGGCTGCTTTTGTGCAAGGTGCGAGGCGCGATCCGAAGCCTCTCGGATTAAGAGACGAAAAGCAAAGGGGCAGTCCCCTTCCAAACGCAGCCAAGCTCCGTTTCCTTTCCGTCTCCTGCACTGTCTCCTCCTATCTTCTTCCCCAAAGCCTAAACTCTAGCGTCTTTAATCATTCAAGAAGGTAATGCTCAACGTTGAGACGTGGCAAAATAAAAAACCAGAAATCGCCCTCGTTCGCGCGTCTCACAGGACCCCACGAGAGGCCGTCAGCGTAGCAAATAAGCAGCGACAACTGCGAACGAATTAAGGAGCCGGGACATTCACTTTGTTTCTCCAGGCAAGATGTCACTCGCGTGCCCGTCGCGGCGTCCCCACACACAGCTATTTGGAAATGCATAGAGAACAGGAAAGGTGGCCCTTAAGGGAGGTGGCACGGTCTGTGAGGGGCGAGGGGCTAAGGGGCGCCGCAGGGTCCCGACTGCAACTCTCCCGGACGGGATGGGCTCTCCTCCTCCGGCCCGACTGGAGAAGGAGCCGCAGACCCCCAGGAGACTGCGTGGACCCCGGGGGCGGAGCCCGTCGCCCCGCCTCGGGTGATGTCACCAGCCGGAGGGCGGGGCGGCAGGGGGCTCGCCAACCCGGCGTCCAGGGGTACCCCGGCGACACCCGCGTTGGTGTTCCCTTTCTCTGCGCTCTGAGGCTTCGGGGGAAAAGGTGGGCGGGCACGGGGAGGGCACGGACTGGTGGCGAGAGGGGGTCGGCCCCCAAACCCGCCCCCCACGCCTTCCAATAGCAGGGCGGAGGTTGGCCCGAGGGGTGGGGCCTCAGGGGGTTTGTCGCAGATCCGCCCCACCCCCGGCGCCGCCCCACCCCTCGGGGACCCGCGCGCGCGCCCGGGCAGTCTTCGGATAGCTGAGTCGTCGTCGTCGTCCCCCCCCCCCCTCCCCCCGCCACGTCTTCGCGCGTCGGGTTGCACAGACGGTGCTGCTGGAAGCTTAAGTTTTTTTTTTTTTTTTCCCTTCTGCCCTCAATGTCCTTGTCTTTCTTTTGGTCATCTACCTGGTACCTTCCAAAACGTTTCCCGAGAGTGCCCAGGGTCCTCCCCCACCTCGTCCTCTGTGACCACGAACTTGAGGTTTTAGGGTGTGGGAGGAGGCAGAACTGAAAGGCTAAATAAACCAGAGTGGACTAGGGTGCGGGAGAGCACCCGGCCTTGGTCCCGTGCGCGTGCGCACTGTCCCGGCGCGCTGCGCCCCCAGGATGGTCCTAGGTAGCGCCGCTGGGACCTGCTGCGCAGAGCCACCCCTGGGTCCGCGGCTGGCCTTCTCCCCTCCACTTTCTTCCCTCTGACTCCCAGCCTTCCCTTTCTGGCACGGGGTCTTTTTAAAAGTGAAGAAATGAGAGGCAGTTCGCAGATGGATGCATGAAAGCAGAGGCTGCTAATTTGTTTTTGTAACATCCACGGTGGAAGGTGGCATTAGAAAACGTTTTCTCTTTATTTTTTTGAAACCCCACCCCAAGTTACATTTGAGGCGAGAGATCCCCGAGGGGAGCAACGAAGGAGGGCGAAGAAAGGCAGGCTGTGCCCACCTTTGGTGGTACCCACACCTGTCTGGGTTGCAGTATCCACCCGAGTCTGAAACATCAGAGGACAGGACGATCGCGCGTCCCCAAGGCTGTTTTTGACTTTGAAATTATGTAAACTAGGGCTTTTCTAGAATACAGTGGATGAGTCTGGACGTGGGAAGGTGCAGCCCAGAGAATAAAGTCCATGCCGGTATGCTCGTGGTGGGCAAGTTCCTGCAAAGGGCTTATTTCTTTTCGACGCAAGGAAAGTTGAAGAAAGAAAAAAGCCATTGGGGATGTAGGGGTCTGCATGTTGAACTAGGCAAAAGGAGTCCGGGAAGCTGATCTGTACCGTTACTACACACATATGCAAAACTCCTTACTTTACAACTGCCATATCTAATTTTAAACCGGCTTGGCAATGGCTTCTTTCTCAGTTCAGGTTGTTGCAGCCCCAGGCTGGCTGAGAAGCAAGGCAGATAATTTCCCAGTTCCCACTATGAACCCATCGCAGACGGACTTCCCTGAAGCTGTCCTCATCTCAACAAACATCCCCTTGACATTATTTGCAGGAACACTTGCCGGTGCTACCAAGAAATTCCACCTCCGTTTTCCAGGCTGGAAAAATCCACCACACTATTAGCATGGATTGGCCTAGCAATATGTCATTCTTATAAAAACCTTTAATCAAAATATGAATGTAAGCATATGTAGCTCTTTTCGTTGTGCTACCTCAGTCATATTTAAACAATCAAATAAATTAGGAGGGAATGGAAATACATGAATAAGAGTCCCAACAAAAATCCGTGCTGAGGGGCCTGTAACTACCTTGGTATCTGATATGTTTTTACTCTTTAGTCATGAGATCCTGTAGGCTGGAAATCTATGGCTGACGGAAGAAACTTGATTTGAATACAGAAACTTGAATTCTGGAAGCAAGTGTTGTTTGAAATATATGCATTGGATTAGATTTCTTAAAAAAACAAATATTTTTTATTAGGTTGGAGATATGTGAGCTTGATTTACTTTCTTTTTGAAAAGACAGCATTTTTATCATGGAATATGAAGAAGGCAAGGCTGTGCAGCTCATGGATGTGTCACAAAGTGAACGTGTATGTGGGCCCCACTCACACTGACGGAGTGGGAAGAGACAGAACCATTAGTGCAACCTGTATTCCCGGATGAGATCTTAGACCAGGGAAGGCGGAGGGACTGCTGGGACCATTAGGGAAATCTGAGAGAGGTTTGCAACTTAAGCATGAGTTTGGTGCCGGTATTGGCTTTTGATTGGAATGTTTTATGCTGATTATAGAGAAAGGTGTCCTTGTTTGGGTATGACATGAATGCTCAAGGATGGTGCGACATCATATCTGTAGCTAGCGCTGAAGGGCTTGGGAAAGGGATAAGCCATAATAATGGCCAGTACATAGAGAGCAGTGGGACAGGTGCAGTAAAATAGTAATAGTTTGGAAAATCTAAGTGAAGGGTTCATAAGTTCTTTGTGTTGCTCTGGCATTCCTTCTTCAAGGTTGAAGTCATCTCAAAATATATTATTTATTATCTCCTAATGACTGATTTACTTATTTCATTTATTTTGCAAAAAGCCATTCTTTTTGTTAGCATGTATTTGCTATACACAACTTCAGGAATTGGTACAGCCACTACTCCGTCTTCATTACTGCCACTCCCTTCCTTCCCTCTTACCCCCTCCCACTCTCTCCCATCTCGCCCCTTCCTCTCCACAAGCCTGTCTCCCCTTTCCCATGCCTCTCGTACTTAGCTCTTTTCTGTACTTACACTTTGGGCTTCTCATATGAGAGGTATCATGTGAAACTTCAGCTTCCGTGCCTGATTCATTTCGAATAATGGTCTCAAGATGCTTCCATTTTCCTGTAAATGGCACACATTTATCTTTCTTTATGGCTATATATATATATATATATATATATATATATTTCCATTGATCTGTTGATGGGCATATTGGTAGGTTCTACAACATAACTGTTGTGCTGCTAAAACATTGGCATGCCTATATCTCTGCTGTATGATGACTTTCACTCTTTTGGAAATACCCCATGTAGGAGAGGTATACCTGGGTCCAATGAAATATCTGTTTTCATTCTTTTTTGAGAAATCTCCATACTGCTTCCCACAATGGTTGTACCAGTTTACAGAGCAAAAAATGTAGAAGGATTCCTTCCCCTCCATATTCTTATCAGGATTCATTCATTCATTCATTCATGCTCGGTGACAGCCATTCCTGCTGGGGTAAGATGAAACTTCAATACTGATCTAATGTACTTTCTCTGATGATAAAAAATGCTGTACATTTCTTCGTGTGTTTGTTGGCCATTTGTCCTTCTTCTGAGAACTATCTATTCATTTCAGTTGTCCATCATCTTAAATTAAGTCCTTTATTTTTGAGAGCCTCTTTTTCAGTTATTTGTATATTGTACATATTAGCCTTCTGAAGAGTCAGCTATTTTCCCCCATTCCGTCAGTCTGTCTTCTCTCTTTTGATTGTTTCCTTTGCTGTGCAGAGGCATTTTATTTTGATATAATCCTGATTATTAAGCTAGGTCTTTGATGCGATTTGATTTGGTTTTTGCACAGTGTAAAAATGTGAGTCTGTCAATATTGATAGATCCATTCTTCTGCATAAGGATAACCAATTCTCCTGGTATCATTTGTTAAGAGGCTATCTTTTCTCCAGGGTCTGTTTTTGGCCCTTCTGTTGAAGATTAGATGGCTGAGGGTGTTGGGAATTGTCTCCGCATCCTTAATTCTGTTCATTGGTCCCCCTGTCTTTTTGTGGCAGCCCCATATGGTTCTTAAAGCTGTTGATTTGTAACATAACCTTATGTCTGGGATTGTGACGCCTCTTGATTTTGTCTTCTTGCTTAGGATTGCTTTGGCCTTTCTGGGTCTCTTCTGGTTCTCGAGAAATTTTAAGATTGTTTTATTCTAGTTCTGTGAAAAATGTGGTTGGTATTTTCATTGTAGTTGTATTGAATCTGTATATCACTTTTGTTAGTATGGTCATTTTGAAAATATTGATTCTCCCTTTAGAGGAACAAGGGGTGCTTTCTGCATTGTAACGTCCTCTTCAATTTCTTTTCTCAACATACTATAGTTGTTATTGTGGAGGTCCCTCACTTTCTTGGTTATGTTGATTCCTAGATACTTAATTTTTTGGAGGCTATAGCTGATAGAATTGTTTTTCTCGTTTCTCAGTGATTTCACTTTTGGTGTACTAAAGTTATTTAAAAAAAAAAACAACTCCAGGAGGATTAAAAACTGCAATAATTTGGATACACTTAGAGTGTGATCCACAGTAGTTCCTGTATCAACATTTAATCTCTATTGTGAGGTATTGAGATATGGTAACCTAGTTCAACTGTGATACTTGGAGGTGGAGTCTTTGAGGGTGATTGGGATTAGCTAGTGTTATCAAGGTGAAGCCTACATGGTAGAATACTGACAGCTATGCATGGAGGGAGGGAGAGAAAGAGGGAGGAAAGGAGAAAGAGAAAGAGGAGAGAGAGAGAGAGGGAGAGAGAGAGAGAGAGTGAGAGAGAGAGAGAGAGAGAGAGAGAGAGAGAGAGAGACATACTCTAGCCTCAGATATTTGGGCAACAGAATAATAGACCTATTCAGAGCAAACATTTTAAAATACTAAATGTAGCATATAGATTAAGATCTTTCAAACTTAAATAAGTATAAAAAGTGTGAGCTGAAAAGGATTATCTGATAAACTTGGTTATATAAGTGCAAAACTTGTTTGTCAAGAAATAAATGAAAGAGCACTCCACACTCTCAGAAAAATGGTCTCAAAAACCACTTTTTTTCAAAATGGACACACATACACACACGTACGCGTGTGCATGCTTGCGCACGTATGTACACAAATTTCACAGAAGAGAAAGCATAAACAGTCTACAGTTTTTTTTCCAGGTACACAATCAGACTGGCTGAACTTTAAGGAAAGAATCTCAGTGTCTTCCTATTTTTCAGGTCCTGGATGATTTTTGAAGTGTATAGTGTATAGGGATATGCTAATTTTTGTGTATTCATTTTTTCAGTTGCTGAAAGATTTGTTGAAAATATATTGTGATGGTTTTACATTCCTCAACTTTTTCCTATTTGGTCCAACTTTTGTTTCCTATAACAATATTACTAGACTCTAATGAGTAAAGTGTGAGATGATATCTCATTGTGGTTTTGATTTGTATTTCTCTGATGCTTAGTGATGTTGAACATTTTAAAAGTGTATCTAACGGTCATTCATGTGTCTTCTTTTTAAGAAATACCCATTCAGGCTTTTGTGCATTTGGAAAACTTAGGGTATTTGTTTTATTGCTACTGGATTTAAGGGTTATTTGTGTGCTTTGGATATTAACTCCATATCATACATATGATTTACAAATTTTTTCTCTCACAATCTGAATAGGCTTTCTTTTTTTCTGTGTAGAGGATTGATATCAGGGCCTTCATACCAAGCTATATCTCTAGTCCAATTTTTATTTTTGATTTTGAAATAGGGTCTCATTAAGTCACTAAATTGCCCTGACTGCGCTTGAATTTAGGATCCTGCTTCCACAGCCTCCCAAAGTGCTGAGATTGTATGTCTATGTGCCATCAAGTCAGGCTTATAGACTGGGTCTATATTTTATGTTTCCATTGTTGCACCAAAGATTGTTAATTTGGTGCAAGCCTACTTGTATATTTGCTGTTTTCTGCATTTGAGGTGTCATTTCTAAATAGTCATCATCTACACCAATGTCAAGAAGTATTTTTTCTCCTACTAATATGTAATTTGAAATTTTATTTTAGAATCTTCAATGTATGATGATTAAAGCTAGATATTTTTCATTATCTTATTTGAATATGTATGAACTACAGATCCAATAACATGTTAATAACACATAGCGTGGGAATCTGTGGTCACATATTTCCTTCCTGACCACAGTTCCCTACTTCTTACTTTCCTTCCTTTTCCCCCTCCCATTCTCAGTGACCCTCCCCTCTCCTAGCTGTCCATCACTCCTCTTCCCTCCTTCTCTCTTATGTTAGAATCTTTATGTGCATGTATTTATGGAAGTCTCATACGAAAGACACCAATCAATACTCAATCTTTTGTGTCTGTTCCATTTCGCTGAGCATTTTTGACTCATTTTATTTAAAATATACGGCTGGCTTTTGTATGGAGAGAGTGTAGATAGAGGCACAATCTTATTCTTCTGAATGTAGACATCTAGTTTTCCTAATAGACTTTACAGAAGATACTACTTTTCCCCCTTGTGTATTGTTAGTACTGTGGCAAAGATCAATACGTAGTAAATTCATGGATTTATTTTAGGCTGTTGGTCTGTATGTTTCTCCTTAATGCCAGCATTACACTGTTTGGTCATTATTGTTTTGTAGTATATTTTTAAATCATATAGTGTGAGATATCAAGTTTTATTGTTGTTCAAGTTGCTTTGGCTGTTTTGGGTTTTTTTTGTGGTTTCTTCTTACTGCACCTTCTATGTGTCTTAATCTCTCTTCTCACAATTTCCAACATTTGTTCTACAATATTTTATTTAAATTTTTTTTCACATTTTCATTTTATAAATTCTCAGTTCATTTGTGCCTATGCTACATTAAACAATATATGTTACACTTTAATTTTACTCATTGTTCCAGAAGAACACTGTAACAAAGTATCTAGGATTTGCATATGTATCTTTTTAAAAATATGCTTTTAATTTTAGAATAGCTTCAGTTTTTAACAGATTTACCTAAAGTTGTGAAACTAATAGAGCATTTCCATACACTCTACCCTCACTTTCCCTTTTTGTTAGCATCTATTAATAGGGTACATTTGTTATAATTGCTAATATATATACTTTATTCAGATTTTCTTAGCTTTTAATATCATATCCTTTTCCTGCTATATATTCCCACCAGAAGACCATAATACATTTAGTTGTCATGTTTTTTAGTATCTTAACTGTCTTGTCTTCCCTTCTTCTTTCCTTCCTTCCTTCCTTCCTTCTTTCCTTCCTTCCTTCCTTCCTTCCTACCTTCCCTCTTTCCTTCCTTCCTTCCTTCCTTCATCTTGAAGTTTTAAGGAACAATAGTCAGTTATTTTATGAAAGGATTTTGTCCCTATAAATTTCTTTAAAAGAGTTCCCTTGCTCTCCTTCCCTGTGGACACGTAAGGGAGAGGTCATGTGATCACACAGTGAGATGACAACTGCCTAGAAGACAAGGGAAGAGGCCTCAGGATGAACCCCAGCTTGCTGGTGCCTCAAGTATAGATCTCTCAGGAAATATTTCTCCCAAGCTTAAATCTATGGTATTTTGTTATTGCAGCTGTCTAGTGTTTATTACACTTCTGCATTGCAACGTTACTTTTTTGTCTGTCTTTCCTTCCTGTGTTCTTTGGAAAGAAGTCACCATACACACCCTGTACTTATGAAGTGGGAAGCTATGCTTCACATCCTTAAGAAGAACTCCTTCTCAACGGGGAATTTCTTTTCATCAACTCCTGTTTGTTTATTCAATCATTTATTAGTATATGGGCTAAATAATGTTTACTTTATGGCTTGGGCTGCAACCCAACGCTACTTTATTTACTTTATTACTCAATTTGTTTCAGCTTTGACCTTTGGGAATTCTTCTCATTATTCCATGTCCTCATGTCTCCCCTTGACATGCCCATGATTGTGGACTTTTTAATTGGATGACTTTCTTGCATTTTGGCAGTATAAAATTCACCAGGTTTATCATATATATTCAGTATAGTCCAAAATCAGCAATTTCTCTGAGGAGTTCTGGTTCTTTTTATTGGAGAATATTATTAGAAGCCAAATTCTGAGCAGGTGTTTTTGTTGCCACAAGGGTATATTATTGCTTCTAGGCACTCTCAGGTGACTGAACATGGAAATAGAAGAAATGTAAATATACATACAGATCCCTAAATATTTTGCAGTGTGATTATCTCCGTATTAAGTTAAATATGAATTCATATAATATTTCCAAGACTAATTTTTACCACAGGAGCATTCTCACCTCCTTCCCCTGTGGCTCCGTCGTTTCCAACTCCAACACTGAAAGAGCTGATATCCGCTATGTGCAACCATTTATGTAACCGCTTGCTTCTAGTGTACATAGCCAGTCGTTTCAGAGTTGTTGACCTGAACCCCAATAGCAAACACTTTCGCTTGAGGACAGTGCTTCCTCACAGTTCTTTTTGCCTTTCATTTCACAGAATCCACTCAGTTGCAAGACAGTTAGGTCAGCATTTTTTTCCCTTGCCCCTTTCAGAGTATTCGTTGCATACATTTGTAATATAATTATATTATATTTGTCACACTCTGTATTCTGTCCAGAGATCTCTTGACCTCCTAAAAGACTTTTTTTAAAAAAAAGAATTTGCATGCATTGAAGTTCACTCTTTGTGCTGTAAAGTTCTACACATTTTGACAAATACAAATTGAAGCTGACTGATTTCTACAGCTTCAGAATCCTTGAGAAAAGAGAAAAATCCTGTCAACTTAGCTACCCCTGTGGTAGGCTGTGAAAGCCAGAAAGCCCTTAGGAGAAGTAATTAAAGCAGGGTTGTTCCATGGGAAAATAATGCAAACCACAGATGACATTTTATGTAGTCTAGTAGCCACAAATTAAAAAATATAAAGAAATTAATGTCAATCATGTATTTAATTTACCCCAATGTATAAAAACATAATGTTACACAGATACACAGATTAAAATTTATTGATAAGCCTTGCTGCTTTGTTTGTATTAAGTTTTCAAAGCCAGTATGAACTTTACACTTCTAGCATAGCTCCGTTCAGAATAGCCACAGCTCAAGCTCTCATTAGACACAATGGCTACTAGCCACCAGGTAGAACAGTTATAGGTTGAAAGAGACTTAGATTGGCCGCACGCTATTTCGAACGATGCTAAAAATAAGGTCAAGGCCTTAATTTTAAAGAACCGTTGTTAGCAGAATAAACATATTGACTTGACCAATTTTCTATGTCATGTAAGGCCTTTGGTAAGGAAAGAGCGGTATCTTAACATCTGAGCTTGAGACAGGGAGTAGATGAGCCCCCAAATGTTTACATTGAAATGACTCTAAACTCTTTAGACCTGCAGAAGATTCTGCTTTCCCCTTATAGGAAGAGAAAAGCCTCCCTCTGGAACCTGAAAGACCCTGCACAGACATTATTCAATGCAAAGGTACTGGGACACTCTTCTTATTCTCAGCCTTTTGGTCCCTGGCACTCGCTGGCTCAGCTCAGCACTTCCACTGCCTGACTGCAGGCTGCTGAGCCCACACCAGGCAGGCAGCCCTCCCATTTGAAGAGAAGAGAGCCTGAGGGTGTCAACATTCATCTTGTTGTTGTTGTTGTTGTTGTTGTTGTTGTTGTTGTTGTTGTTGTTGTTTTACCTGCTGAATGACTTTATTATCTATTTTGGGGAAAGGTATAAGACTCAGCAACTTTTCCTTATTTATCTCAGTGGAATATAGTTTGAGTTCATCATTTTTCCTCACCTAGTAGAAAGTTTGAGAATGGCATTTATAGTGTGGTTATTTGTCACTGGAGACTGGAGGAGGCACCTGCTCATGGAGGCCTTGTGGCCATGATGAAGAAAAGGTAAGTACTTCTCCTAACAGCCTGTTTAACGTCCTCTTTACTGCTCTCAAAGTACTCTATGATTATAAAAAGGTAAGTTCAAGTGATTCATTTGTTCAAAGTGTATTTTTATCAGATAAATATTTTCCCCCAACTCTAACCTGAGAAATGTGAGTGCATTTTCTAGAACCGAAGTTGCATAGACACTGAGGCAATCCAGGTACTGAGGCCAGAATGGCCACAGATGCCCACAATTATTTTGTGAAGAAGTGAATAGGAGAGCTCATCTAGCAGCAAGGCAGCCACCCCAAGGACATCCTGGTTTTCTTTCTGTCCCTAATATGAGGCTGGGCACCGGTACAATCTTTGTGAAAACTTTTAAGGCAAACTTCTTTGCATCTGTGGGTAGACATAGGTTCCTACTAGCATACTTTTGGAAGTTAATCTGTCCAGCCCTGGCAAGATAATATATCTAACCCTACCAGACACACCCAGTGCCACACTGATCATGAATCATTCATTAACACAAAATGGATATGGAGTACCTTCTAGGTCATGGCTGGGGGTCAGACAGACTGACATGAGTTTGAGTTCTGGTTTCCTTCTTAAATTTGTTGGGTCTGAAAATATGGTCTAGTTATTTACTCTTCCTAGGCTTCAGTTCCTTCATCTCTAAACAAGAGTGAAGATGCTTACTGTATAGTAGTTGTTGAAATGGAAAATAAGTTGGATTTGAAAGGGTCATTGCAGGGTCTGACCTTGAGAGTAAACGTTCTTGTCTTCTCTAGGCTTCAGTTTTCCTCACGTAGAGGAGCCATTTTTACTCAGTTGTCTGCAGGTTTCTCAGATCCTAGGACTTCTGAGTAACCTCTCCCAAATGCGTCTGGTTATTGAGATAGTGATAAGTTCTTCTTCTGGAGAAGCATCCGTTTTTGTCTTTCCAGGAACTTCCTGCAGTTACTCTGTATGTCATCTACAGACAACATGTTGTGCACTTGAGCTTAGAATCTGTTCTTCAGTTTTCTCTTTCTAGGGATAGGTAGGTACTGTCTGTTAACTCCAAGGTCTGGATTTGAAATGGGAGATAGGGGCTCCCCTGCTATGGCTTAATTTTATTTGTGTCCCAAAAGCTTACATGCTAGAAGCTGAATCTCCAAAGTGGCAACATCGATGTGGTAGAAGTTTTGAGGTGGAATCTAGTGGAAAATAATTAGGTCATGGGGCTCCACCCTCATGAAGGGATTAGAGCATCTGATGACATGGGCTACATTTCATGGAAGTAGACCAGCTCCTCCATGAACAGGTCGTCATAAAAGAACAAGCCTGGCCCTTGCTGCCCTCTTTCTTCTTTTCCATATGTTCTTCTTCTCTTACATGGGCTCCTGCCACATGATACTCTCTACCATGAAGTCCTTATCAGAAGCTAGTGCTCATGCCAGGCTTCCAGACATACACAAATGTGAGCTAAATCCACTCTATTTCTGTTTAAGTACTTAGCCTCTGGTATTTTGTTAGAGCAACACAAAATTACCAAAATACCCGTTGGGCCCTAAACTTAGGCCATCCATCTCTGCTTTGGTTTTTATCGGAGGTTTACTATGAGGTACAGAATGCTTGCCCAAATTAAGTGAGGCTTTTCTTTACCATTCAGTTTTGTGTTTACGTGTACTTCATTGTTTAGAACATTGGGCAAAGACAGAGATGAACCTTACCCCCAGATCCCTGGTATATAACACAGAGTCACTGCTGAAAGCGTTATTTGTGTGTGTGTGTGTGTGTGTGTGTGTGTGTGTATGTGTGTGTGTGTGTGTGTGTGTGTGTGTTTATAAAACATGTTATCATGTGTGAATAGGGGCTTCAAGATTTTCTGACAGACAGCTGAATAAGGAATGTGGATGAGTTTGAAGCAACTGAATTAATATTGGGTGGTGGATGAAGAACTATTTTAAAATGAAAAACTCAGATTTTGAGAAAGAGATTGATGTTCATTTGTGGTGTGATGATGTTACTGGGGGTATAAGGCATTGTGGGTAGAATTGTGTCTCCTTTAAAAAAAAGATTTGTGAAAGTCCTCACCCCTATTTACCTCAATGTGACCTTATTTGGAAATAGGGAATGAGACAATCAAGTTAAAAATGAGGACATTAGGGTAGGCCTTTATCCAATTGACTGGCTTTTTTTTTTTTTAACAAGAAAAGGAACTTTTGGACACTGAGATAAACATACACACATACACAGATAAAATATGATTTACAAATGACCATAAAGCCAGACATTGTGGCTTGTGCCTTCATGGCACTCTGGAGGGATACAGTGACTTAATGTGACCCATTTCAAAATGAAAAACAATCAAGGAGTGGGTATGTAGCTTTGTGAGAAGGCTGAGAGTTCAATCTCCAATACTGAAGAAAAAATCACTAAGATGAAAGTACTTAATGAACTTGGAAATAAAGGTTAAGATGATGTGTTCATAAGTTGAATAATAAGTTGAATGAGAATAAGTTGGTGAGGGGAGATGGATGTCTGTTATCACTGCAGAACATTATACTAAGACCCTTGCTGAAATCAATGGGACAGACACTGGAATACAATTAATGAGGTCTGGAAAGGAAGAAGTGAATAGCTTTTTTCCCATGTAATTTGGAAGTCTATACATACACACATGTGTATGTCTATCTATCTATATATGTATATATTTTTGGATATCTACATATACACAACAAATTTCTTAGAAAGTGTACCTGCTGTGATTAGGCGGTGGATGACTCTAATAACAAAAATGACCAGTCAAAGCTGGGTGTTTTGGCACAAGCTGCATAGTCCCAGCACTCTGGGAAGCTGAGACAAGAGATCTGCCAGGTTCAAGTCCAGACTTGGCAATTAAGTGAATCTTGTCTCAAAAAACAAACAAAAAAGGGGAGGATGGAACTCAGTGCAAAGGGGCCCGGTTCAATTCACTGAATTGCCAGATGACAGTAATAATAAGTGATGCATGCTTCAGCCAAGAAACACCACAGACTTCTGGCGAACCACCAGGATCTAGGTCATAGGCCTGAAGGAGATTCTCCCTCACCGCTTTTAGAAGAAACCAACCCTGCCGCTAGCTCAGTTTTGAATTTCTAGCCTCTTGAATTGGGCAATAATAAATTCACGTTTTTAAACCAGCCGGTTGGTGGCAGTTTGTTATTGCAGCTTTGGAAGAAACCATTCAGAGGAATTCTGAGGGCACATTAGTCCTGGAGTGGAAAGCGAAATGGGCCTTTGGCTGAGTTATAAGAAGGTTCTTGCCTTCTCTATGACCAGGATCCACTGAGCTGAGACTGAGCCTTGGGAAAGCCTCAAGTGCTTCTACATGGGGAAAGGCACAAGCCTCTTCCATTATGGAGTACAGGCTGGGGCCAGGCCAGGTACAGCCTTGGATAATTGTTGGTTAGTCAACGGCTCGTACTGATATAACTCAACTTATGGTGGGGTTACATCCAGTAAACTCACCTGCAGTTGAAAATGCCATTAGACTCTGGATGCACTTAATACATTTAAGCAGCTGAGCATCTTAGCTTAGCCTGGAGTACCTTACATGTGCTCAGAACACTTAGAGTTGCTTACAGTTGAACACCAGGGGAGACTATCTTACCAACATATTGCTAACATTGAAAAATATAAAAATTTAAAGTGAGGTATAATTTCTACTCAACGCCTGCCATTTACACACCATGGTAAAGCTGAAATACTCTAAGACAAACTGTCGTAAGCTTAGGATCACCTGTATTGTTTTCTATGTTGTATTTTCCCTTTTATCATTCCAGAAGAAACATCACTAAACGTTTATCTTTCTGTATCTGCTGCATTGTGAGGAATGGTGTCCCATGGTGGAGATAAGGTGGGCAGTAAGTCAGCAGAAGCAGCCAGAAGAGGTATGAGGACCGTGCTGGGGCTCTCACGGGCTCAGCCAGCACCATGGTGGCACTGAACTGAGCAATCCGATGAGCAGGTTTCCATCTAATTGGAGGTGGACCTTAGGGAGATGCTCAGAAATATCTGGAGAACTCCTTGGAGGTGGTTAATTGGGTGATTCACAACAATCAATTTTGCTACATTTCAAGTGCTCATAACTTGAGACTTTTCTTATTCAATTAAATACGGAGATGAAGTTGTTCAGATCATTTCTTAAGACTCTTCTAGACTTAAAATTCTATTATTTTAATTAAACAAAAATGCCACGGAGCGGTGAATAGCTGTCAAAGTCATGTGTTTCTCTCAGCAGGAGAGGGAGATCCGCCTCTGGACCCTCAGGCTAGGCAGCCGTAGCCAATATAGGGCTGCTCTTGTGAAGGAGGAATAGACTGACAACTGTAAGAACTGACAGCTAATAGCATATGGAACAGGCACAAATTTCTTATCTGAAAAACCAGTGGAGGCTGATAGAAAGCTGGATGACTTTTAGAATTCTCTCCGGCTCTGTGCTACGATGGTTCTGGGAGGACAGAGAACGTAGTAAGTATCCAGCCAGCAATGTCGCCACCCCATCATCTCAAGGTCCCAAGAGGAACAAATTAAAGCACAATTCATCGAACTAAAACCAGCCTTTCTTAGTGATTGCTGTTATCCCTTGGCCTTCCTCGGTTTCTCCAGGAGTTACTATTTTCATTAGTCTGCATTTGTGACACACAACAATGGCGTTAGACTTGAGGAATTTGTGCACATATGTATTACATCAACCTCACACACACTTTCTCTCCCCCTTCCCTGTAATTTCATTTTCTTCCTCGTCCCCACTCCCTATTCGTAAATCCACCTCCTTGCTTCCTGCCGTCTGATTTGCTTGGGTCTGGTACTTATGCTTATTTTGGGTTTCTCCTCTTAGAGAAACCATGTGTTATTTGATCTTCCAGGCACGTATCCCTCTGGTTCCTGCCTCTGTCTTCACATGGCCTTCTTCCTTCCATGGGTATTCACGAGTCTCCAGATGTCTTTCTACTCAAAGGTCACAAACAGTGGATTTAGGCACACCTTATTCCATTAGGACTTGTTAACTCTATTATATCAGCGAAGATCCTACTTTCAAAGAGAGCTGCATTCACAGGTACCTGGGAGTTAGGACTTTAACATGCCCTTTGGGGAACACGGTGCAACCATGAAGCATCAATCAGTCAAGGAAGTGATATTTAAGTTGTGACTCGAAGGAAAAATAAGGACACCTGGCCAAAGAGCCAGGGAAGAATATGGGGTGGGGGGCACAACTTACAACAAGAATGGGTGGAAAGGAACTTGGAGGTGTGAGTGTAGTGAAGCAGAGCAGGACAGGGCAGGGCCTAGGGTGCCAGTGTAAGGAACTCAGAGTTTATTAGGAGAGGATGAGAGCCCCTGAAAGGATTCCCAAGAAGACCAAGTGATGCGAAAGCGGGGATGTCTGCAGCGACGGTGGAGGCTGAAGTGAACGAGCCTGGAAGTGGAGAGCTAGCGTGTCCATGCAGGAACGTGTTGAGGTGGGAGTTAAGAGATGGTGGCGGCAGCGTTGGCGTGGGGAGAGATGGGCAGACCCTGAGGTCCTAGCAACTGAGTCAACAGGAGTGCTTTAATTGGGTTGTTTCCAATACAGGTCTGTGGCCATGAGAGAAATTGTGTCAACTTGTTGCAACTGGAAAATGCCCAGAAAATAGCTTTCAGGTGTGTATTCTTTACTTCAGGGCCAAAAAACGGGGAAGGGGAACCTAACTGACAGCTCAAACGAACAAAGGAAGGAAGAAGATACATTGTTGCAGCTTCTTCCTAAAACTCTGGCCTTGCCTTGGGCTGGAGAGACTGGGTTTGCTCCAGGTTAGTTCCCGTCTTCACTTCTGGTAAATTTGTACCAATCTCCCATCTTCGCCATATTTTCTTAAACAACCATCCATGGCAGGCTTGCACTGATGTCCTACAGTCTCGGGCAGGTGTCCTTCTGACAGGAACTTGATCGGCTACTGGACCCTCCAGCTCTCCCATGTGTGCATGGCCAATTTAGACTCTGTCTCTCTTCAAACGCATGAACCCTCCAACTAAATTCCCTGTATCTCTATAAAGTCTGTTAACTCTGCCTCTCTTAAAACCCTAGCCAGTACAAGGTCTTTGACCAGAGGTGCAAAATCGAAGTTTTAATGTTTACTTATGGCTTAACTGTTGACCAGTTTCGCTCACGTGAATTTACCAGTATCCACACAAGAGCTGGAGTCCAGTGATTCCTCATTGACTTGGTAGGGACAGCTTTGGTGTATTCTGTACATTTTGTATGTGTGTGGTACTGGGGACTGAACCCAGGACTCTCACACTGAGCTATATTCCCAGTCCCTTTTTAATTTTTTAATTTTGTGACAGGGTCTCAGTAAGTCACTAAGTTTCCCAGACCAGACTGGGCTCAAGCTTTTTTCCTTCCTCAACCTCCTCGAGTGCTAGGAACATAGCCCTGCACCACAACACCTGGCTAGCATGATATTTAAATAACAGGGACAACAAATCACATAAAAATCTAGATTTCTAGCTGTTCCTGTAAAGTTAGAGAAGCTAACAATAGGGAAGACTGCAGTCCTGCTTGGCTCCGACTAGCTGGATCTGAGCGGCAGGTTCCTCCTTTCCAGAGCACACACTGTCTACTGGGTCACAGTCTGCACCTCTCTCTCTCTCTCTCTCTCTCTCTCTCTCTCTCTCTCTCTCTTTCTCTCTCTCTCGTGTTTTGTACTCAGGATCTTTTTCATTTTCTTTGCCTGCCCAGTTCCTTAGGCCCTGAGTTGGCTTTTTCTATCTGCTTATGATAAACAGAGTGGATTTTCTTTCTGTGAATCCTCTGCAAGCTTGTGTGGTAGTGGACGGGTGTTTGAGTGTTTGAGATTCAGAATTAATGTCTTTCTCTCCTGGGGTGTTATAAACATGAATAAGAAGGAGCGTGAGAAATCTGGAAATTGGCCTGTGTGATTCCCATGAAAGGGTCAAGTACTGAATACATTAGGTGTCCTGCTTCTTTTCAGTCCTTCCCACTGGAACACTCTAAAGTGAGTCTTGGCAGCCTTTCCAATAACCAAAGACAGTATTATATGCACATTACAGTCTGTGTAAGAAATCAGGCAAATGTAGGATACGTTTCTGGGGGCCTCATGACAAGCACGATGACATTCTAGAACATAAACTTGCATTACATGCCAGTGTTCAGGGAGTTTTCATCTTTGAGGGAAACGAGGCATTTCCTAGTTTTGTTGGAAAGGAGAGGTATTTTAGTCATTATAAGTACCTTAAAATTGATCTGGATATTTTCTCCATGAACTGATCTCTAAATTATGTAACCATGAAGAGCTGTAATTGCAGAAAACGTTGGTTATGGGAACGAATATCTTCTTAGCAATGGCTACAGGAAGTCTAATACTGTTATCTTTAGATGTATGACTAAGTAAAGGTAAAACAACCCCTTACCTAGTTTTCCAGAAGCAGGTTGATGGTACCTCCAAGTGAGGTATTATTGATAGGCAAAGCAGCCAAAAGGAAATTCCTGTTTCTGCTCACAAAGAAGTAACCACCACTAGGATAGTTAGAGAAAGGAAATTGCTGTTTCTACTTGCATGTTCTCCAAACAACAATAAAGCATTTATTAGCAGCAACACAAAAGGACAGCTTACCATTTAGATTCCTACAACTCTACTGAGCCTTATTCCCTGTACTCTTTGGCCCGATCACTTGGTGTTAAGCCACAAAGCAGGATACAATGTACCAAAAATCTGTTGCAGATCGTTCCTGGTTGTAATCTGCCTTGAAATGAATGCCAGGTTGGATGACAGTTCAGTCCCCTTCTGTGGTGGTGACGGTGAGGTTCTTTTTCCCTCTTTTGAGTTGTACAGACCAGGGGGTTTCATTTTAGCAAATTCAGATGTGCACACGACACGCTCTTATCGCTTTCACACATCCCCAGTTTCACGTAGTTTTGGAGAAGTTTCAATGTGTATAATGTATTTTTGGGAAAAAGGGAAAGTAGTTTTTATTGAAACATGTATTTTTTTTCTCTTGAAGTTGAGCTCAATAGTAAAATATATGGTCTGTCTTATTAGAGTTCTCTGTGTTTCTCAAGGAATAATATAGAGAGAAAACGGGGAAGATAGAATTTGACCAGCAGGTTATTGGTTTCTGTCATTGTTTGGAATCAAACTGATCGTTGCCCGTGTTCTTTCAGCTTGACCTTTGACCTTGATCATAATTAACTGGTTCCATTTCTTTTCTTTAATATAATGTTTACTTAGGTTTTATTATATTAAATACATATATACTTCTATAAAAAGTAAATATCACTATCAGGAAAACTAATTGCATCCAGAAATACGTCTTAAGCAATATTTTATTACATTTCCTGTTGCTACAGCTGAATGCCACAGACTGGGTAATTTATAAAATATAGAGGTTTATTTGGCTCCTAGGTCTGGAGATTAGGGCACCCAAAGTAAAAGGACTGCATCTAATGAGGTCGCTCTTTCTGGAGGAAACTCTGCAAATTACCAAGGTGGTTCAGCACTTCACATGGAGAGAGGGGCACATAGAACTAACAGACTCAGGCTGGCATTTAGAACAGATCCACTCTCAAGAAAACCCATTAAACCATGAGTGTATTAAGCCTTTAGTGGGGGCACAGATCTCAGGCTCAAACATCTTAAAATTCCTCTCTGATCACACCTATCGATACTCCACAGTGAGGATTATATTTCAACCTGAGTGTCAATGGAAACATTCATGCCCCAGTAAGCAATGTATCATTAAACTGAGTGCCTAAGAAACAACTTTATAATGGAGACAATTGACAGTGACGGTTTCGCCTCAGGTTTGTCAGTGAGAGAACCGTCTTGCCCTCATTAGCAGGAAACCAGAGTCAACTTGCTATCAAAATCAAAAGGTACATTTTGAGTCATCCTGAGTTCTCCGCTCTGCTCATAGTATTCCTGTCGGAAGCTCAGGCATTTACTACAGCACGCTTCATTGGTCTTTTCCAATTTTCACCACTCCCTTTTTTCTCTGAAGGGATTAAAGAGGTGATTTTGCAGCAAAATGCTTCCTCCTGCCAGGAGGTTGCTGCCCCAAGTGAGCTGCTAAGGCTTGGTTAAAGGATGGATTTCCTGCTGCCTGAGGTTCCACATCACTGCAGACTTAACCGAACAAGCAATATCATTGATTTTCTCTTGGACCCTCCCCGCTGGTTATGGAATCATGATGGAAGTCCTCCACTCGAGCCAACTAGTGACTGGGGTGGAGGGAAGAAGTGATGGTGAGCGAAATGAGCTTTTCTTTTTTCACAGCTGAAAACGATAACATTTGCCTCCATGTGGCGATGGAGGTGCACAAATGTGTTGGATTGTTAAGTAATGTTTTGGGACACTGGGAAAGCCGGGCAAATGAGCCTCTAGCTCATTTTTCTCTCCATTAATGAAAAATAGAAATGCTCGCCTCCTTCTCTGAAAGTATTGACTTTATACCATTGCCCTACTGTTGAGGGTCACTCAAACACCATTATAAAAGATTTGGAAAATGGGTACTCATCTTCTAGTCTAAGGGAATAAGATTGCTTACACGACACGTATTATATATGCTCATTAGAAATATCTCTTATGTTGTCTAGCATTGTGAGAGAATTACGGAATGTTTTTTTCTTTTGATGAGATAGAAGATTGAAGTTTTCTAATATTTTAACTCTTTGTCAACATTCAGAAAACATTAACAAATAAGATGATATAGGATGTAATTTACTTCTTAACAAGTGATATGGATTGTTTAATTCAGAAAACAGAAAGTTCACTGTAGGTTTCTGTACTTGGAAGGACGCCTTCACTTTTTCCTTCAGAATTTTTTGCTCTCTCTTTTGCCACTTGCTGGGTAAGATGTTCATTCTCTGCATTCCAGTGATGTCCCGGGTGCATCTTGCCCCTTTGCTTGACACTTTTTACTGTTATTGTAGTCAGGTAATGGAATGCCCTGGTTTATAGTGGTTTTCTTAGCATCATTGTTGGCAGTTCCCACTTTTACCTTCTGAATGACCCAGCAGAGATAATAAATACAACTGTAACACACACGTAAACTGAAGGCCACACATCTCAAGCTTCTTAGGCTGTTGTACTCAAGTGCAATCTAGTAGCCAAAAGTAATTAGGAATATTTCTTCTGGTTTATAAGAAGAACATTTAACCTAATTTATAAGTGACAATGATACTCTTCAAAATTCTATTTTTTATTCCAAGTGCTCCTGAGAGCAGATGTGACTGCTGAAAAGACTCAAATATAACACCACTAACTTCCCTGACACCCACTCACAGTTTATTCTATTTTTGTCTCATTTCTTCTCTTAACTCTTCTTTGTGTATCTATCCATCTCTTAACCCTGTTTTATAAACTAACTGCTTTTGGAGAGTGAGGGAGAAAGAGAATCAGAAGTGGCCAGAAAAACTTATCCTGGAAACATGGTGAAGAAAGACTAAGAACTATCACTGAGGAACAAATACTGCCTGCCACGAGTTATCTGGAAGTTGGGATGGAAGTCTACATCTCAGTGTGTGGTCCAGCCCTTGGCATGACAGGTAATAGGAAGTGTGAATGAATAGACTGAACTAAGGAGGATTTGACTTGGCTTCCAAGGAAAAACAAGGTTTGAGTGTGTAGAATATAGTAGGAGTTGGAGGGTATCCAAAGAATGGAGGTTTAAAGCCTAAAAGAGGAATTTATAGTATGGAGTCAGGGTTAGTTTATGAAGTGGGGAGAGACTGGTGGAAGGGATAGTTTAGATTAATTTGCCAACTTCATTTGGAGTAGTTAGTATACCTGAGACATTAAATAGCATTGTAATTAGTAAAGAACATATAGCAGGAAGGAGGAGCCTCATAAATATTGGCTGATATCATCACTGTTATCACCGCCATGAAGATCACCTCCACCACCACCATTGTAATCATCTCTCCCATTATTACCACCACCATCACCATGACTGTCACCACCAGCACTGTAGTTCTCACTGGCCTCCCCACCACTGACCTCACCATCGTACCTACCATTGTCACCACCACAACCACATCGTCACCCTCCTCATCTCTGTTGCCATTCCCATTATAATTATCACCGCCGTTGCCTCTACCACAACTGTGATCACCACTGCCACCACCATCTTCACTCCCATGATCATCACTGTAGTCACCACTGTGGTTATCACCATCAGCACCACCACCAGCATTATTATCTCTTCTGTCATGACCTTTAGCACCCCTGCCACCACCATGACCACTGGCATTGCCATCACCATAATCAACACTGTCACCACCACCACACCATTTCCATCCTCATCGCCATTGTTAATGCCTCATCATTACCACCACTACCTCTACCACCAAAATTGTCACCACCACCATCTTTGTTACCATGATCATCCACTGTAGTCACCATTATGATTTTCAGCATAAGCATCACCATCACTACCACCACCACCAGCGTCTCTCCCATCTTACCATTATCACCACCACCATGTCATTGCCACCATCATCACCTCCGCCGTTACCTCTACTACACAACTGTCACCACCACCACCATCTTCACCACAGTCACCACCATGATTATCACCATCTACACCACCAGCGTTATTTTTAATGTTGAGGAAGTCCCAGGACAGAGACATAAACTAGTGGGTTGTTTAAAACAAGTACCGTCAAAGGAAATAGAGAAGTGTCTCTGGAAAGAAAAGAAATTCTGTTAGAAGGGCATTGTGGTACAATATGGAGAAATCACAAGGAAGCTGATTTCAGCTTAGCACTAAAAAAACTTTCTCATATTAAAATAAAGTACATTGCATCATGAGGAAGTGAGCATGTTGGGATGGCCAAACAGAATCTGGGTGACCGCTTGCCAGGGAAACTACAGATGCTTTGATAAACATGAGGAGGAGAGGATTTATTTCCCTTTAAACCTTTTCTAAGTGAGACACCCAAGGACATCTGAGTCTTCAGGACGTGACCTAAGCTGGTAGTGGCTGGAATGGCAACGAGGTGTCATGGGCAACACTAGTGGTCCTCAGCTGAGGGTGTACTTATTCCCGGGGGAAAGCTTAACAATGTGTGGAGACATTTTTGATTTGAAAAAATGAGGGGAGGGCACTATTGACATCTGGTAGGTAGGAGCTAAGGACCTGCTAAGTGTCCTACACTGCAGAGGACAATCCCGCACAAGCAAGAATTATCCAGTCCAAAATGTTGATAACGGCAGGGTTGAGAAACCTTGGTATGTACTTACCAGGTCCGTTGTCTTTCTCTCTGCAGAGTAAAGAAAGCTAGCAGTTGGCTCCTGTTTACCAGGAGATATTTTTCTAAGCAATAAGCCAGAAATTCTGCCAAATATGCCATTTCCCATGCAGTTTTCAGACACATCTTAAAGATTCATCTTTTTTTTTTTCCTTCAAAGCTTCTTTGAAGTGAGTAAAACTGGTGAAGAAATGCAGTAGGCAGTAAGAACAAACTCACTTTCCAAGCCTGTTTGAACCCTCATTCTGGCTGCTATCTCGTGGGCTCTGTGGAGCACGGTCTTAAATTCATCTTACTTCCTACAGGGCAACTGACTTCTTTGAAGGCTGAGGATGAATAGCGAGGATTCATGCTTCATTTAAAATTTTATTTTTATTTTTTATTTTTTTGGTAACTGGGGGATTTCCTCATTTTACACATGGCTTATGAATAGCTAGGACAATGACATGTCCAGATTTGCCTGAAACAGATACGGGTGGCCCATATTGTGCTGGAGTGATTACTAATTTTGTCCAGTGTCCAGAGGATCTCTTGAACCCAGCAATTCAGGACCAGCCTGGGACAGAGTGACCCTATCTAAAAAAAATCAATCTATAACCTAAGTAGCATCTGTTTAAAAACAAACTCCCAATAGTAGTTATTTTGTTAATGTCCACACCATTATCAAAAAGTACATTAAATAACTTGTCCAAAGGGGAGGTAACTTCTGTCCCTCAGCCCACATCTCGGCTCCTTTTCTGTTGTTGTTCACAAGCCACCTTTGTGTCTTGCTTGGATAGACTGTACTGATTGAATCTGTGGCCATGGGTACAATAGCTTGTATCATCTCCCTCTGGTGTATTGCCCAACCTAGGAGTATGTTACAGTAAGACAGCTTGTCTCTCATCCTTCATTCGGATATTTTCAAAATCACAATATATTAAATTTACCTTTCACTTCCTCTTTCCTATCCACTTTCCAACTCCACTTCCTAAACCCATGTCCTTTCTCCAACTTTGATCCCCAAAAAGATGATTTTGAAACACTGTTGTGTTGGTCTCCGAAGGACATAAAAATGACAGACCTCACTCTATGAATTCATGTTTTACAGATATGTTGTATGGAACCTCATCATGAATATGTTTAACAGAAAATGATATCCAGTCTATGAAGCTTTCTGGCCAGAAAGACAACAGCCACCTTCTGCCTTGCCCAGATGACTTCCCCACGAATGGTATTGTTCTATATTGTGCTTTTCACAGCTCTTTTGGGAACCAGTTTATTCAGCAGGTGCTACATATAGTAAACTGCCATATACATTTGTATTGCTGTATAAGTAATGATGAATTCTGCAGACACTTTGATACCTAGAGTGATAATATATATCCCCTACTTTAGAGAAGGAAAGGTGCCTACAAGTTTCACCTTGCTTCGACAGATACAACGTATCAAGCTGGCATATGACCTTATTTTCTTCTTCTTTGAAACCATTATATAGCAGTTCATGAGATGGCTCACAAATATTTCATTTCCTTAGAATGCTAAGATAATCATGATGTTGCTATGCTTGACCTTAGACATCATCCCAATCTCTTCTCACCACTTAATGCCAAGAAATTGAGATTTATAGATTAAATAATTAGTAGATTCCTTCTTATTTCTTCCCTATGACCTTCCAGTTTAATATGCAATTAGAGGCTATGTGCAGTCAGAAGCATATTCCTGGATATCAGTTATGACTTTGAAAATAGGGCCTATCTCTTACCAGCCAAGAAACCTCAGGCAAGTTACCTGATCTTTCTGGAACTCATTTGCTGCATATGATTTATGGGGGATAATAGAGATTGTCTGCTGAGGTCATGCGGGCAATGAAATGACATATTATGTATACATCTTTAGCACCTAAAATGGAGCAACCCAAAATAAGGCAGCGATTCCCCTTTGCTGGTGTTTCTATGGCTTTGTCATCACTTGTCCCCTACCTCAACTGTCATCATCTGTTCAGGTGCCTATTCTATCACTAGGCGTTATACTGTCACTAGCTACTTAATGCTAGGGGAAAGACTTATTTATTCAAGTAGGCTCAAAGTTAAGTTTAATATATGTTAAGCATCTATACCTATTTTCTGAATCAATAACTCAATGGGTGAACATCATTAGTTCCCAAGGGTGACAATTGACTGTTGTTTTCTTTCCTACACCGAAAAAGTATCTTTTGAAAATTTCAAATTATGAGGCATCCAAAGTCTCCCGTTGGCCTCAGTACAAGTGATTGATTTGACTTTGGGAATGTCTGTCTTCCTGTTCCTCTGGGGCCAGAAGTGATCTACAGTTGTGAAGTAGGTGTGGCTGATGCCTACATCACCTTTGCTGGTGGTGCCTCCAGCCACTGTGGGTGTTTGTTAATTAGAAGCTCACAGATGAAGATTTTTTGAGCTTTCTCTGCCATAACCAGGGGCCTCTTGCCTACAGGTATTGGGAGATTATACTCACTATCCCTGCCAGGTAAACTACCAATGACAGGTAGCCAATCACTCACTGATACAAGAATATCAAAGCCTAGCCTCCTTTGGGACCATATTAGTACTTAAACCAAAGTGGTGTTATGGACCTGGTTAATCAGGATGTACCAATAATGTGGCTGTTTAACTCACCCTATGATCAACGCACATGTGGAACAGAATTAACGCCTTTCTTTAGGCCTCACAAGGGCCCCATTCCACTTGAATCTTCCAACACATTGTAATCTTTGGCCGTTTTCCCCCAGTTTTGTACTTTGTTCACATTTGGAAAATATAGGTCATATTTTAGTATTTCAGATTTGAAGGTTATTGGACTTATGCGGACTTTATAGCCATGGATAAAAATAAGTTTCTTGTGAATATTTAACAATTCTTGACATTTGACTAAGGAGAAGAATATTAACAAAATGTTGTTTTAAAAACAAAAGGCAGAGTGCCAGGGCGCTGCAATGGGATTGCAGACAGAGCAGAGGTTATTTGTGATAAACTACTTTTCACAAGAGTTGGAATGCAGCATTGTGATAAGATAAGGAGAGAGGACAGAATCCATCTTCCAAAGACTATTTTTCAACTTTGCCAAAACTAGACTAAATGTATTTTTACTTCAGCGATGTCAACATTTTGCAGAGCTTCGAGTTGGAAAATGTAAATATCAGGCATATGTAGCAAAACAATTTCTACTAATAAGAATTGTTCATTATTATAGCATGCTGTAACAGAGAACTTGGACTCAATGCATGAACTGAATTGAGCTAGTCAGTCTCCAAAATGACTAGTAGGTTTAAATAACAGATCTCGTCATCATACCCAGCACCACAACCTAGATCCTGTCTAGAGGGCTGGCATGGAAAATGATATTAAAGGTCACTTATTCCAGTTCCTTCATTTTATTCCTGAGACAGAGAAACTGAGGATGGGGAGATCAAATAGCCAAAGCTATCCATTTGAAAACAAAAATGTATCATAGCTTCTTTCACTGCATCCTTGAGACAGAAAGGTTGTGTCGTGGTTTGGATCTGGAATGTCCCCAAAAATCCTCACGTTCCTATGGATACTGTGAGAGTTGGCTGGAAGGGGGTGGGTGCTTGGGGATTAACCTGGAGGAGCTGGTTCTGCTCTTCCTGCCAGTCTCTCTCTGTTCCACCATGCTGTGAAGATCTCTGTTGCTGGAGCTCTGGCTCTGGCCCTAACCCTGCTCCAACTCCACCCAGGTGCTTTCACCATTTTCCAGCCACCTACCTGTGAATGGACTGTGAGCCTCCGAGACTATAAGCTACAATATTATCTTTCCTCCCTAAGTTGTGTATGTCGGGTATTGAGTCACAGTAATGAAACAGAAATGAAGACAGGCTGTGAGTGGTTCTTGATTAGATGTCCTACACTGGCCAGGATTTGAATAAGCCAAGGTGCCAAGCACATGTAGGCAGCATGTGAGGGTATATTTTCTCTGTCCTCTGGAGTTCAAGGGGATAAATTGTTCTGTATTGCCCTGACTCAAGAGATCAAAGGGAATCCACAGACAAACAGAACTTTCACAAG
This sequence comes from Ctenodactylus gundi, assembly GCA_004027205.1. NCBI lineage: Eukaryota > Metazoa > Chordata > Mammalia > Rodentia > Ctenodactylidae > Ctenodactylus > Ctenodactylus gundi. The sequence goes on from PVKB01000235.1 coordinate 727,002, forward strand.
CACTCCTAGACTTTGGACTGGCTACAGGTATCATCTGTGCCAAGCCTGGTTCTGTAAGAGTTCATCAGATCAACCAGAGCTGAAAGTAGCTTGTGGTAGAGCAACGTGCATTTGCAACTCTCTTGTGAACACCTGTTGTTTGCAGGGTAGTAATGATAGATTTGATCCTTCTTTTAATCCCAAGGGTAGCTTAATGTATTTTAGAGGTAAGAGAATATAGAAATGGGTTTTTATTGGTGCATCAATGAGGAGAATGGGTATCTTAGTGTGAGTCCACATGGGCACCCGAAGAGATGACCTGGAAGATGTGAGGTGGGTGCTGGCTAGGATTCACTGAACCCTGCAGAGGATCCAGATCAGAGCAGGGAACTGGGACTGTGCTAGGGGATGCCACCTTGAGTACCAGGCACCACCTCTGACCTGCTCACTCTCAGCCCACATCAATGACCAAAATATTTTGAGATGTGTAGACTCCCTTAAAAGAGAACTCATCCAGGTATGAGGGTCGGGTGAAGAGTAAGGCAGATATAGTTGAAGTCTGATACAATTCTGTGGGTCGATCAAGTGCCAGACTTAGAGGTACCTCAGGTGTACTTCTCAGGGTTCTACTGGTGGTAATTCGTAAAGCAATAGAACTGAGCTCACCACGGAGCGCTGACTTCATTATCAGCCAAACTTGTGTATCCAAGGAGAGATCAAGACAACTGATAAATAATCCCAAACATAGTTTCCCACCATCACATGAAATGATACTATTTAAAAGAAAGCTGGCAAAATTTTTCTCCCATTCTGCGAGCTGACTCTTCACTCTGTTGATGGTTTCCTTTGCTGTGCAGAAGCTTTTTAGTTTGGTGTAGTCCCATTTGTTGATTCTTGTTATTTCCTGTGCCATTGGCATTCTGTTCATGAAATGCTTTCCAGCCCCTGTCTTCTAGTGTTTTACCTATTTTGTCTTCCAGCAGATTCAGTGTTTCTGTCTTGATATCCAGCTCTTTGGTCCATTTTGATTTCAATTTAGCACGTAGTGGGGGATAAGGAACTACTTTCTTTCTTCTATGTGTGGATAACCAGTTTTCCCAACACCATTTGTTGAAGACACTGTCTTTTCTCCAGTGAATGGTTTTGGCATATGAATGAATCTTTTTTGGTCAAAAATCAGATGACTGAGGGTACTTGGATCTATCTCTGTATCCTCAGTTCCGTTCCATTGATCCTGTTCTTCTGCCAGTATGATGTCATGATGCCTCAGACAGAGGCTTAAAATATAAAAATATATAAAGAGCTCAAGAAAACAGCCCCACAACTAATGACAACTGAAATGGATCTTCTCAGAAGACATACAAAAAGATAATGAGCATATAAAAGAGCATTCAAAATCTGTAGCCACCAGAGAAACACAAATCAAAACACTGATTCATCTCACTTCAATGAGAATAGTTTACATTAAGAACTCAAAACACAACAATTGTTGGTGAGGCTGTGGGTAAAGGAGCACTCCTACCCTGTTGTTGGGACTACAGTCTGGTTCAATCACTGTGGAAAGCAGTATGAAGATTCCTCAAAAAGCTGAGAAAAGAAATCTCATTTGAACCAGCTACAGCTCTCCTGGGTATTTTCCCAAAAGAACTAAAGTCATTGTATCATAAAGACCCATGTATACCAATGTTTATAGCAGCACAGTTCACGATGGCTACATCCCAGAAACAACATGCCCATCACCAGAGAAGTGGATGAAGAAAAATGTGTACTTATACATAATGGAATACTATGCAGTCATAAGGAAAGACAGATTTGAAACATTTGAAAGCAAATGGAGCCATTTTGAGTCAATAATCCTCAGTGAAATGAGCCACACACTAAAGATTGATGTCTCTCATGTGACATCTCATTGACATAAATATGTGCACAAAGAGATCCTAACACAAAAGCTCTTTTTACTTTTTCAATATACTAGGGAAGGGATGAGATGCTGATAATGGAGGAGGGGAAAGGAAGGCAAGGTTAAGAGAGAGAGAAAACGTGGTCAAGCAGGTCATATATATAGGCGCAAATTCCTAAGCTGCTTGTTATTGAGTCAGTAGATCATGCATACTAAAAAATACCGGAGGTAGTGGTTATAAACTTTGTTAATTTTTAAGATGCTTTAAAATATAATTGATGACAGAAGATTCAGTAGGAGGAGGGTTTTATTCAACCAGAAGGAGGTACTGGGGATCTGCTTCACAACATTGTGTGCCTAGTTGACATATTGTTCTTTACATTTTGAAAATTATTGGGTGGGGGAGTGAAATTTATATGTTTTTACCATAATAAAAACATAATTGATGTTAAAAATAAAAAGAACTTCTATCTAAAAATGCGGACATAAATAAAGAAATATATTCTTCCCATGCCATTCTATCTCAGGGGTTACAAGCAGCTGGAGGAGGTAGAAAATAGATTGTGTTGGTAACAAAACAACTGCCTATGACATTTTCAGAAGGAATAAAGGAGTATTAGCTGAGCAACACACCTATGAGAAAACACAGTGTCTAACACTTTACGTTTGTCTCATAAACTTATTTTTAGATTAGCAGGCACAGATTTTTAAAAAAGACTCTGCTCTTCCTAAACTCTGGAGTCACATTACTTGTGGTAATTGCCGATCACAGTGATCATTGTTATCCCTGTGGGTATTCATATGAGTGACAAATAGATCATGGCACATCCATGATGTTTTTTCCACAAAATGTATAGGGAGCCTCTCCATTGCTACATTCCCAAGGTCAGGTCAAGGGCACAGCCCTTTATTTCTGTAGCTATGTACTGTGCCTTTTATTTGAGGACCTTTGAAGTAAGAGTCTTTATCTTGCAATGTTGGCATTATAACTATGCTTAACGGAGGGGAAGGACTTGGGGACTTCTGGCTGTGTGGATGTGCTGAGGCAGAGGTGCCAACTGTGCGTCTCTGGCCATTGCTTGTCAGACCTGTTGTAGTTCTCAGCTCTTCTCTCTCTCCTGCTTCTGTGTACATGGTGGCTGGTGTTCACATGTGCCACATATTGCCATGCACAATTCTGAATTTTTATGAATCCCCACAAAATGTTGCAGAGTAATTTTATGGTATTCATAAAATGTGTTTTATAATCATGTGCGTAATGAGTCAGCCTTTTAGAAATCTTAAAACTTGTCCTTTTACAAAGAAAATAAAGCTTATCCAATTTTGGAAAAACGATTGAACTTGTGAAAGGAGACTGGATGCTTCTAGACTGTCACTTCATGATTGCTGGGAAGCATGTGCTGCTGAGGAGCAAGTACAAACGAAAGTTGCTTCTTGCCAGATGTTACCATGCAGACTTACCCATTTTCAACGTACTGTTATTACTGTGAATAATATTGCTCACTTCACACGCATACTCCTTTTGTCTAGCTTTAATTTTAACACAAAAGTTGATACGTGGCCATTACTGAAAGTTGGGGTGAGCCTGGACTTGGAACTGCCCTGAAGCGGGTGGGAGTCTCAGGCTTTGGGTTCTCCCCAGGGAGATATGCAGGGCGGTCCGCATACAGGTCTCAGAGCCAGAAACTAGTACTTTTTAGCCAGCATGCTTTTTGAGAGACACACATGGTTCACTCTGAATGAGGGTAAAGTTTATAAGTAAAGACAGTCTACTGGCGAGAGTCTGAAGTATTAGAACCAGAAATGGCAAGTGTAAGTAATGGATGTATACACTCAAGAGGGAGGGTAGGCAGTGCCCAGAGAGGGCAACTGAGTGAAGTCAGAGGTTATTTTCTTTTGTTTTTCTTAGGATTTGGGGAACTCTTTCTAATCATTGTCAGTTTCTACCCTCAAGTTGGGAGGGGGTTTTGGGGACGTAAATGGACCTAATTGGAACCAGCTTAGTGCCAAAGCTCATGGAGGAAGTCAGTACTGAAATGTAAAGGCATGTAAATGAGTCCTAATTGAGTCAACAGAGTTACCACATTTAGCTTGGAACTTGTGCCCTACATGTGACTGTGTGGGATCAAAAGATGTATGATGAGTAAGAGGAAATGCATAAGGAGGCATCGTGAAGTGACAGAAAGCCTGGGGTGGCACACCTGGGAAATCTAGACTTCAGCCTTTCTTAAAAATTTCTCCTAGGGTCCTGCCACTGGTTTCCCATAAGCAACTGACTTCTGACTGACTACCCGTGCGATCATGACTAATCAGCACATCCGTAGCATCCTTCTCACGCGTGTGCACTGGAGATACGAATGCACCTTTCCATCGTGCTTGTTGCTTGAGTGGTCAGCTGAAAAAAACAACCAGGATTAACTAGAAGATCCCATCTCAGGAGACCTGCAAGCCTAGGGCAATTTTAAAATGGCATTAAACTTTTTATTGCTTTTCTTATAAAAAGTATTACACGTGTATTGCATGACCCAACCACGAAGTATATATATTATAGACACCATATAACACACTCTCCAAATAGACACTATTAATACTTTGGAGACTGTGAGTGTGTGTATGTGCATGTGTATATGTATAAACTTTGAAATATACAGGTATTTCTCAGCCTATGATGCATTTACACTCACATAAATTGTCATCATTTGAAAATGACACAAATTGAAATGCACTCATCTCACCTAACCTATGGAATACCCTATCATAGCAACACAGCTCAGTGGCAGGTCTGGGGTTTTGTTGCATGCTCAGGGCTGGCTTGAGCTGCTGCTCAACATGCAAGAGAGGGTCGGACTGTATTGTTAGACTACAAAAAGGGCGAAAGTCAAAATTCAAAGTATTGTTTTCATCGGATGTGTAGCACTTTTGGACCACACGAGGTTGGACAAATACAAGTTAAACAATTGTTAAGTTGTGAACATCACATATATAATTGTATGTGTGTGTTTTAAGAAAAGTGGAATCATCTTGTAATCTGCTTTTAAAAATTAACAACACAGAATGGATATACTTCATGTTACTTTATGCAGACCTACCATAGCCCTTTTGTCGCTGCTAAGTGAGGAATTAAAAGGGAGCCAGTAAGGCCTGCAGGCACCAATTACTGCAAAGACATATGAGCCTCGGCTTTATTCCAGGAGCCATGGAAAGCCATTGGAGGGCTTCTCCGGAAGAACGACAGGGTCAAGTGTCCTTTCAAAAGTACAATGTTCACCCCAGGATGAAGCGTGAATGGAAAAAGAGTAAGAAGCAATTTGGGAAACAATATGGAGTCGTTTCCATTTCCACCATAGAGATGATGGTAGTAGACAGATGGTAGTATGTGAATACAGGTAAAGATGTTCCACAGGTTGAGTAAGACACCTGACTTGTTGGGGTATGAATTTGAAGGAGGGAAATGTATGGAGAATTGGCTAAAGGTTTCTGGAAGCGCAGCTGGCTAAAAGGGGATCTGTTGATGAGGGTGGGGATATTGGAAGATGATAGGGTCATTTTGATTCATTTAGATTTAGTTAAATTTGTAGCACCTGTAGAACATCTAAGAGCGCTTCCTAGCAGGAATACAGACAAGTGGTGTGTTCAATGTATGTTGATGATATAGGCTAAGGAATTAGACCCCTACAAGAAGAACTAAATGAGAAGGCAAGTCTTGGGCCTAGAAAGACTCCAGGACTTCATGGCTACACGGAGACAGATAGAAAGAATAAACAGGAGATGCCAAGGCAGGCAGCACCTGTGAACTGTAAGCACCCTGCACTGAAGGCTCACTTCATTTATGCTTTTTTATTTCTAGGACTTAGCCTAATTCTTGAAGGTATAAATTACTTTCCTTCTTTCCTTCCTGCCTTTGACAGTGCCTCCTATATTTCCCAGGATGCCTCAAAATCTGGGCTCAAGTGATCCTCTTGCCTCAGCCTCCTGAGTAGCTAGGGCTGTAGGCCTGCATCACCAGGCCTAATTTGAAATATTTTTGATGAATGCCAAGCAAGAAAGGTGTCACAAAAGATAAATATTGAAAAAAGGTTTTGAATTTAATGATGAAGCAACATTAGAGGAGCAGCTTAGTTGAGAGGGCAGGTCCAGGGGTAAGGCAAAGTGGACTGTACAAATTTAAATTATTGCGAACAACTGTATAACGTATTGCTTTTGTACGTCTTCATCGATGGTAAGTATTGCCAGTACTGCTATGTGAGAGAAAATTTCTCTTACTTGGCTTTTATTTCCTCTAAGTCTTTGATTATGTTTCAGGTGTGTGTGTGTGCGTGTGTGTGTGTGTGTGTGTGTGTGTGTGGTGTATTAGCTTTCCATTACTCTCACAACATATTTATAAATTTATACAATTTATAAAGAGGAAAGGCTTATTTCGGGTTCACATGGTGTCCGTGGTGTCCCCCTTTCTCCCCATTATATTACCTAACTGTGAAATATTTTGATTATTTGTGAAATATGCGAATTGTTTGTGAAATAGTTGGCTGATCATTTTTACAGATCTACTTAGTTATTTTAACTTTCATTACCGAAAATTATAAATGTACCTAACTAGGCAAGCATTCAGTAAAATTGTGTTCCCGCCCAGCCATGGAGCCATCACTGTATAGCCAACCCCACACTGCCTGCACCTTCAGTTCTCATTCACTCTGGGTTATTTTGAAACCACTGCCAGATATCATATTTCAGTATCTATTTGTAAAAGATATGGACTTTAAACTTGAAAAGTATAACTACTGTACTATTATCACAACTATTCAATCATTATAACAATACCTTAAATTGTGACATGTATCCATGGTTTATATTTTCCTACCCATTTTTTCTTTGAGTCAAGATATAAATGAATTTCATACATTATAATTATCTGAAGTCTGACATATATCTTTAAATCTATAGGTTTATCTTTCCTTTATTTATTTATTTATTTTGCTTGTTGAAGATTTTTTCTCTAATCTCTCTCAGGTTCTGATTTATTTTTCTGTTTGAAGCCTTTGATACCACGAAACATGTTCTTCAGTCGCTCACACTTCTTTCAATCCTACTATCAATACTTTTCTAGTTCTTTTGGTTGATTGAAGCTCATTCTTTGGTGAATTTCCAAGATCAGCTTATGGAATGATTCTCTTAGTTCCTGGCTGCCCATAACAGCTTCTCTGCCAATTTTATGTTATAGGTCGGTTCAGTTGAATGTGAAGGTCTTGGTGCCTGGGGTGGAGGAGCTTTGTTTTCACAAGACCAGCCAACACCCTGTTGACTACCTTTGCTTATTTCTGCAAGGCTGCTGATTCCATATGGGTTGTGGTATTTGTATTTATTCACGCTTTCTCTTGCTCAAGGCCCTTGGAAAAAGCATTTCATTTCATTTCGTTGTAAACGTTTTCCATGGCTGTAAAAAATTTTACAGGGAGGTCATTCAGGAAGCTTAAAAAAACTACAAGTTGTCTCAAAAATTACCACATGTAGAAAAATTAACAAAATCATTATATTTGCATTATATTATATTTTATATTTTTTATATGTCCCTATGAATAGCAACTTTTAGGATACCTTGTGTAATCGGCCCTCCACTTACCAAAATATATGGTTTTACACTTTTTTCAGTTAATTCTTGCGGATTTTCCTTAATGGAAAAATCATATTTTTAAATTTTATTTTTCATTCCCAAGAATTCCTCCATATTCTTTTATTGTTGTTTTGCTGGTCTTATCTCGTGAACTCAAACTTCTTCAGTCTCACCCAGAATTCCAGCTAGAATATTTTAGAAATTCTGTGCTGTTTTGTTTTAATTCCATTTTGGTGGCAGTCAATTGTTTAGATTGTTGAGATATTTTATTGCATATTTGCATTCTTAAAGTTAATATTTAGGTCTGTTAGTTTGGAAATATGGTGCAGTTTCTGCCAATAATTACATGGACCACTAGCTGGCTGCCTGGTGGGCTTCTGTCCCCTCCATCTGCTTGGCAGCAGCAGTACCTTCCGCAGACTGTGGTCTGTCCTTCTCTCTGATTGGTGGGCTGTAGGAAGTGCTGTGAAGCTGGCTTTCCATTGCGACACACCAGCTGGGGATGTTGTGGGAGACCCCTTTGTGAACGGAGTGGAAAGTCAGGGGAGCTCCATAAACACAGTTGGCAAAGGTACAGATGATGATCTTTTACGCACTACTTTGATTCAATAGCCTCTCCCCCTCCCCACTTTCCTCATCCTTCCCAAGCAGACAATTTAGACAAAGTGTGACTGAAAGGAATGGCATACTTGGGGTAGCCTAATCTAACTCACCTCACACACAACAACTTTTCTGGCCAAGTATAAAAGGTGGATTGTATCACAACTCAAAATGTTTAGTAATTAGGTTTGATACGTTACTTGTGATGCACTTCAGAATTGATATTGACATGGCAATGGCATGCCATGCCATAATACCTGCATTGAAAAATAAGTAATTTTGTAATATGCGCTCTACTGCACATTACACATTTTATATTGCGCGTTACAATGTCAGAAATGCTGTCAATTAAGGAATGTTGAGGTTCTCCTGTTGAACCTGCGTCTAGTGGACATTAAGTAGAAGTTATGAATGGCAATGTTCTTGTTGACTCATTTAGTGCAAGTAGTTAATTACTTTGAGTTCATCATCACATTCTCTTCTACATCCATCCATGCACACAAAGCTAAACAAAGAGGAAGCCTTTTGTATGTCTCATTGAAGGACTTCTATAAAAAGGATACTTTTCAGGACAGAGCTAATTTAAAGGAACATGTTACAACCTATGACAAATGTGTTCATTATGGAACTAGCAAAGTCTTAGATAAAGCTACTGGTTAAAACATTGTTTCAGTTTTGACTCGGCGTTGTATCTTTAAAATATGACCCATATTATTTAGCATATTTAGAGACCATGGCCAGAGTGGGATCTAAAAATAGTTGATGTTATCAAAGCAACGTTGGAAATTAAGCACAGGCAGAGAAGGAGAAGAGGTGTCCTGTGGTCCTCCCAGGTGACAAACTGATATTCACGTGGAGAAGGATGTACTTTGACCATTATCCTTTCTCTCCAGTTTTTTTAAATTCCCCTTGTCTGGAAAGGCTGATGAAATGAGGACATTTTATTTGCCTTTAAACCAGACAGCTCACCAAGAGTCATTAAAGATGGCTCTGCTCCTGAATCATTAAAAGCCAGCGGAGGAGCTGCAATGAGATACGCTGCTTTTTTTGACATTCCGTAGCATTGCCCTTCACTGCAGCTGCCAAACCTGAGCAGCTGCTTCTACGTTCCCCTGCCATTTCGTAGCTTTGCTGAAAGAGGTCAGCTCTGTTTTCTCATTACTGACATTTCTATAGCTGGGCATCTGGATTCAGCGTCCTCTGGTATCCTAATTCAATATTTTCTTTGCCTCATAATGACAGAATGGACAGACTAGGCAACTTATGGCAACGAACATTTTCTACTGTGGGCCTCATAGCTCGGCCCTAGGTGTTTAGCCTCAGAAATCTAGCTCACATGATATGAGGATCTGGTATTTTTCCACTGAGGTAGGACACAGGGGGCTCTTGAGGATACAGAGGGGAGTGGAGGGGAGGCAGAGGTCATCCTTTAGTTCCTGCTCCCCCAATTCACTGACACTCAATAGAAGAAACACACTTGCAGAGGAGTAAACATCCTGCCTTTGGTTACAATGAAGTCTGGTGCTCCCAGGCACTAAGATTTAGGGGGATGTTCTAGACCCTTCCGTCGCTTCTGTAAACCTAGTGAATTAAGTGTGAGATCAGAACTTCCCAATGGATAATCTGAATTAAACAACAGGAATGTATTATGCAGGAGGCATCAATTTCCTTCACGTGTTGAAGCTGAGGACTTCTTGGACATGAGAGGCTTTTTCTGGAATAGACCTGAGGAACCTAAGGCCTCAGGACAGGACAGTCTAGAAATAGACTCACACACGCAGGCTGGATCCAGGTTATTTCTGGAAAGGCCTTCCAGCTCTCAAATGTTTTCTTGCCCCGGCTGGTATTTGGAATTCTACTACAAGAAAGTCATTCTTTCAGCTCAAACTAATGTCTCATCGAGTGATGTGTATTTGCAGGCAGATAAATTGTTAAAGTTTTCCTTCTAAAAGGATGTTTCTGTGGGCAAGGGGATTGGAGAACTGGATGGGGAAGGACTTCATTTGGATGAAGGCATGCAGTGAGGCTGAAGGGAAGAAATGGTAAAAAGAAAGGAGGAATGACACTATTAAATGAGGAAGTGCACATGGCATAAGTAAATGTAACCTTAGTGATAACCCCCCTTTTACCAGATTGCTTCTGAGTAGTTCTGGTGAGAATCCAAAATAAGGATGGCCTAAACGATTACATAAGAAATTGTGTGGTGTTTTATAACCACATATGGTTCTAAAAGGCACTGGGTACAAAGAGACAGAATCACACATATTCTGGACTGATTCAATGTCTTAATTTTTCTGGCTTGGTGTTTCTTCTATCATTGAAATTCCTCAGAAACACTGTTGTCTGAACTTCTGAGTCTGTCCTAGACCCCCACGACTCAAATATGGTCCACTTGTTACCATATGTTGCCTATTCTGCAGCGTCAGCATTGCCTGGAAGCTTGTCAAAGTACAGAGTCTCAGATCCCACTCAGACAAGTGAATGCAAATTAAAAAGATTCCTAGTTTAGAGATCACAGTTCTAGACGACCTCTTATTGGATACACACACACACAAAATTGTCAGAGTAGAACACAGTGACTTTTATACAGAGATACAGAGGAGGTTTCATTTTCTCATTACTACAGCCAAACTGCTTGATGTGGCCCTGAGTGGGGCCAGGCTAATGTTCATTTAGTGTACATCTGGCCTCACTGGTGAAAAGGATTAAGAGCTTCGGAAGAGAAACAACATCACAATATGCCTGCTACTGAGACTCTTTAGTCCTTGGATAAAGATATCTCATTCTAAACCCTGGAGCAATACCAAATGCTTGTTTTAATTTGTAATTTTTTCATAAGCAGAAAAGCGACAGAGCCCATGTGGCAGCTGGAAGGTCATATGCTCTCTTCCAGCCTCAGAGAGATTCCTACAGCCCCTCAGACTCTGTAGCTTGGAACTAAGCAACACGTCTCACTTACTTTAAATTAATTTAGAAGTCAGACTCTCAGGATGGAGAGAGTTCTGTTAGGTGAGTACTATTTGATCATCAAGATAATATATTTTAAAGAGCTTTGATTTAATACAAAATGCAAATAGTTTTCAAAAGCATTCGAGGCATTTTTTTTGCACTTAAGAAATTTTGTACTTTGTGTCTGTAAAATCATGTAGGGACTCAGTCCCTGTGCATTATTGAAGATTTACAGTGACTAGGACGCATTGTCAGTCACATTGTAGTCAGTGGTCTTTCAGCTCAGGCTGAAAGATTCCATCCTTTGCTTAAGAAGATGTTATTTCTAAAATCAAGAAAATAACCTAAGACTGGGATGGTAGCTTATTGGGAGACCACTTGTTTAGCTTGCATGAAGTTCTCGAGTCAATCTTCTGCACTGCAAAAGACTGAACCAAAAAACTGAGCCAACCAACCAACCAACCAACTAACCAACCAACCAAACAAAAAACCCCAAACAGTAAATGCAGCAACAACAACAACAACAAAAACCAGAAGAATTCAAAACATGATCATCAAGTGGGGCAAATTCTTCATTCCTGAAGATGGCTTAGGCTGTTTTTGAAGGCACAGGCACAAAACCCTAGGACATGACATGAAATGTCCCTGAGAACAGAGCAAACCTAAAGCTGCGCCAGAGGAACCCGAGGAACAGAACAAGACATAAGAATTGAGTAATGCCATCACCAGCTACAGGACAAACCAGAATAGCAGAGGGACTGAAATGCTCTAATTGACTTGAACCTTCGAATGACTTGACTCTGCCCTATCCCATCGACCTGTCAGTCCAGTGTAATTTTCAATGTTCTCCAGCTCACTCTGGATTCCAGCTCCTCGGAGCTACTAGGTTCCCAGAAATTATAACTTTTAATTTTTTTTTCTGTGGATTTCTATGATGCTCTTCTCTCTACAGGAAGGAATCAACTTTGTCCACTATCCTTCCTTTCAACTCCTCTCCTTTCTTCCAGATTCTTCTCATACCTGGTCTGAGAGAAGCCTCAGGTAGAAAATTCCATGCACTGGTCTGTATAACACTTCGATGTGTTGGTGTGTATGGTGGCTTCTGGCATCAATCCAAAGACCTAACAAACAGTGTGTATTCAATACGAGTTTGTGCAAGGGAGGAGGGAAGAAAAAGAAAGGAAGAAAAGAAGGAAGAAAATAAACAGAAGTGAAAGGATAAAGCAGGTATTTACTCAGGAACAGCCTGGGTTACAGAGCGAGACCCTGTCTCAAAAAAATAAATAAAATAAAATAAAAAAGGAAAACACCCCACCCCCCAACCCAAAACAAGAATTTTCATTGGAGAGTCAAAAGCTGCTAAAAGAAAAACTGGATTTGGGGATTCACTTTTACGTGAGACTCTGAGGTCTATCTTTAGTTCTAATCCCATATTTGTTTTCCTCTTGTCTTTCCTCACTGCTTGTAATGCCACAAGGAAAAACTAAAATATCTTATGTACTTTTGGAGACAGCACAGGTGGGCAGGAGCAACGAGGCTGTTTATTCTGCAGTGCTGCAGGGAGAAGATTCTGATCAGAAAGAAGAGGCAAAGGCACCTTTAAGAAATCAGTGAGTAGAAAATGTGTTTCCTGGAGTTGATGGATAAAATTTTAAAAATATGGTAGGTGTCCTGCCTGGGACCACGAAATATCCCAAGAGTGTTAGTGCTGGCAGAAAGTCCTGCAAACTATCATCTAGTTGAATTTCAAAGTCATAGCTACATTTATTATAATACTATTTACGTGAAGACAGAATCAGTACAAAGGAGTTTTTATTCCATGAGGATCTCATTAAAAGATGGATGCTCATAAAAAGAAGGCTTTAAGATGTCAGTGCATTTGGCTAAATATATGTCTCTTTGCTTCCTCAAGCAGTGTTTCTAAGGTATGGTCCAGGGCCCACCTGCACCTGAGACACCTGGCTGCCTGTTAAAAATGCATATTCTTGGGCCCCTTCCCAGACCCAACGAACTCTGAATTTTCTACAGCCCACAGGCCACTCGTACAGTCATTGTAGTGTGAGAGCCATGTACGCTTTGTGGCCTTTTCTCAAGATCTTCTACCTTGTGTAGAAATGAGCTTTGTGGGGGAGTCAACACTTTCACAGGATGGCTGAATTAGAGGGCTAAAGTATCCCAGACTTCAGTCTGGTATCTCTGTGAAACCTAGGTAGGTAGGAGAGTGAAAATTATCTCCAAGCCATGTTTCTTCTGCTAGAAATGGGCCAAAACACTCCCGATACTGATTACAGTTGACTGAGAAAGTCTAGAAAGTCTTTCTCCCATGTTCCTTTGCGGTAGATATTGGGATGATGGAATTGCAACCAGCCTGAAACCTTTTCTTTGAACTTCCTGCACCTAGGAGACAGTCATCCTATTTCCCAGCTAGCTTACCTTGGCTGTATTACGACACTCAGCAAGAGAGCTCTGTCCAGCTTCTGGGCATTTGTGGGGAGTTAGCAGTTCTTTGCACTTAGTGGCCACTAGGTGAAATATAGGAGAGGCCAAGGGAAGTCAAAGTCTCTCAGATACCCGATGACACTTTCAGGGTTGCGGGAGAGAAGATTCTTACAAGCATTGGGAGCCCCAATATTTTCCTGCCGCCGAACTGTCCTTCATACTGGATACACATTAAATTGTAGTGTATGGAGTTTTGGAAATGATTCCTAATTTGAAATGGACTCTTCTATCATATTAAATCATTTTTGATACCAGAAGATGCCTAAGTCTACAACTATTCCAAAAACCTTAGAAATCCACATAAAACCCACGAGAGCTTTTCTTGCCAGCTTATCTGAGAGCAGATGTGTATTTCTATAGGGTCACCGCATTACTTAGAACAAATGATTTAGAATGATAATTTCTGTATTATGGAAATCATCTCTATAATGTTGCTTTTGAACCAAAAGTCTCTATTTGCATAATGTTTTAAATTGTCCAGCTTTCTGAAGGCAGATATTATTTGGTTTTAGGAATTACAACGGATTAGTTTCGGTAGCACACAATAACGGAAATTTGTTTTCAGTCTGGGAATCTCAGAGTCTGGATTATTGGTTAGATGGCTCAAATACATTTGTCAGCCAGATACCCTTCCACTTGGTGCTGCGCACGGTGCTGGAGACCACACAAGTGTACCTGTGACACAGCGCATCTGCAGGGGAAATCTGAATCATCCTGTTGAACATGGAAGCTTGGAAAACAGTGAACAGACATCACCAAGACAAGTTACCTGAACAAAGGCGTTCTGCCTGTTACTAGGACAGATGGGGAAGACGGCCGGGACGAGGGACGCCCAGCGTCTCCGGTCAGCAAGGCTTGTGTCCGGCCTTGATAGCCGCTCAATGAATTAGCTATTTCAGGGGAAGACGTTAATTTAGTTCAATTTGATCCAGTAGAGGGCACTGTACCTCTGTTCTTACGCATACGTGTATCTGTGTATTGTATACTATTAAATATGTCGTATATCAGAGCCTCTATTCCTTAACACAACACCTTACACCTGTACGCTTAACATTCTTTTGGAAGTGTATCTTTCTCTTTCCCAAAGAATGAGCGGTGGTTAGGCGCAGAAACGCGGTTCGAAGAAAAAAAAAACTGCACCAGGAGCCAGCCGGTATCATTGGGTACTTGTGCATTCACACCGACATCCGTGTAAAATAAGGAAAGCAGGGACGTGCGTGAAGACAACACGCCACGACGCTGACATTCAAGGAGCTACTGCGTTTGTAATGTTCCTTTTCCAGGGGGAATATAAGTTTCTTGAAAACAACTTTGGGAGTTCAAAGATTCGGAAAACGAAAAAGATCCTGATTTCAGCCCCCCGAGCTCCAGTCGTCGGAGAGGAGGGGCAAAAGGGCTGGGAGTTCTGGGTCCCGAAACCTCCCCGCGCGACCCAGGCGCCTGCTTGTGCGCACTGCGGCGAAACCCGCGCTTGCCCGCAGAGGTCCTGGAGAAGTGTCCCCATCTTCGTCCTTTAGTTCAAAGAGCCCCCGGAAAACACGCGCGCCCGCCGCAGAGGGGGGAAGGGCCCTTCCCGCCGGGCCGCGCACGGCCTGGCCAACCTGCTCTTGTCCCTTCCAGTCGCTCCTGCGCAAGCGCGCGGGGCGAGGCGCAACCAGGGTCCCCACACAGCAAAGCGGTTGCTTAGAGGTGGGGATCCGCTTCTCAGCCTAACACAGAGCAACGAGGCCCGGCAGTGCAGGAGAACTTAGCCGCAGAGACTGCCGCAGGGAAACATCCTTTCACCCCAATTAACCTGGAGCGTCGCCCTCCTCCTGGTAAACATGGTGACTTCTGGTGAACGGAGTTTAATTACTGAAGCCTTCGGATTTTCAGCTCAACTACAAAGTGGAGGTGCTTGCTTGTCTTTGTTAGAGGGGGCTTGCTTTGTGATTCTCCCAGAAGAGCCCGTGAATGCCGGCTAGAGGATCTACAGCTGCACAAGGGCTTTCACCCCTGGCATCGTCTGGGTAGCCTTGGTTGCAATGTCCTTCTCCAAGGTTACACAGCATAGTGGGAAAAACGTCTCAAGCAAAGGGGAGAGTGCGGGCTGCCCTCCACGCGATTCCAGTGACCCCAGAAAGTCTGCAGAAAGATAACTTTTACACCTCTGAAAGTTACCTTTTTTTTTTTTTTTAATTTAAATGACTCCATTTCTTCTGTACCTGGAAGAATGATTGAATTTACTATCAATAAATAAATAGCTGCAGCTGTGAATACTTTAATATATATTTAAATATAGCGAGCAAATAAGTATCTGCTAAATAAGCAAATTTAGGCAACTCAGAACTAAAGAAAATCAGGCAAAGCTGAACGTGTAATCTGTATAACTGTGTAATACAGGCACAGGCCTGTGTAACGTCAGCCCTCTGGTAGGAAAGTTAGAGCCCAACCTGGGCATCTTAACAATTTAGTGGGACCCTGTCTCAAAATCAAAAATAAAAATGGACTGAGAATGTAGCTCAGGGAGATCTTCATGACAAGAAAAAAGAGAAAGAAAGAAAGAAAGAAAGAAAGAAAGAAAGAAAGAAAGAAAGAAAGCAAGCCAGACTAAGAGGGGCTTTCCACCTTTGAACCTTTGATTCTAACTTGAATGTCTTTTTATTGACTAAGCCAAATTAAGCACTGACTAATTTACTGGGCTGCACATGGCCCCAGACACAGAGCAATCCTTCTGCCTCAGCCTCCGGAGTGCTGGGATTAGAGGCGTATGTCACCAGGCTCAGTTTTTGTGGTGCTAAGGAATTGAATCCAGGGCTTTGTGCTTGCTGCCCAAGTACTCTACCCACTGAGCTATGCTGTGCTTTCAGCCCCGGAATAGGTACCCTGTACTGGTTAGAACATACCTAGTTTTGCCTTTCTGAAAAGCAGTATGACTCAGACTTAGTCGCCAATATACTTCTCATAGTATGAAAGAGACTAAAGATTTAGGGACCAATGTGCTTACTGAAATGCCATTTTTGTAATAGGTTTTTGCCAGGATAGGTCTAGACTAAGACATGAAGGGAACTTAAAGTTGGCAAACAAGCCCTGTCTTGGCACCAGTATACCTCTGCTTAAACAGAAACTGAGATGCTTCTTAAGTGAATGGCAGGGTCAAATTAAAGAGAATAATAAGACAAAATTCCAAGCAAACAAATAGAGAGTGACAGAATAAGTCTTTCTATATTCCCCATCCAGACTTAATTTATAACCATTTTCCAGTATTGCTTTCAATTCCTTCATTTTCTTTGTTGAATTTTTATTTATCATATCACCTCATCTCTACATACTTCAGGTTGCATGTTGAAAAATATTAGTGCCTTCTTATGTTCACAATGCCATTATTCACACTTGACAAAATTAATATTCTTTTGGTATCATTTATAATTCAAAGTTTAATTTTTTGGGGAGGTTTGATCAGGATCCAAACAAGTCCTACCCTCTATATTTGGCTGTTAGGAGATGAAGTTTTAGTAGCATTTTCACTTGGGGATCAGATATAGATAGACTTTTCAGGCAGGGAGTAGATATGAGGTTTCTGGGAAGTTAGTAAACCCACTGAGAGAGGTTGAGAGAGAATTTGGTGGTATCTGAAAACCCTGAGTGCAGAAGAGTTGGCCTGGGTGATAGAAAAGGTTCATTTACTCGGCAACTCTCAGGGGCTTAAGCAGATCTATTATCTTAAATATAAGACTTTATCTTTTTCCGACTCTGTCTCTTAGCACGGGGGAGAATGTTTCCTGGCTCATCCCACAGGGCTTATCCCACAGGTGCATTCTTACACCAAGAAGGTCTAGATGTCAATTTTGTGAGCATGGCAAAAACATCTGTTGGGGACAGTCTAAGTTAGTATATGGTAAAAACCACAAGATTCAAGAGAGGGATGTGGGCGAGGTCAGGGGGTTTATATGGGAACATCTTTATTTTTCGTCTAGTTTTGACAGATAATTTCACTAGAAACAGAATTGTTCATTGGTGGTTCCCCCAGTTTTATTATTTTGTATATGTGATACACTCACTGGTGTTTTTTGTCAACACTTTGTTTCACTGCCCTCTTTTCTTACTTGTGTGGTTTCTGAAGAGAAGTCTCATGCAATTCTTATCTTTATTCCTGGCTGTGATTCTCTGTTTTCGCTTACTTCTTTGGTTTTTTGGGCAGCAGTTTGCCCTGTGTATGTGTTAGGGTTCTAAGAGAGACAGAATTAATAGAATTTATAGAGATAAAGGGAGTTTATTTGGAGGGTTTACAAGTTTGAAGAGAGAGATCATCCAAATTGGCCATGCGCATGTGCCAGGGCTGGAGGGTCCAGAAGCCGTTCAGGCTCATGCCAGAAGGCCATTGAGACTGCAGGACAGCCAGTGCCAGCGAGCTGTGGATGATTGTCCAAGAAAACAAGTCCAAGACAGGAGACTGATATGAATCTGCTGTGGAGATCTATGAAGTGAACACATGGGAGCAAGTTGAAGTCTCCTAGACTCAAGGGAAGGCCAGAGGTTTTTTTTAGAAAGAGGTTACAACGATGTTTCTTCTTCCCTCCTTTACTCAGTTCAAACTGTCTGTCGGGTACCCCTTCTCCACTTCCTGGCCCCTCAAGTAAACAACACACACCTGAAAGGTATTTTCTGGACATTCTCCAATTACAACAAGTTGACAGAATTCCTCCAAAAGGTCACACCCTATAACCTCAATTATTCCCCCCCCCGCCCCATTTTATTGATATGTACAAGTGCAGAATTTAAGGTTTACAATGGAGTTGAGCATTTTGTACACATACGTTTCTTGTCACAGTGACAAGGGCTTTCCCACTCTCCTTTTGGCCCTCCCCCTACCATCCCTTCCCTCCCTTCACCCCTCCCCCCCATCCCCCTCTTTCGCTTTGTCTTTTGTTTAAAGTTCCATGAGATAGTTGTGGTCTGGGTCTCTCATATCAGAGAGACCATCCGATGTTTAACCTCAGTTCTTCAATGGAGCTAAGAAAAGTTGATCTTTCAGGTTTGGACTTTAGCTTCTTCCTGTTGTGAGCATGGAATGAATGACTTCCAAGCTCTTTACATGTTGGACTAGTAAGGTCAGCAGATTTGATATGAAAGAGTTTGGGACAGCAAAGACCCACAGCAATAGAATATAACATTTTTACAAATCATCTGTGGATCTTTCCATGATCTAGGAAGAGATTATTTCAGGTTTTGAGCAGTTATGGATGGAAAGAGGTGACAATTATGATGATCTTGTTCCTCACAACAGGTATTTATTAAATCTTAAATTGAGATGTAAAAAATAACCAAGAATGAGCCTTGTGTTCAGTGGCCTTAGACTGCAATGGGGAGAAAAGGCTGATAAATAGGAAGATGAATAACAAAAGAAATGATATATGCATGTGTCTGAATTGTCTGTGTATCTGTTTGCTGAACGTCACAGTAATTCTTAAGACAGAATATAAACTTCAGGGCACACTTTAAGATAAGGATTTTAATACCAAACCATGGACTGTTTACTGCTGTAACAAATGCCCAAGACAGCTGGTGTCTAAAGAGGTTTGAACTTGAGCCCCACAATGGACTCCTAGAAAAGATATGAGTATCTGGAAAATGGAGGGGGGGGGGCATGGATGGGCATTGATTCCCCAAGCCCCATGTCTTTAATATGCTCTATCATTTGGAATTCATGTGTATATATAAAATGAAATAAAAATACTTCAAAGAAAAATAAAAGAACTTGAGCCCCAAATATGCATGACGTCCAGTTTGTTCTTACAAGTTCTCAGGGTGATTCGTTTTATCTTCTACCAAACACAAGAGTTATGAGAAACAAGTTTTTACTTGAAGATTTTACTTCTTGCTCCCTCCTAGAGTGAACCAGTAGAGGCCCAGCTTTATGTCTAGATTTTCTATTTGACTCCTACTTTGGTAGGACCCTTTATCCATGACCCATGTAGCTCTAAAAATGGGATGCTGAAAATTTGAGAGTCAATGTCAGAGAAAATATCAATTTGGATGCTCTGTTTCAGTTTTCACTTTCACATTTTTCCCTGTTCTGGAGAGTCCTCAATTTCTAGGAGCTAGCTGAACAGTGAAGTGAATGGATTCTACCTTTATACAACTTTTGTATAAACCAGCTGGTAGTATCTATCTATACCAAAATTTATACATCATTTGAATGAGCAAGTCTACTTCTAGAAATTTCTTTGCTAGAAATACTTATACACTGAAAATGTATATGTATATTTCTTCTTGGCTTGCTGTAGAATTATTGTGACAGTGAAAAACTAGAGGTGTTCATTAATGACTGCTCCATGCTATGGACTAATGCTGAGCAGTCATTTAAAAAGATGGGTAGACCTTCGTGTGCTGGCACTGGATGATCTCCAAGATTTATAGGTAGGGGAAAAAAGAGCAAAGAAGAAAGGACTTCTTAGCTTCTCAGTGAAACTTCCTATTTTTAAATTTTATTTTTAGTGTCTCAAGACATTCCTAGCAGAAGTGGTAATAGCAGCATTATATGCAGAAGTACAATAATAATAAAATTTTTCTCTGGTGCATGCCTTTCATCTCTAGATTTCAAACAGCATATATTATCATAACTTTGAAGCATTAATAGACTAAGCATTTATTATATGTCTAAATGATAAGACTAAAAATTTCAAGATAGAACATTAATTTTATAAAGGGCTTTTGAAATAAAAACATTATACTTTTTTAGGACTTTTTTGGGGGGTAGGTAGTTTTATCCACTATAATGTTTTTCTCTTCTAATAACAAAGTAATGTACCTTTTAGAAAAAAGAAACCTTTAATTCTGTCTAGCATCATGAATGACTTTTATGTGATTAGACAAATTATTTCTTATGATAGACATTTTAAGATTATTAGTCGAGTGAAGCACTGATGCTATGTTCCACTTATTAAGTGTAAATGATATTTGAGTTAGACTAATGACATCAGGAAAAGAGACAAAAAATTTGTCTCCTAAGCAATTGTCCTATAACTGAAGAAAGCAGTTATGTAATGTGTAGGACATTTTATAAAGGAATTTGATTTTTTTAAGAGAAAGAAACGAAAAAAAGTAGTTTTGCCTAATCATCTTTGAATTGATTAAATTCAATATTGTCACTAGGTACCTAGAACTTTTGAAAATAACAAGAAAATAACAAGGAAAGGTCACTGAATTTCTATAATTATGGGAGAGAAGCCATAGAAATTCCTGGCATGAATACAAATTTGCGACAATTTATCTTTCAATCAATGAAAATCACAGTTCTCCATCTTCATCTTCTGAGGTATTCTACATGACATGCTACTAGCTAGGGGGTGTGAGATCTCTGAAAGGCAAGTTTACTTTCTCTGTTTTGTTTTTGTTATTGTACTAGATAGATGTAGAGCGCTAAGCATTCTCTCCACTACTGAACCACGTCCCCACCACTGGCAAGTTTTTGAGTAGCTCTATCCTCTGGAGGGTTGGCTAGGTTATTAGAAAGTTTGATAACTTCCCTCCTACTAGATAAGGTAGGATTTTGAAAAAATAAAATCTGTGGCATCATTATAAGTTATTTATATGGAATAATGCTGACAGCACATACACAGGAAGCTAACACGGAATGTCAACATTTCAACTTTATCCCGTAGCTTCATGAGTCTCTTGCATTTGAAGTCATTTGTCTTGCTCTCTCTTCCTTTTCCCCCTGAAACTGTTTATATAGGTTGTGAATTCTATTTCTCAGAAGTTTGAGAAAATTCGTTGATAAAGCATGCTCAAACTAATGCCTTTTGGAGAACTACTTTTTTCCCCTCTATTTAAAAAAAAATTATCTATGTGAGCTGTAGGTTCATGAGAAATTTTGGTAGTTTTTTACTCTTGCATAAAATGGTCTAATTTGTTGTGGTTTTAAATTTTAAACATGCTTTTACACATAATATAATTTTTGCTCTCTCACATACCTATACTTCATATTTACCCATTAATAATTTTTTGTATTTCTGCCTTTTAATAGAATGATTGTATTTTTATTTAAATAGAAATAAGAGATAAAATGTAAGTCTGAAAAGACAGAAACCTAAGCATTTATAATAAGTCCCTCTGGGTTGTTGTTAAATTACAAATGATTTGATCTTTGATGATATTTTCAATCATTTTGATGCACTGAGCTTTGTTTAGGGAAAACATAATTTTTAAAACATTAATTAAAATGACTCTGCTAAACGTTATTTTCCAGTGGTGCTTTAGTTGTATATTCTTCTTCTTCTTTTTCCTGCCTCTTCTCTTCTTTCTTTCTTTCTTTGATACAGGGTGACAAGTATATACCATCACGCCTGGCTTATGTGATGCTGGGGAATCGAATTCAGGGCCTGTACTTGGTAGACAAGCATTCTAACTTCATCCCAGCCCTGCATGTTATTCTCATTTCTCAAGTAAAAGGCACTGTCACGGAGACATGACACCAGCAGCCATTACTATGAAATTTAACACAAGCTTCTAGAGACCCACTGGGCAATGAAATAAAATGTATATCTGTATACTCTGTGTTCAGAAGTTGTACTTCCAGGGATCTTTTTCTAGCACAATAATCAACACTTACACAGATATATATGTAAAAATATGTCTATATGTAGCATTTTGAGCTGCTGTTTTAATGATACCTAGAATACGTTTTAATCAGCTTTGTAAAGACACACAGATAAGAAAGTGATTATCATGAGAGATGACTGTGTGTAGGATATAACATAGTACTGCCACCCAGAATTCTGGGAAATGTGACATCAGGTGCTGTTGTTGTTGTGTGAACATCATAGAGTGTAGTTATATCATCCTAGATGGTGACTGATGTGTCAATCCTGTGGCCCTCCAATTTTTTGCCCTTGATTTTTGCACTGAATAGGAACTTCCTTGGGCACCACATATAAAATATATAAGAGTATGAATTGTACAATGCTAGCTATGATGTTAGTAGGGGGTAGAAAAATTTCAGCTCCGTCATAATCTCATTGAACCGTCGTGGTGTTTGTTACTTATTGTGGACCACAATGTTTTTATGTGGCAAATGAGGTGTACACTTAAGAAGAAAAGATGTGGTCCCACTGACTGCATTTTGACATCAGAAGGTAAATATCACCTGTCCAAATCAGTAGTGACCATCTATAATACCTCCCCGCCATAATGACATGCTACACTTTTTCATTTCTGTATAATTTGATTACCAAAACTATTTCAACAAACTTTTTAATGTTTAATCAACCATTGATTCATACCTGAGGTTAAGAACACTTTTTTCTTCAAAGGTATTTTTATTCATTTTGCTTTTTTTCCTTAACAACTTTGACATATTTGCCGGAAATGATCATTCCTAATGATAATCCTAAAACTTCTAAACTTGGAATCAGTCTATCAATGTGGTTTGCACCTGCTGCTTCTCCACAGAAGTCTGTGTGATTTCACTGGAAATAAGCAAGGATTGGTAGAAATTTTAAGTAAGAAAGTATGTTCATGTAGCTTTTCTATGGTTTATTATCATTTTTCCACGGTATTGTTTTTTTATAGAGAGTTAATCTAAGAAGACATATGCGTGGGGACTTCTGTCTTTGGCAGTATGATGAGTCAAGGCAGCCTGAAGCCTCTCTGCTGCAAGCACCCAGAAATGGAGAAAAAGTAAAAAAAATGATTTTATAGAGTAGGTAAAGAAAAAAAAAGAAATCTTTAATGCCAGAAAAGTAAAGAAGTTGAAAACTCGAGACTGTAATGGGAGCGAACAGATGCTGGAGTGTCCCGAGGAGGGGCACAGTATATTGGTTTTGTTAAATATAAGAGCCTGAGGGGGTTATTGCCAAGATAGGAATAGAACTTGAAACCTTGGGTCTGTGTGAGGCAGAATTTTGTAGCAGAAGAGCCCTGAGGTTCTTGTAAATATTTTGAAGGGCTGCAACAACCTCAGTAAAAGAAGGGGCATCATTAACAGAAAAACAAAGCTTGTTTAATCTGCTAGTTTCTGAGTGGAAAAGACAAATCTCTTCTGAGGTTTCTAAACCCAAACTTGAAGATTAAAAAAGTTTGGGCCTCCACTCTCACCACTAGTGTGGTCAGAACCTCAAGCCAAACCAAGAAATATTAATATAAAATTTGGCCTGCAATGATGATGATGTTGCTGACGTCCCTATGCTTGTGTTAGGGCCGAACCAACATTCACTCTGGAGGGAGGGGTGCATCCATAATGCAGACCACAGAGCATTCATTCAGGGAAAAAAAACAAAAAAACAAAAAACAAATGAAAGCGCACTCAAAGCTGGAAGTAAGATGGAGATTATGTAGGACCCTTCCCCCTACCCCATTCAGTCCACACAGGTCAAGCCAGGAAGATGAGATATGGTAGATGCATACTTCAAGGGCTTTGCTCTGAGCAAGAGTAGAGCATCCAAAAGCAGAAAAAGACTAGGAGAGCAGTTAGTAGTCTCAGCGGGATTCTGTGGTAGAACTCGGCAAAATCTGAAACCGCAGCTAGGACCATCTCATGAACCATACTGGCTTCCCAGCTGCAGCACAGGAACTGGTGGCTACAGAGACTCGGTGCCACGCTTGGGACTTTTCTGGGACACATGCAGCTTTGAAAGCTGGAAACCATGGCTAGGACTTTCCTACAGTTTGCACCAGCTGTCTAGCCGGCAGTGTGCAAGCTAGTGAATCATGGCAGGGAACCAAATGCAGCCCAAGGAAACTATCAAGGATAGAACCCGTGGGTGGAGGAAGTCAAACAAGTCAGAGTAGCAGCCCATCTCTAATGGGGCTGAAATATGTGTTTCCGTGACACAGGCAGCCCTGTAATAGCTCCTTCTCCCGGCTTGCCCAACCTAGGCCTGCTTAGACCAGATCATTCCCCTACTGGGAGAAGCTGGGAAGTGAGTAGTTACTATTTGTAAAGATCCCAGCTTCATAGCCCCACCCAGACAGACTTGATTCAACTGAAAAGAAGCTAATGGGAAACTCAAATTGGAGATCTGGTGGGGCACAAAAGGGACTCAAGTCATGACCCAGGTGGGAGAGGACAGCAGAAGTTCTCAGAAGATATGGTCACAATCAGCTGAACACAGGCACTTGGCGGCATGTCACCCAAACAGCCCAGCTCCTTGGGTATCTAAAAAGCCCAATACCAGAAATAACTAAACCAAACATTGCCACCAGCAGGAGACAGCTATAGGTTTAAACATAACCTCTCCAGATCCAGTCTTAGCTACTACAAAAGAGAAGGAGCCAGCTCCCTAGAGGCCAAATAAAGAGTTCCAGCCTGTATAATTCTTAAGTGTCCCAATAAACAAAACAGTGAGACGACAAAGCAACAAGGACACCACACAAAGCCCTAGTCCACTGAAGGAGGCCCAAATGGGAATAGGAGAGGAGAATTAAATCTCCAAAACTTTGAAAGCAGAGTAGTCAACCTACTGAGGGAGGGGGGAGCTACAAGTTAGAATTAAACAATAACCTCCTCAAATTATTGGAAGAACCAAAAATTAGAGTCAAATAATAACCTGCTCAAATTATTGGAAGAATATGACAGTCAAGCAACAATCTCCTTGAGATGTTTAGTGAGTTTTTAAAAGATACAACTAGAGAGTTCAAGGATAGAAAAAAGCAACCTGGTCAGATGAATGAGGAAATAAATTCAAAGATGGTGGAACTACAGAAATCAGTTCAAAGAATAAATAACAAATTTACTGAAGAGTTCAAAAACTTTGAAAAGACCTTGACAGAGCATCAGGAGACAAAAGCCTTTTGGAAAGCTAAGTGAAAAGAATGATCCAAGTTGAGGACAGAATTTTGGCTCTAGAAGACAGAATGAAAACCATGGACCAAATCCTGAAGGGTGTTCAAATAACACTACATCATTACAGAAGAGGTTACCAACAGATGCTTGTCAACCCAAAGACACTTAACTTCAGACTTATAGTATTAAAGGAAAAAACAGAAATTCAAGCTAAAAGAATTAAAGACGGATCCCCTGAAATTATAAGAGAAAGCATCTCATACACAAGAAAAAGAAATGGACCCACAAATGGGAAAACAATTGGTTAAGACTCTAAGAGAGGCAGATAATTTACAGAGACAAGAGGAATTTATTTGGAGGCCTTGCAAGTTTGAAAAGAGAGGTTGTTCAAATCTGCCTTGTGCACGTGGGAAAGCTGGAGGGTCCAGCAGCCACTCAGGCTCCTGCCAGAAGGACACCAGTCCGAGTATGCTGGACAGCTGGTGCGAGCCTTCTGTGGATGGTTGTCCAAGAAAACAAGGCAAAGACTGGAGACTGACGTGAGTCTACTACAGAGATCTGTGAAGTGAAGATCTGAGCAATCCAGGAGCAAGCCAAAGTCTCTCCTGCTCAAGGCTCAAGGAAAGGCCAGACCTTTTTTTAGTAAGAGGTTGCAATAATAATATTTCTTCTCCCCTCCTTTACTCAGTTCAAGCTGCTAGTTAGGTGTGTGTGTGTGTGTGTGTGTGTGTGTGTGTGTGTGTGTGTGTGTGTTCACACACTTTCTGGCCCTCAAGTAAATAACACACATCTGAAAGCTATTCCCTGGACTTTCCCCAATTCCCTAGTTGCATCAAGTCGACACAATTTCTCCAACAGCCACAATTATACATCAACCAGATATAATCAAAATAGAAGCTCCTCAAGATATATCATAATAAAAGTTCCAGACATCCATTACAAAGAGAAAAACCCTAAAAACTGTCAGAGAAAAACAGCAAGTAATTTCCAAGGCAAACCTTTTGGAATAATAGCAGACATCTCAACACAGACTCTAAGAACCAGAAGAGCAAAGAGTGAAGTCTTCAAAGACTTAGAGAAAAAAATTGCCAACTGAGATTCCTATATCTTGCAAAATTATCTTTCAAAATTGACAATGAAACAAAGGCCTCTATGAGAAACAGGATTTGAAGAAATTTATGACAACTAACCCAGCACTATAAAAGATTTTTAAAGTTTGTTAAAGATTAGGAGAGCAGTTAGTGGTCTCAGCGGGATGCTGTGGTAGAACTTGGCAAGATATTAAAGAAATAGAAAATAAACTACAGAGAAGACTAACTTTACCAAAAATTGTATCTATGAAAAAAATCTTAATAAAATAGAAAGCTTTAAAATTTGTGAAGTTACCAAAACTGACATTAGAAATAAAAAGTAGCTTTTACTTCAGTAATTATATAGACTAAAAGGACAAATGATAATCTATGCTGATAAAGTCAAAACCTCAATAGAAACAGACTATTTCCTAGCAAAATGTAAATTTCAAAGCCTACTTAAACAGGAATAGAAAGTCTTAGAACACTCAAAAATTGAATGGATAATAATATAAAATCTCGTCCAGAAAACACTGGTTTAAAATATGTCACTATTTATTCTTATGAATATTAAAGGACTATGTTTTTATACAATATATTCCAAGAATAAAATAGAAGAGAATCTCCTCAATTCCTTTTAGGAAGTTGGGATCATCTATTGTTCAAAGGCAGTATGACTAAGGAAACAATAAATGTAACTCTCACTGATCAACATAAAAAGAAAAATGCTAAAATCATAGCACTCCAAATAAAAGAACAGACAAATGATTTAACATTAATGGTCTTAACATATTAATCTACTCATGCAATTTATTACATGAACAGATTAAAAAAGCAATTATGTGATTATCTGAAAAGATGTATGAAAAACATTTAGTAAGACGTAACTGTTTGGGTCTGGAATTGTAGCTCAGTGACAGAGTACCTGACTAATACGTATTGTAGTTTGAATCTAGAATGCCCCCCAAAACTCTCCTGTATTTGATTATTATGGCTATGGAACCATGTGCTAATAGTAGATGGGGGCCTGGTCTGGAGGGGGTAGGTTATGGGTGTGGGGTGGAAGACAGGCATGTGGTAGGTTATAAATTACAACCATATGGTGGATTAGGGGCTTAAACCTGGAAGGGGTGGAACACTGAGGCTGGATCTCAAAGGAACAGATCACTGGAACAGAACTCAGAAAAATATATGCTACTTCTACCTTTTCCTCTGGAGCCTGACTTCCTGTTTGCAATGCCGTGAGGAGCTACCTCAAACTTCATGTCTTCCATGTGCTTCTGTTGTTGCCCCTGAGTGGACTGTGACCTTCTGAAACTGTGAGCTAAAATAAACTTTTCCTCTCCTAATTTGTGTATGTCAGGTATTGAGTCAGTGAGGAAAAATAACTGAGAGAGAAATTGGTACCAGGAGAGAGATCATCGGTTTGACTTTGTTTGACAATGTGGTTTGGAAGCCTTTGGAGCTGGTTTGTGGGAGGACTTTGAGGTGTTCTCTGAATGGAGCTTGATGAGAGATTCTGGTCAGAGCTCAGAAGACCAGAATTCTGATAGAAGTGTAGATTAAAAAGACCAGGCTCAAGAAGTTCAAGTGGAAGGAGGAGTTGGCAATACCCCTTGCACTGGCAAGGGGTCTAAACACTATACATGCCATGCTCTGGCAGAAAGTTTGTTGGTATTTTGCCCTTGCCCAGAGACTTAGCCTGAAGCCTTGGATTAAGGGTGGTGGACTTCTTAATCTGGTGGAGGAAATCTCACGGCAGCCCAATGTTCAGGCTGCTATATAGATACCGTTTGCAGCTTTTAGCCAGCTTTACACTGAGAAACTGGAGTAAACTGGAGATATAGTTGTTGAAGAGATTACTGTTAAAAAGAAGCCAAGTATTTGTAATCAGCTTTAAAAAAAAGAGAAGAGGCCTTGAAAGTGTCTTAGGAATCAGCAAGACTTTGCTCTTTATCAATTAGAGAGTAAGAAGGTGGATTGTCAGCTGAGATGCTGCAGGCTCTGAGAAGATTCAGCCAAAAGAAAAGAAGATGGAATTTTCAGCCAGAAGAAATGTTACAGGAGCAGGCCACCCAAGCCCTCTGGAGCTCTTGCCATGCTGCTACCACGGTTTACCCAAGGTGTTGGGTGTGGAGCTATGGGATTTAACGTTGCTCTTCCATGTTCAGAACTTGTTTAGATCAAATACTTTCTATCCTTCTATTACTTTCTTTTGGAATGGGAGTGGCTACCCTGCATATATGTCGGAGGTATTTAACCTGTTTTGATTTTCACAAGAGCTCACAGCTGAGAGAGCCGTGTGTCTCAGAGGAGACTTTGGACTTGGACTTTTTTTTTTTTTTTCTTAGCAGTATTGAAACTTTTAAGACTTTGGCAACTCTTAGAGAAGAACTAAGTTCATTTTGCTTAAGGAGATGGAGATGAGTCTTTTGGGTGCCTGGGTTGGAATATTGTGGTTTGGATCTAGACTGTCCCCCCAAACTCTCATATATTTAGATATTATCTATGGAATCATGCTGTTAGGAGAGGGGAGTCTAGTCTGGAGGGGTGGATTATGGGCATGTGGTGGATTATAGATGTGTTATAGAAGGCAGGCATGTGGAAGACTATAGATTCCAGGTATGCAGTGGTTTAGCTGCTTAAATCTGGAAGAGGTAGAAACTGAGGCTGGACCCAGAAAGGTCAGATCACTGGGACAGAACCTGGAAGGGTATTTGCTACTTCCTTCCTTCCTTCTGGGGACTTGGCTTCCTGTTTGCAATGCTGTGAGGAACTGCCTCCATCTCTGCCTCTACCACGTGCTTCCACTGTTGTCAGTCACCCGTGACTGGACTGCGACCTTCTAAAACTGTGAGCCAAAATAAACCTTTCCCCCCTCAATTTGTGCATGTGGGTGTTAAATCACCATGACGAAAAAGTAGCTAAGACAATATGTACAAGGCCTTCAGTTTAAACATAACACTCAACAACAAATTTTAATAAATAAATGTATCTAGTGTGGTGGTGCATATGTATAATCCCAGGGCTCTGGGAGGCTGAGGCAGGAGATGGGCAACTTTGCAAAATGGAAAAGGGCTGTGGTGTAGTTCAGTGCAAAGGCTCGGAGTTCAATCTCCAATTAAAAAATCAATTATTTTCAAGATATAAACACTTAATGAACGAGGAAACAAGAGAATGTTCCCAAGGTAGCATGTTACAATCAGCTGGTGAGAATCTGGATGTCTGCTGTCACTGCTGAACATTGTGCCAGGGCCCTGGCCTTAGCCATGGGACAGAGACTAGAATACGACTCATACGGGCTGGGAAGAAAGAAACAAACTGCTCTTTTTGGCTGATAGTTTGAGTATCTACATATATTTGTATTATGTTCACGTGTACTGTACATATATGTGGGATGACCTTATGTGTAAGGCTGCACCATGCAGGTTTGTGTTCTCGCACTCTGTGGTGCTCATCCAACAGTGACTCCTAATACCGTGTCTCTTAGCACACGTACTGGTTGTGATCAAGCAGAAGATGGCTGTGCAGCTCCAGTAAGGAAAGTGCACAACTGAAAGTGGCACACACCCAGCAGCCCTGGAGGCTGAGGCAGAAACATCGCCAATCCCAGCCCCAACTGGGCAAGTTAGTGACTTAGTGAGATCCTGTCTCAAAATAAAATATAAAAAAGGGCTAGAGACGTAGCTTGGGGTAAAGGTTCTAGCTTCAACTCCCACCAATGCAAAAAAAAAAAAAAAAAAAAAAAGGAGGATAAAGTAAGAAAACGAAAAGAAACCAAACCACAAATATTTGAGAAACTAGAAGACAGTGAGCACTATAATTTTGGGGGTGGTGATGGAATGTACTCTTTAATAAATGAAGCAGATGTAGTAGGTTGTTTTGTGGAAGAATATGCAGTTATATCTATCTTTTATTTGCCACAGAAGTAGATTCTTGGTGGGTTGAAGATCTGTTCTTAAAAAAATCAAACTGTAAGTACTGTAGAAATAAAACTAAGATGTGTGCTATTTTTAATACTTTTCTATATGTTTAAAATATTTCATAGTTTACTACTAAAGGAAGAAATAAGTGACATTTAGAGGAAATTATCCTAATTTAAGTGGAAGTTTCAGAAAATCTAAGGGACATATTATTTATGATAATTTTAAATAGGAAAATTTCACCTTCCCATAGTCAAAATAGTACTGAAGATTAAATTTTTAAATAGATGAATATGATATTTAAAATATCATACTTTATATAACAACATTTAATGATAATATTAAAATATTAGGTTACTGAAGAATATTGATTTGGTTTCACTGATTTACTATAAAAGTGAAGAAAATGAAAATAACTCCATATAATTGTGTCTTTGTTTCTTATAGTCTTTATTCATTTGTATGTATGTATGTATGTATGTATGTATGTATTTATTCTTGCTTTGTAGTCCAGGCTAGTCCTGAATTCACTTTGTAGTCCAAGCTGGCCTTGAACACACAGCAATCTTTCTGCCTCAGCCTCCTGAGTGCTGGAATTCCAGGCATGTGCCACCAGGCCTGGTTTACATGGTGCTGGAGAAGTGAACCCAGGAGCTTGTGCTTGCAGGGAAAGTGCTTTATATGCTGGGCTATTTCTCAGCCCGGTCTTTGTTTATTTTTATGGTCAGGTCTTTCATGATAGGAAACAGGAATCCAAATCTAGTTTGCTTAAGCAAAGATAGAATGTTTGACTTATGTACATGGGAAGTTGAGGGCAGGGTGATAACATGCATGCAGTGTGAGGTACCACTCTAAATGTTTTACCTCCATCTGCCCTTTCAGTCCTCCCAATGACCTTGATCATGTGGGTTCTGTTATCATCTCCGTCCTAACAATGGATGGACGCACAGATGCAGACTGAACACCAGGAGGCAGGTAACATGGTGGCTGGTCAGCTGAATTACCCTTTCAACTCCTCATGAGTCCATGGTCATAGCACTGTATATGCACTGCTACCACAGAGACATACTGCCCCATGTAGTGCATCAAAGACAGAGCACAAGCCAGACAGAGTAAATGTTGGCTGGGGAAAGGGTCAGGTAGCAGTAAAAGAAACCATAAACACTGATGGCTTCATGGCTAAGAAGGGGCTGAGGAAACAGGTGTCTGGTATAGATCTCTAACATACAGAGTGCGAACCTCTGGTGCACAGCTCCTATGGAATCCTCTGGGTCTGTGCTACTCACAAACACTTTGCCATGTTTAGTTTATTGGATTTACTTGGGGCTGGGCTCTTTATACAGTTTATGCCAGGCAAACAGAGACTATGGAAGGCAAACCCAACTATAAAGTATCAGTTACCCTCTGGGTAGGCTAAAGTGTTTGGAGCTTAGCTGTGCGATTAGGTAGCCCTATGGAAGATGTCAAGTAGGGCCGTATATAATGAAAAATAATATTATCGGTGTTTTAATAGTTATGCACTTGAAATGAAAAGTGGATTATGGAGAAAGGCGTGATATTTTCCCAAGACACTAAAAACGGACCCACCACGTGACCAGCTGTCCCACTTCTGTGTGTGTAGTTGTGGTGGTTTAGATGTGGAATATCTCTGAAATCCGCATATTTGGAAGGTGATTCAGTTGTGAGAGTTAATCCGGTGATCTCCCGTGCTGATGAGAGATGGGTCTGGTGTAAAGGGGCATGTCACTGGGACACAATGGAATGAGCTGCTTTTCTCCAGCTAGGTCTTCTACTGAACCCATCCATCGCTGCCAGCTGACCACAAACGGGCTGAGGGCTGCTGAAACCGTGAGCCAAAACCGAACTGTCCTTTCTTATGTTGTGGCTGTCACGTATTGCGTCCCAGCAAGAGAATAGTAACTAAGACAACATTTAAAAGAAACAAAACCAACATACAAAAGTAGTATCTGCATACCCGTGTTTGCTGCAGCATTGCTCATAATAGCTAAGACATGGGATCAGCCTAGGTGTGCCTTAACAGATGAAGAGAAACACTATATATGAATATAGTGTGTGTATGTGCATATACATGTATATGTGGGCATATATATATATATATATATATCTGTGTGTGTGTGTATATATATATATATATATATATATATATATATACCTGTGTGTGTGTATATATATATATATATATATATATATATATATATATATATATGAGTAATCTTTCTCTATGAGTAAAAATGAATTTCTTTCATTTGTAGCAAAAAGGCTTAAATTGGTGGACATTAAGTATAATAAGCCAGAAGAAGAAAGAACTACATGTTCTCTCTCAAATGTGGAAAGTAAAAACATCGACACAAAAGTAGAATCATGGTTGGGTGCATGATGGTGGGGTCCTAAAATGTCCCCAAAAGCTCATTGTCATGCAGAGTTGCTGCTCTCTGCTGGGCTTTGGGAAAGTGGCCGGCCCATGGGTCCCTGTTCTCACCAAGCAGATTAACCCACTGATGAGCTCATCAGCAGAGATAGAGCCTCACTGGATGAAGAAGATGATGGACGATGACCTGATGGATATATTTGTTCCCTGCTCTTTTCTCTTTCCCCTTATCTGTTTCCAGATTGCCCTGCAGTGAGCAGCTTTTCTCTGCTTTCTCCTTCTGCCTGGATGCTTCTACCTCAGTAAGGGTCTAAGGCAGGAGAGTTGGCCAGCTCTGAACTGAAACCTCTGAAACTGAGCCAAAATTGGTCACACTAACAAAAATCTGACTGAGCCTAGAAAGATGCAGAGAAGGAGAGTAGAAAAAAAAAGCTGGGATTTATTCAATGCATGCATAGAAATAGCACACTGAAACCCATTAATAGCTACAATTAACATATGTTAATAATAAGCCAGGCCTGTTGACAAAGGCCTGTAATCCCAGCACTTTAGGAGGCTGAGCCAAGCCTGGGCAGCTACTTATCTTAAGACCTTATCTTAAAAAAAAAAAAAAAAAAGAAAGGAAAAAGAAGCTGGCCACAGGTATGGCATAGTGTGGAAATTCTGATTTTTTTCATCTATAGCATCACAAAAATGAAATAAAGAGGAAAAAATTTAAAAAGCTAAAAGCTTCAAAGCTTGGTGAGTGGGTAGAATGGTGCTCGCTGCATTAGTATAATGCTAGATAAATTTAGACTAAATTAAAAGAGTAGGGTGTGGGCAGACAAACAAAAAGAGATGAATGAGGATGTGTGATCACAGCAACACCAACAGCATCTGCTGGTTGAACGAATGTTTGAGGAAAGACAGTGGAGAATGTTAAAGATATCTCTGAAATTACAATCTGGGTAAGAATGACGTCATTAGAAAAAACAATAAATAAGTTTTAAGAAAAAATTCAATGTTACACCAGTTGAATTCAAGGTAATGGACAAAAAATTCTTATCCGTTAGGATTCTTGATTGGAAGAAAATCTAATTCTAATTTAAGAGGTCAAGAAATTTTCGAAAGGCAGATGGAAATTTTTTTTGAAGGATCTTTGGGAAACCTACAAAGCAAGGCTTAGCGCTCTTTCCCTGGAGCACACCCCACACCGTGAGCTCCCCTCAGCACCGCCTCTGCACTTCGAACACTTAGGTCTGTGCTTTTGACCTCCTGACACTTGTGGCCACTTCTGCAGTGACTACGACTGCCAGACCTGTAGGTCCCTGCTCCTTAGATATGAGCCCCTCACTCAAGGGGTAGGAACACCTGCTAAGTGCAGGGCACATGACCATGCTTCAACGCAGGGACCGCTGGAAAAGATAGCTCAGAAGTCTTCCTGGTCCATTGTTTCACTCTGCAGTTTCAGCCATCTGTGGTCAGCCACAGACCAAACATAATGATGGAAGTTTCCAGAAACGATTCATGTTTTAAACAGCCCAGATTGCCATTCTCAGCAATGTGGGGAAATAATGCATTCTTGCATCATCCTGTTCTGTTGCAGCTGAGAGATCATTCATATTTTTACATGAATTTCCTCCTTACATGAGAGAGAGAAAAGGGGAGAGGTTTTAAGTTTATTGCTATCATTATTATTTTACAATGTTTTATTAAAGCTAATTTAATAAATTAAACCTTGTCTCATATATATATATATATATATATATATATATATATATATATATATATACAGGAAAAAAATGTAGAAATGTAGTATCTGTAGAGCTTAGTACTAACCAAAATTCAGGGATCCACTAGGGTTCTTGGAACATATTCTTAAGAACAAGGTGGGATTACTGTAACATTTTTCCAACTTATTCGTAGTGGGGCAGCTATTAGATCTCAGAAGCCTCGCCACAATGACAGGCAGCCACAGAGCAATTATAAGGGAGGTTGAGCTAATTTGGATGGAAGTTGGGTAAGAGACAGGCTGCTGAGATGGCTGTGAAGGGGATGTTCTCTAAAAAGAGGGGCTAGAGTATCATAAGGAGGGAAAATAATGAGAGTGGAACTTGGGGAAAATGGCATATATGTGGCTGAAGGAGTGAGAGAGGGATCATAAAACACATTTTCAAGAGAAGAGAAAGCTTCCATGAAGCTGATTGGGTTAGCGAGTATGGAAGAGGGCTCTAAGTCACAGGAAAACATGAAACTCTTTAGAACTAAGAGGTCAAGAATTGGCCCTCCTGGCATTCAAAACAGTTACAAGGATGTAGTGAGTGAGCGGCGAGGAAGGAAATGCAGGAGATATAGTTAATCTGTTTATAAACATTATGGAGAGTATATTCTAAATGCTGGAGGCAATTTTATTTGTGCTTTAAGATTATTTACATACTCTATTTACTGGCCCCTTAAGGAGAGTCCAGCTGGGGAGTGCTGTTGCCCAATTATCTTCATGCTTTCTCCTGCATGTTTAATGTTTCCTGGGCAGAGAAGGGCAAGCTTGAAACCTCTAGATAACGATAGAAGTTCAACGCATTCAGTTTCTGCAGATGTCTACTGGACATCAGATCACAGCATCATGGCACATTGGAGATGTGTTTACAGTTAAGACACCTTAAGTGTGTAAGGGCGAGTGACTTGATCAGGGCCCGTAGTACCTGGTTCCTCTGAATTCTCGCTGACTTAGAAATTTTATTCGAACTTAATTGATGAAGCAATTACAGAACTCTCTGAGATGGGGCAGAGAGCAGGTGAGGTCTTGGGATCAAATTTACAAGGGCTGAGGAAAAATATGGTGTGTATTTAAACAAAAGTTATTTTTGTAAAAGAGTAATAATTGCCATTAGTCCCTTTCAAAATCTTCTCTCTCACTTTAAACATACTTATTCCATTGCTCTTGCAATTTTCTTTTTGATACAGGGTCTTACTCATGCTGGTCTTGGACTCACTATGTAATCAAGACTGGCCTTGGCCTCATGGAAATCTTCCTGCCTCAGCCTCCCGAGTGCTGGGATTACAGGTATGAACCACCGAATGTGGCTTATGTGATGCTGGGGGAAATTGAACCCAGGACCTTGTGCTTGCTAGGCAAGTACTTTAACCCTTCTTCCATTCCTCCAGCCTCCCTTGTCATTTTTTGAAGCAGTTCTGGAAGTCTTTTTAATGGTATCTTTAGAATATGTAAAAAAAAAAAAAAACATGGTGAATGCTGTGGCTGAGTACCACCCAACTCTTCTGTGTCTTTAGAATGTGTGATCAAAATTTTTTTAAAAAGTAAGTGTGTCCTGCTCACCTTATTCACTGGATCTGGTACCATGCAGCTTCTAGCACTTCCTTAAAGCCAAAATAGCCATGAAAGGGAAACACTTTTAATTGACTTCAGACACCAAGGCACACACAATGACACAACTAAAGACATAAAAGAAGACTCCCAAAACTGCTTCGACAAGTGGCAGGAGCAAGGAGCGAGGTGATTTTGAATGATGGGAGTGTGTTGTGAGGGAGACTAATGACAACATGTCATGTACTGTAATAAATGTGTCTGAAAAGCTTACCATTCACAGTATTTATTGATTGCATCTTGTTTATCCCCAGGTATCTTATCTATTAGTGCTTCCATAACAAAATACAATGGAGAGGGAAACTCATAAATAACACAGACTTTATTTCTTATAGTATTAGAAACTAGGAAGTTCAAAATAAAAGTTCTAGAAGGTTTGGTGTTTGATGTTTGGCTCCCAAGCTAGTACACTGTGTCCACTGGAGGGCAAGACCATTATGTCCTCACCTGGTGAAAGGAAGGTGGGCAAAAGAAAGAACTCTGTCACGATCTTATACCACTCCCAGATTCTACTTTCATACATAACCGTTTGCTGAAAAATTAATCTCTTAATACTTTTATACTGCTCTTTATATTTTAGTATGAATTGAGAAGAGGACACACACATGCAGTAATTTTTTATTCCACAGGAGTTGGGTGTGGTTGGGCCTGTGTTTTGGTCAGGGCATGGAGGTCAGAATGTATCACAGTACCCACGGGCATGTGTGGTCCGTTCCCATTTGGAAACCATACCGTGGCTTCATTGCTTACATATTCTTCTATTTCTGGTGAAAACTCAGACTGTATACATTAAGACATGATTCTCAGTGTAGATACCCAAGGTAATCTTACGGCAGCTAGTGTCTGTATAGGAGAGGGTAAAGGTTATGGTTTGGATCTGGAATTTACACAAAGCCTCATATATTTGTATGTTGTGCAGTACCTATGGATCTATGTGGTGTTAGGAGGTGGGGCTTGATCAGAAGGGGTGAACAGATACCAGTAAATTGGGGCCAGTGAAGTTGGCCTGTTGTTGAGACTTTACCTGACCATGTGATTCGGAAGTCTTCAGCACTAGTTTGCCAGAGGAAAGGTTTGAAGATGACAGCTAGAGAAGCCTTAGAAATGCTGTAAGCTGAACTTGATGGGAGATTCTGGCCAGAGCTCAGATGACTAGAATTTTGACAGAAGTTCGAATTGGAAAGGCCAGGCTCAAGAAGTTTCAGAAGGGAAGCAAGACTTTGTTGGCAACTGACCTAGAAACCATGTGTGCTATACTCTGGCAAAAAGTATGACAGCGTTTTGTCCTTATCCTGAGACTTTACCAGAAACTGAGATTAAGGACAGTGGACTCTTAAATCTGGCAGAGGAAATGTCAAGGCAGTCCAATATTCAGACTGTCATACAGGTTCTGTTCCAGGCTTTTAACCAGCTCTACAGTGAAAAGCAGGAAAAATGTAGAGAAAAAAAGGCATGAAAAATTTGCAGTTTTACCAGAAACAAGGTGACTCCAAAGTAGGGGCAGAAGAGCACATCCTTGTTAAGAAGATTAGCATTAAAAAGAAAACAAGTACTTGGAGCCAGGGCTATGAAAAAGATGCCCTGAGGGTGTCCTAGGCATCAGCAAGACCCTATCCTTTGCCAATCAAAAGGTAAAAAGGCAAAAGGATTTGTTTTGGAAAGAGCCCCTCCCCCCAGCCCCCATCCCCAGGGCGTCCTGAAGGGCAGCCTAGGAAAGTAAATCCTCAAGGAGTTCAGCCCTCTGAAAACTCAGAGGCCTTGGCAGCCTTGGTTCAAAAGGGTCAGGCTACTGCTCAGTCTAGTAGCAGACCATGGCATGGTCTGTATGGCACTGATTTCCCAGGCATGAAGAATGTAAGAGTGGTGGGGTCAGGGAGGCTTCCACCTGGATTTATTTTAACTCAGAGGAAGTCCTTGGAAACCAGGCAGCATGCCACTGGCGGGACAAAGTTGTAATGGAGAAGCCTAAGGTGCAGTAGAGATTTTGAAAATCTGGAGATACCAGAAACATGTATTGTTGGCTAAGGAAAGCCATAGGCTGTGAGGGGAGCCAGCCTAAAGAAGAAAAGTTGGAGCTATCATGAGAGGCAATGCTGAAGGGACAGGGCCACCTAAGCCCTTTGGAGCTCGCATCTTGCCAGTTTATCTGAAGCTCCAGACACAGAGCTGCAGAATTTAACCCTTGCCCAGCTAGGTTTAGAACTTTGCTTTGGTCCAAATACTTTCTGTCCTTGTATCCCTCCATTTTGGAAGTGGGCCATCTCTGAGTTCATTCATCCCTCCTTCCTGTTGGAAATGCTAGAGCTTTGTCCAGCAAACTGTGTCAGCTGAACAGTCCTGGGTCCAATCAGCACAAAGCACACGGCAGGTACTTGGCAAATATTTGCCGAATTAATTAATGAGAAATGGGTTGAGTCAGGGCTTGGGGAAAATGATGAATACTGAGGAGATGTCACTCCGGGGCCTGGAAGGCCTTACCCTAGAGCTGTACTAGGGATTGTGTAGGGAAGAATGATTGTGTTCTCCATGGTGGCATATGCCTGCAATACCAGCACTTGGGAGGCTGAGACAGGATTGCTGTGAATCCAAGGCCAGACTGGGTTCCACAGTGAGTTCAGGGCTACAGAATGAGACCCTATCTCAAAAAAGAAAGAAAGAAAGAAAGAAAGAAAGAAAGAAAGAAAGAGAAAAAAAGAATTCAGACACCTAGTTGAGTATCAAATCACCAAACACCATGCCTCTGTTCTCTTGTTCTCTCTGGCTATCTTGCTTCAAGCAAGAAGGCAGGGCACAGTGTGTGTAGTCACTGTCTTCTCTACCCGCCAGCCAAACCCTTCTGTTTCCTTTAACCAAATTACTAAGTCTCTGCACTTTTACCACTGCTAAAAAGTTCTGACCCAAAGCCTCCTTTGAGACACAAGGCAAACTACTGCTGTGAGCTCCTATGAAAATTAAAGAAAAAGCAAACACTTCCAACACACAATGGCACAGGGAGCTTAATTACACAGGCTTCTGGGCTCTACCTATAAAGTTTCGCCTTCTGAACAAGTTGCCAAATGTGCCACGATGGCTATGAGATCACATTTTAAAAGCACTGATTCAAAAGAAATATATAAAATAGGACATCAACCCTTCCATCCATACATGTGCTCATTAATTAATTCACCAAATATTTGCTAAGTACCTGTCATGTCCATGTTGATTGGACCCGGGACTGCTCAGCTGACTCAGTTTGCTCAAAAACGCTCTAGCATTTCCAACAGGAAAGGAATGAATGAGCTCAGAGTTAGCCCTTCTCTCTTACATCAATCTTAAGCGACGGTTTTGGTTTCCTTGCTTGGCCTACTTCTGGTTGGAACTGAAGCCCTGTTTTATATTTAATAAAGGCTTTTGTTCTCCCTTCACGCAATGTATTGATTGTTATAATTGGACCTTTCTGCTTTTTCACAAGCTACATTATCCACATTAACAGCTTGCTTAAAATGCCATTATGAAACCATGCAGGCCTTAGTGGAAGAGAAAAATAGGAAGGGAGCCTCCCTGAGCTCTGTCTCTTCCAGTAAGAAGGCGTTCTCTGGATGGGGAAGTCTGCTAGGGGTTGCCTTTCCACCTTTCAGTGCTGTGGTTCCCCAGAGCTTTCAGCAGTAGGCTGACTGCTTCCCCAGCTTGGCAGTGTGGACCAGGACTGCTGGAATGTGATGAGGTGGGGCCCTTTCTTTCTTTCTTCCCTTCTTACCAATTAGCTCTCCACCTAGAGCGTGTAGGTAAGCATCTGTGTACTGTCCTGGGCTTTGTTTCCTTTCCTGGGGAAGCCAAAGGGGGCTCGCTCAGCCATGACAAGTTCTTGGGTAAGCACCATAGACCTAGTTTTTGTGACTCTCTTTTTAGTATCCATAGGCTTGTTTATCGAAGGGCACATCAGCCTTTCTGATGCTATCAAGCTGTGATCTGACATTTTTCTTAGTGTCAGGGAGATGTGGAATAGAGGTAACTAATCATTTTCTAGATTTTTAAAAATATGCCTTTTCTAGGCAAATGTGGTGAGGAGAGAAAAGAGAGCTTCCAAGACGAGAGCAGTTCTGCAGAAGAGTAGCCCTAGGAATCTACACTCGTGAGAGTGTTGGCTGGCTTTTCCAGTAATGGCCCTCGTGTCTGCTTCAACTTGCCTTAACTCAGCCCATATATATGAAGGTTCTGCCATGGGCAAGCCATCATGGCACACCATGGAAGGACAGTGAAATGGAATGCAGTGATGAAAAAGTCAAAATCTGTTTCCCTGAGGGGCTTAAATGTGTCACACTGGTTATTTATTTATTTTTTGTCAGCCTCGCTGACTCAGGGTGCCTAGACAATGGGGTCAAAAATCCTAACATTGAAATAAGTAGATTTTGAGTAAGACAGACTGTCCTCCATGGTGTGGATGAGCCTTGTCCAATTAGTTGAAGGCCCCAATGGAATAAAAGATTGACTTTTCAGAAAGGCAAATTCTGCAAGAAGATCTCTTTAGAACTGAAGCTGCAACACTGACTCTTCCCCAGGTCTTCAGACTGGCAGTCCACCCTGCAAATTTCGGACTTGCCAACCTTCATAATTGTGTGAGACAATTCCTTGAAATAAACCTATTTTTGTATATAATTGAATCTATATAAATTCAACAGATAATGGGTGAAAAATATCTGAAAAAATTGTATTTCAGTGTAACAACTACTACAAAACATTTACATTGTTTAGCTAAGTAACCTAGAGTGATATAGTATATGGGAGCCATATGAGTGTGGCAGTTATATGTGAATAGTTATCATTTTACATGAGGGACTTTGATATGGGCATCTGTATAAAGTCCCACACCAGACACTCACAATTACCAAGGAATGACTAGATATGTACATCCTTCTGGTTTTGTTTCTCTGCAGAACCCTAACTGACACAGATGTCAAGACACAGACTTACATAGAGACACGCATTCTTAGGTGTTTCAGTATGGGGAGGGTGACAGTGTAGGCAGAGCTGTTAAGAAGGTTCAGGAAATGTGGGTAGAATGTCTAATCAAGACATGAAGAGGAAGAGTGTGAGTGGAGTGGAGAGTCTCATCAGGGAATGACAGAGCCTGGTTGCTCAAAGGACCAGACATGGGTGGTGGAGGGATGAAGATGTAAATGTAATTGGAACAATTTGTGGAGGATGTTAAGGGACTTAAGCTTTATTCTGTATAAGTTTATAAATGTGAAAAAAAGAGGACAGCTCTATTTGGAAAAAAAAAACATTCTCATAGCACTTGGTGAGATCTATATCAGATGGTGGGAGAGGTCAATTGGCAATCAATCAGAAATTGTAACAGACAGAATAGTTGGCCAAGAAAGTGGGGGAGTAGAAAGCAGGCATCCCGGGCCCTGGAGGACCATCTTTCTAAGAACCAAGAGAAGCCTGGAAATATACAGAGGGAACGAAAGGAGAGGCAGAACGGAAGGCAAACGAGACTTTCAGGGAACGTCAAGGGAGATTGGTGTTTCAGGGATTAGAGACCATTTTGTCATTTGGTTGTGGGAGCAGAGTCACGGTTAGAGGCTGCTCACTTTCTCTTTGAGGATGAGTTCGTCCTGAGTTTTTTTTTTTTTTCAAGAGTAAAATGGGTTTGCCTGGATCTAGCCCTTAAGATTCCTATGCTATGTTATCAACAGTGTGCATCTGTGTATTTGTGTATGCGTGTGTGCGTGTGTGTGTGTGTGTGTGTGTGTGTGTGTGTGTGTAGTTCATGGTCTCAGAAGAATCAACAGGCACGTGTTGAAAATCTTGACCTCACAGTTCTTAGCAGCCTCTCCCATCAACCATACGTGGAAAAAGCCTGAGTATAAAGGAAATATAATAATATATTTTAGGATGTATTTTTATATATTTTAAAATGTATACCAGGTCTTCAGTAAGTATCCGGTGAACAAATAAGCATATATGAATTGATCTCAAAGATAATCAGAGAATTGAGAAGTTATATTTTCACATGCTGATGGTTAAGTGCGCACACCTGTATCTAAAGACAGACACTCACACAGACACACACATACACAGCACTTGCTGCTTTAAATTAATGAGTTAGTGTCTAGGATAGCAGAACTTCTGAGTCTCTGATACCAGGAAGAACCTCTCATTCGAGAGAGAGAGAGAGAGAGAGAGAGAGAGAGAGAGAGAGAGAGAGAGAGCGAGAGCGAGCAGGGCTATGTCTGAACCGCACAAAAAGAATGAGATCTATCCATTCTCTGTACCAGAGGCTGTCAGTCTTGGCTAAGCAACCAGTGCATGTAAATACCACATCTCCATTATTTTTACTTCCCCTCTCCCTCACTGCACTCCTATTTCCTCCCATCTGTAGATTCCCCATCATCTCCACAAAGTCTGCTTCCCTTTTCCCTCTCAGCTATCCTTTGTTTGCTCTTGAAATTATTTACATTTTGGGCTTCTTCAAGCAACTTTGAAGAAATCTTAGGTTCTGAGTTCTCTGGAACAGTCTATAGGCTAAGACTCAGGATACTGAAAGAGGTCCCCAGAGGATTTCCAAGCGTATGCTAAGTTGAGATCCATTGTGTTATTCCTCTGCTGTCCAGTTTGGGCACCGATGGCCACATGAGGCTATGTGCACTTGAAATGTGACTAACGGGAATTATGATAGGCTGGAAATGCAACCTATGCACTGAGTTTTGAAACTTAGAACACAGATAGAAAAAGGAAACGGAAATATCTTAGTAACTTTTGTACTGACAGTGAAAGGTGGAATGCCTCTCCTCCCACGGAGTTCATGTTCTACCAGTTCTCAGAGCATGTGAGTATTTTCTGTTACATGGCAAGGCGGAATCAAGTTTGCAGAGGATTAACTTTGCTAACGAGCTGACCATGAACAAGGAGACTAAGTTGAATTATCTGGGTGGAACCAGTGCCATCCCAGGCGATCGGAAATGTGGAAAGGAGGCATTGTCACTGTGACCGGATGTGAGAGACTCCACAGCCATTGATGGCTTTGAAGGTAGAAAAGGCAGCACAGCAAAGAAATGTGGATAGCTCTGGAGGCTGGAAAAGTTAGAAAAACAGATTGTCTTCTAGATTTTCAGACAGAAATGTAGCCCTTGATGTTACCTCAGTGGGACCCACTTCAAAATTCTGATCTCCAGATGATATATTTGTTTTCTTTTACTCCACTAAGTTGGTGGTAACTTGTTACAGAAGTCATAGGAATCTAATCTGTTCACTTATATATTGAGTTAGTAATAATTTAGATTAAATGGAATAAAACATATTAACAGAATGATTTCACTGTTTTTTATGTATGTGCCTCAGACACTAGTCTATGTGGGCAGAGCAGCAATTTCTATGGGAGTTTCGGGGCCAAGTGAAAATACTTTATATTCTCAGCTTATTCTGGCTTGCTGATAATAAGAGGAGAAATTGTGTCTCATGTCTGACTGTGCAACAAATAAATGGCCAGAGATCCCTTTGATTGACAGCTTTTTAGATTTGTAGAAATATAACACTGACAAATCAAATCAACTGCTAGAATCTTTGAGAGAGGTGAACCTGGATCAGTGTGTCTTCTCGCTAGGGGACAGGATCCTCCAAGTACTCTTAAAACCCTTCATGAGGTAACTATGACAGTCATTGCTGATGACCAAGCCCATCACAGACGTAGGTTAAAAGTTCCGTATCTGTAACCAGTGTCTTTTTGGCTACTGTCTTTCTGGTTATAAATTTCATGCTTAGACAGTTTAAAATAATTACTTTTGATTCCAGCAAATCTATAAGAGAAAAAGCCCACCGTTGACTCTGTGGGAGGGAGAAAAATAGGAGTAAAATCAGAGTAAAATTGAACAGTAGGTTCTTAGTACTCCTTCTTAGAAAGAGACAGTAACTCTTTGCTCTAATTTGGTCTTGAGCTCTGTCTCTGAATAGTGGCTATAAACGCTAGACCTGCTCTGATAGATTTGGTCAGGAGGTTTACAATGTGCCTTTTATGAGATACTTCTTTATCCTGGCAGGCAGACTCATTGTTAAGTGTTTGCCCATGACCAGGTGTCCTTCTCAAAGGAAGCTTGTTAATGCTAGCGGATGCCTTTGTGACTCTGTTCTCACCTGTGTCTAGCTTATTCCTATGACGATAGCCATTTTCTAGGTGCATTCTGATTGGAAAAGGGGAGGAAAACAGGTGTGTTGTCAGGTGACATGCATAGAAGGCAGCATGACAAAACGCATGGAATGACAGGTCAGTTTATTATTTACGGCTCCCAGAGAGAAAGGATGGCCTGGCCCCAGGGCCAATGGGAAGAGGAGTCAGCAGGTGGGGGAGAGAGAAGAGAGGGAGAGAGAAAGAGGAAGAGAGAGAGAGAGGGGGGGGGAGGGAGAGAGGGAGAGGAGGGAGGAGAGGTAGGCCAAAATCTTTATTGGGGTCCAGGGCATTACTCAGACAGGCATGCGCTTCACAGAGTCACACTGTGGCTAAGATGGTGTCACTGGGACATACCTGAGCATCCACGTGGGGTGTGAGAGTAGGTGGGGTGAGTTCAGTAAGTTGTATCCAGCTATGTCATTGGCAAGTGTTGTGCAGAAGGTGGTTGGTCAAGGCAGATGTCTTGCTCAGCCACTTTGAGGATCTAGGAAGAAGTGGAGAACTGCAGACTGTCAAGGGTGCCTGAGCCCTGTTCCTTGTGTGAAAGGGTTAAAACCTGTATTCAATGGATGCCAAGGCAACACAAGATCATAAGAATTCATTGTGTGGTGTGTGTGAGCATGTAAGTGTGCACACATATGTATATGCATAAGTGTGTGTGCATGTAAGTGTGCACACATGTGTATATGCATAAGTGTGTGCGTGCATGCGTGTATTTAAGTATGTATGTGTGTATGTATGTGAGCTGGGGATTGAACCCAGAGTACTGGGTTCACACTGAGCTACTTTGCCA
Source organism: Ctenodactylus gundi (assembly GCA_004027205.1). NCBI lineage: Eukaryota > Metazoa > Chordata > Mammalia > Rodentia > Ctenodactylidae > Ctenodactylus > Ctenodactylus gundi. The sequence goes on from PVKB01000235.1 coordinate 771,986, forward strand.
GCTTTGTTTTTTAATTTTCATTTTGAGATGGGCTTGTTGAGTCCCAAGCTGCCCAGGCTGGACTCAGATTGACAACCCTCCTGCTTCTCCAGGTCTTCCTCCACCTGCAAGCAACCCTCCATCGCGAGTGCTCTGGGCAAGCCAAGTCCCCTGGTATGGAAACCCCCCACCTCTCCTCCATTGTTTCTCCTGCAGTGTGACTTTCAGAGCTTCTACTTTGCTTGCTTAAATCCACTGCTCCCTCACGTCTTTCCTACGGGAGGGGATGGCCAGCCTCACTACAGTGGCCATGTGTGGGCACATTAGAGCCAGAGCCTACCTCTTCTCCCAGGCACAGCGGAAAGCCTACAGGGACGTAACACATAACTCTGCGCTGCCCGCTCAAACTTCTGTGAGGGTGGGGCATCCCTTTCAGGGCGTTCCCAACCCTAAGAATGACCACCCTTGTTTTTACCTCTACCCCTTGCGTTTTCTTACCGTCCCAAGCTGTACTTTCCCTGGCTATCTGCCTCCCTCATTGGTTTCTTCGGGAGCAGCCTTCCTGGAGTTTCTACTCCAACGCCATCCTGACTGCCCTAGAAATAATTCTTGCTGTGTATCTTACCACTCAAAAACTTTTGGACTTGTTGCCTTCTCTCCTGAGAATGTGTCAGATGCCCTCTGCACCAGTCACTTTCTTTTTCGTTGCTGGCACACAAAAACAAAAACCCACAACTTGCGAGGGAAAGGCTCATTTCATCTCATGTTTAGAAGTCCCAGTCTGTTCATGGCTGGCTGACAGAGGCCACTTTTTCCCACTTTTTCTGATTATTTTTCCAAGTATTTAACTACATAGGATGAATTTTATTTAACTAAGCCATATTTGTACAGGATTGAGTCCAGGGTACTGTACACATACCAAAGTCCACAGATGCTTAGGTCCCTTCCATAAAATCTTAATGTATTTGCATAAAAGCTACCTATGCATACACTCCTGTCTACTTTAGGTCAACTCTAGATTACTTATAATTCCAAATACGATATAAATGCTTTGTCAATCATCATTCCACGGTGTTGTTTAAAGAATAAAGACTAGAAAAAACTGTACATATGCAGTATAGATGCAATTTTTAAAATCTTTGGTTGGTTAAGTCGACAGACTTGGAACCGTGCATACATGTCTCCCTTAGTTAGAACTTATGTCCCACAAATTTAGAAAGTGTTTTGATTGCTGCTGTGCCCGGGCCCTGTGGTGCATGGGAAGTGCTGATTCTAAGTGTTGAGTGAGGAGACGGATCGTATCTCCTCACAAGGGGACAAATCAAAACACAAGATGGGGAAAGATGAATTGCTTTGTCAGCTATGCCCTGTTTTGATGGGAGCTCTGTGGCTATGATGATAACACAGGTAAAAGTTGACCATGATAGCTTGTGCAAAAATCTTTCCATCACTAGTGGTTGAAAGTCACTGATGAGCAGTAAAAGGATGAGAACTAGAATCAAACCATCTTGGTAAGGATGAACAGCCAGGTATAAAGTGAAAGTAATGTATATATTTATAGGAAATAAAAGTGTAGACATGTCAGCACGAACACCCCTGTGTGAAATTCATGATCTCTAAAGAGCTTTTATTCTGGATGTATTTTAAATATTTCCATTTGGTACTCAATCAGGCCTGACTGAGGAATCGAGTTTGGTTTTGATCATGGAGTCCTTCATCGTGGCACATTTGGTGCTGAGGACAATAATGGCCTAGTGCCAGGACTTCTCGGTCCTTACTGAATACCAGAAAGTTCATTCTCTCCTTCCATCCAGTATGTGAAAAGTAAATTGTAGGATTTTGAGTCTTGTTTTTTAAAGGCTTGCTCACAAATGGTCAAAACAACCATGCAAAATTGTTCTATGCTTGAGTGCTCAGCAAGGGCGGGATTTGGTCATGACTGTGAGTGCACTGCTGGGGAGCAGAGAACTTGACATCTATGTAACCAACACCCCCTTCACAGTACAGAATGTAAATCACAGGCCCATCGCAATACAATGTTTGCTCATCCCTCAAAGTCCTTCATTCCATTTAAAGTCAACTCTTGCCCATAACTACATGGATAAGAAGCAACAACTTGTATGATTTTTTTCATTAAGATTCTCAAGTTTCATTTAAATGGAATCATATAATATGTCTTTTATTCAACAAAAATGTTTTGCATATGAATGTAGTTTGTTCCTTTTTATTGCTGAGGAATATTTTTTGCATGAATATAAACTCAATTTGTTAATTCTGTATCCTGTTGGAGCTATTTTTTCCCACTAGGTTTTTTCTTCTCTTATGAAGAAAGCTGCTATTGACAACCACATATATCTCTTTTTGTATTGCATATATATTTTTTATATTTCTTAGGCAACTATACCTAGAAGTGGAATTGCTGGTTGATAAGATATTTCTGTGCCAAATGTTAAGATACGAGACACTTCTAAATACTTTATTTTTTTCCTAGAAGTTTTATAGTTTTAGATTTCATATTTAAGTCTATGATTCATGCAAAATTGAATTATATGAATGTGGTGAGGTATTAAGCAACTTTTGTTTTGTTCCCACATGGATATCTAATGATTCCAGCATCATTTGTTGGAAAGCATTTCTTTCTCTATTGAATTGATTTTGTTTCCAGGTCAAAATTCAATTCATCATTTAAGAGAGGATCTATTTCTGGACTCTATTATTTTGTCTCATTACCTCTAGGGTAACCAATATCTTGATTATTATAACTGTATATAGTATGCCTTAAAATTAGGACGCACACACACACACACACACACACACACACACACACATCTCAATTTTGTTTTCTTTTAAGGTTGTATTGAGTAACTTGGTTTCTTTTCATTGCATATACGTCTCAGAATCAGTCCATCAATCTGACAAAGATTCCTTCAGGAATTTTTATTGGAATGGAATATTAGATCAATTTGAAGAAAATTGTTATTTAACATTATTGAGACTTCTAAACCATGAACATCATATATTTTACATTAGTTAATTAATTAGTTAATTAATTTTCCCCTCAGTAATGATTCGTAGCTTTCAGTGTGAAGGTCTTTCAATAATTTATTAAGCACTAATTATCTCATGCTTTAAAAATGATTGTAAATAGAATTTTAGGATATTCTTTTAAGTTATTGCTAGTAGCTCTAGTTTTACATTTGTTTTGCATTCCATGTCCTGATTAAAGTCACTTATTTGGTCAACTGCTTGCCTTTGTATTTAGTTTGTTTATATTTGGTCTAGGGCTTTTTTTTCAGATCCCTTGACCTCTTTTCTAATTTATATGCTTATCATCATCATCATCATCATCATTCTCATTGTTATTATAAATTTATTGTCCCCATTAAGACCTTCAAATGCAATGTGAGATAGAGTCTGTGAGAGAGATATACTTGTTTCTAGTTACAATAAGGGAGAATTTGGTAATTCAGGTAAAGTATCTCTTCAACGTGAGATTTACAAGGTTAAGGAAACTCTAGTTTTACTTTACAAAGTTTTAAAAAATTATTAATAGATGCTCAGTTTTGTTAAGTGCTTTTTCTGCCACTACTGAGATGATTAGTTTTTTCCTTAATTTGGTTAATGAATAGACTTATACATTTATTGATTTTCCTAAAGTGAAACTGACTTTGGATTGCTTTAATAAGCTTCATTTGGCTATGATACCTAGATTCCGTTTACTAATATTTTATTAAGGATTTTGTGTCTGTATCCATGAGATATTACTCTATAATTTGTTTTCCTATAGTACTATTTTTAGTTTTAGCATCAGTTTTAGTATTCGTTTTTTACAGACATCATAAAATAAGTTGAGAAGTCTTCCATTTTTTTCTATTTTCTAAAAAGAGTTGCATAGAATTTGTGTTAAAATCTCTAAATAGAATTGTAGATTTGTTTCTCCTTTCAGTTCATTTGCTTTTACTTCATGTTTTTGGAATCAATTAATTAAAGGCATCTTATTGATATTTAAGATTATTGTTTCCTTGATGAGCTATTATCATTATAAATTATGCATCTCTTAATCTTTGACACAACTGTTTGCCTTTGCATGTAGTTTGTTTTATATTAACATAGCCACTCCAGCTTTCTTATCATTGTCATTCTAGCTTTACATTTTTTGAATCTGTTTGAAATGAAAGATAAATGGCAGGGCATGATGAAGTACTTTTAGGAGTTTTACATTTCAAAATTTCTAAAATTCTTTCTCTTAGATTAAATTTTGGCCTCTTCAGAGATTCTTTTAGTCTTATTTAAATCTTAATATTGGGGCAGCGCCCTTGGGATCCCAACCCAGAGAGTGGGAGCTTTGGCTCCTCTGCCCTGTTTCTAAGTGAAGAGCTGTTACTCTACACCAAAATATCTTAATATGATCTAGTATTTTGAAAATACTTAAAAATTCATCTTATATTAAGACATAAACAGGATCAATTCAAATGCATTTAAAATCTTTATTACATTATATTAGTTGTGTAATTGCATAGTTAAATGACTTTCATGGCACACCTTGGATACATTGATGAATATGTGTAAGAATCTGTCACTGGAATACTTATTTTTTAAGCTCATTTCACTACATCAGGGGAATTGTAATGTTATTTCATCTGGAACTCTCAGACTTTATTAGGATAAAGTCTATCAAATTGCCTAATATGTAATTCAGCATGTACATTTGTATGCTGATATAATTGATGGTGTGCTTAAGTTCAAGAATTTTGATAACTGTGTTTTGTATTATTTTTCATAGGAAACAGTGAAATGATGTGTTTAAAACTATATTTTCATAGAAAACAGTAAAATGATGTGTTTAAAACTATATAGTATGTATCTTACAAAAGAGATGTTTCATTTTGATTTGGTATTAAGTAGAACTGAACCGTTAGCTTACAAATTTACACAGACTAGCTTCTAACTCTATCTTAAAACTTGTCTGTCCCATATGCTCCCAGGGCAGGTCATCATCGGTCACTTCCGTGCCATGGGAGGGCTTTGGAGATTTTGCAGGAAAGAGAGGGCAGTATTCCTAAAAGTCATTCTTTGGAACTGCTAGGAGTAACTTAATTATACACAGGTAAACCATGAACCAGATCTACATATTTAACTAAATTCAAAATAAATCTATTCTTAAGGTATCCTTTCTCATCTAGGTCCCCAAAATGTCTGTGGAGAGTCCAGACCAACTCACTCAGAGGAAGGAGTAGGGGACTGATCATTGGCTGATTATGATAAAACGCCTTTATTTGGAAAATGTTACAATATTTCTAAGGATGTGGGAGGAACGGCAATGTCTCTCTGGGGCTCTGAAAAGAGACTGTGGAGTGAGGGCTTTGGAGCATGAATTTGGAAGCTCAGTGGTCCGCCTTCTTGGAAGGCGGCTGCATGGAGTCCCTGCTGCTACACAGCCACTGGGACCATAGAGCATTATCAACCTTCCCCAAGAACTTCCTTGACCTTGTCGTTTAGTCACCTCATGGAAATCCGACCCTAAATATTTTCATTCTAAGTAAGTTTATGGCCGATGAGAATAGTGAGAAGAAATAACATGAATTAGAAGTGCTTGGTGATAGTTTAGAGGAGGCACACGTAAGCCATCTTTTTCATGTGGATTGTGAACCTTTCCAGTAAATGAAAATAAACTAAATTCAACTTAGTTTTAATTAAGAACTTATGCTTTAAGGCATATATAGTGTGGAAAAATATATAGAAATTTGACAGTCATGTGGGTTCCCTCCTCTTACCTGGATGGCACAAAATGGTTAATTAGACCAGACTTGAATGTCTCAATAAAAATCACTTATTTTGCAAATCGCAACATACAACATTCAATTTGTAAATGTGTCTAGTGGTTATCTATCTTCTTGAGATGTGTACAGAAGAAAGAGTTGATAATAGATGTTTTGATGCTAAAATGATATGTACTGCAATAACTGATATAATGAAATGATCATTGTTTTATACATTGGTTTTAGATTTTTTTCAAAAGATCATGGATCATTAAAAAGCAGATTGTTGTCTTAAACTTTGAAATAGTTTTTCATTCATTGTTTTTGTGTTTTTCAATTTTCTGATATATAAGAAATAGTGATAAATATAGTAGAATCAAAAGGATAGTATCATTGAAGTCAATGAGAACAGACTGCATCTTCAGAGGAAAGGTAATCGTCGTCATCTTAAGTTCTCTTAATGTCCAGGTCTAGAATAGCTTTGAGAACCTTTGCAATTGACTGTCGTTTTTGTGGTCACTACTGCCCTGTTTTTCATTTTGGTCCATCCGAAGATTAGCAAAGCCAGAAGATGCATCTATTTTCACTGTCCACCTTGAATTCCAAAAGTCTAACAGTTTGTCCCATGACCTCGCAAATAAGCGAAGTGGAGTGTGGCAGAGGGGGTGCTGCCCTGCGAGATGGATTCTGTGGGAAGAGCCAGTGGTGTGTTGGAAAGCTTGCCTGCAGAGAACTGTCTTTCTCGTAAGTTCCCAGCTCCCCAACACTTCCATCTTTCTTAGAACTTTGTGCCAGTGAATTTAATATGAAGCAATGTGGTGTCAGTTCTAGTCTTTTGAGGCATAAGAAATTTTCTTTTTTTTTTTTATCATGGTATCATTTCTTTTAATTTAGAATTCTCCGAGATCATAGTTCTTATTTATTTAAATCCCTAAGAATTTGGGTAGACTAGACATCGATATTTCATTGTAAATGAGACATCAGTACCCCTGGAATATAAGCTTTCTCTTTCCAAAAAAATTTACTTTGGGGACAAGAAGGAACACATGCAAAAGTAACATTTGAGCATGCTCTGATTCTGTATGGGGCTAATATTTCTGTGCTCTGTGAATGAGAGGGACGCTGACACTGGTGTTTATATCACCACCCCTTAATTCCACTTTTTTCCAGAACAACAATTTGAATTTAATTTCTCTGACCTTAAGTAGGTCTGTAGACTGGACAGAAGTAGCTCAGCTCTTTGCCTCAGAAGACTCTTTATCCCCCCCTGGTGGTTTCACACAAACGTATTCCCCAAGGACTGAGGCCACAGGAATATACAGCAAATTAGCTCAATTAATTCTTCAGTGAGGGAGAATAAGGTGGAGTGATATGAAATGAATGATATTGAGCTGCACAGAACAGTTTGGTACCTCCCTTATGCTGCAGATAAGTTTTATAGCATCTCCTGGCTGGCCCAAATATTTCGCTGCTGTCTTCATTCTGTCCCCCTCACCGCTGGCCTCCTTTCTCACCTAGGGATTCCTAACTTGTCCCAAGTTCCTCTCTCAGCAACTTTTGATGGAGAAACAATCTCTATCTGATTGTAGATTTTCCAGCTGTCTTGCCTCTGATGACACTTACCTCTAGCCCTGTCTTGTTTCTGTCTTACTGATCCCCAGTATCCTGGATGTTGCCTAGCTAGGACATGGGTCTGTATGACTCAGAATGCCCCATGATTTTTTTAAAAAAATTGTGCCTCTCACATACATATGTGTTTCTTGAAAGTGTAGTTTCCCCCAACCTACAAGTTTAATTAACAATCACATTTAGAGCCTGATTATTATTAGTCTGTCTTCAATATTTCAATGCTTCCAGGCCTTGTTTCTTTTTCTGCTTTCACCAGCATCCCGTGATTGCTAATAGGAAGGCAACTGTCATTAAAAATAAGGACTTAGGTGCTGTGGAGGAAAGTCTTGGAATCTGGTTAGTAAATTGGAAAGCTTTTTCATTTGCATTACTTCCCTCAATCTTTCACCATTGGCACTCTAAGATCATATTGCCTGTATTTAATAAAAAGAATCCCAATTGATTAGAAAGGAATAATGATGAGGCTCAAATTATACATTATATTCTCACCTGGGTAATGTGGCAAAATTCTTATTTATAAACACACACTGTGAACACAATGCATGATAGACATTTTGGTTATAGGAAGATAGCATAGTAGAATGAATGTCAAGGTCAGACTGTTGATGAAGAAAGGTTAGGTGTTATATCAAATATGGAATCTTATAATAATAGATTCTTAGACTTGGAAATGATGCTATTAATCACTTTTCCTATTCTGCCTACCTTAGGACTCTCACTAAGCCTCTCCCTACAGATGAGCTAGAACAGGTGGCTCTGTGTGGGAATGCCTGGAGTTGGGAATCTCACTACCCGGTCCATGGTTGGAAACTGAATTTTTAGGAAGGTTATAAGGACACGGTGGGGCTGAATGGTAGCACACTTGTCTGGCACTCTCAAGGCCCTGGGTTCAATCCCTGGTACTGAAACAGAAACATGAAAAGATCACAAAAAGAAAGACATGGCACCTGGTTTTAAAATGAAGATTCAGTCAACTTTTTTGTTTACGTATTTGTCTCTAAAGTTTTTACACCTAACCTTATCCTCAACTCTGATTCTAGCAACCCAGGGAGCTCAAAGTGACTGTTTTCTTTAGAGTTCAAGGGTACATTGGGGGCCAATATGAAGAGACTAGAGGGCTGTTTCTGGTTTCCTGGTGATTGTTTTAGACATAGAAAAATAGGAGATAAGTTGGTGGGAGAAGTGCATTAAGATAATTCAGGTTAGAATGACTTAGGATGTTTCATTTCCCAGGGGAACAGGGAAAGGGTGAGATCCACTCAAGCAGGCTCTGTTCAGTAGCGAAGTACTCATTTCCATTCCATCTTGACCCTTATTTCCTTTGATTTCATTTGGCTTTGAAGTTTAGGTCAACTCTAGAAGGTAGAACAGTAAAAAGAAACCAGCTGCCTAGAGACAAAGAGCTTCGGGATTTGGGTGGTGTGGAGAGTGCTTGAATGGAAGTAACTAAGATGAAAGGTACTGCCTGAACTGTGGAGTACAGGAGAGGATAACACTTCTTCCATACGCCAATGGATGGTCACCATGATAACTCATTCATTTAACAAATGCTTATTCTGCTCCAGGTACATCATAATAAATGCTCCTAAAGTCCAGAGTCTTTTAGATATTGGAAAGTAGATGCCTGCCCAAATGGGCTTTATTTGAGTCATTTGGGATTTTTGGTTAATTTTGACAAAATAAATTATTGTGACAAATCAGCCGGATGCTACAATTTTTTTTTTTTAAATATTTGGCAGAAATCGTCAGGGAAGCCATGCCAAGGCTCAGTGGAGATGGAACTTTACATTTAAAAGGTTATTTTCCTATGTGTTGACATCTAGTCATGAAGTCTGCTGTGTTTACTTGTTTTCAAGTACAGCGATGTAAATTTGGGTTGAGGGGGCCTAAACATTAATAGTGAAGCCAGTTGGATTTCTAGATCTTGTTCCAAAGCTGTGCCTATAATGTGGTTCAGTATTGAGAACAGCATCTCCTCTCTCGCTGGCATCCAACTGTTGCCACCTTAGGAAACTGAGCCTTGGCCTAGCAGGTCAGGCTGATTCATCTGACTCTGCTTGGAGGATGCTTTGTCAGGAGGTAAATCTTGATGCTTTATGTCTCCTGTGAGGGGAAATCCTGTCCTGAAAAACTCAGAATTCAGTAAGAATTCTCGGGCAAGTTGTTTAGTCAAGGAAGAAGCATAAAATAAAAACCGACCGACCAACAAACAGACAGACACACACAGCCGGACCCCAAGTCAATTCTAAGAACAATTTTATTTTTTTTACCAACTTTATTGAAATATAATTTGAGAGTCTCCAATAAATTTCCCTTTTTAATCTTCATGCCCTGGTGTAATTTTCACTCCTTGCCTGTTATCTGGACTCAGCAGTTCACTTTTAATAGCTAAAATATGAGCTGGGTATGATAGCACACGCCTGTAATCACAGCAGTCTCGGAGACTGAGGCATGAGGATTATAGTTTGAGCCCAGCCTGGGAAACAGTAAATCAGCAAACAGCAAGACTCTGTCTTAAAAAATAATTAAAAAAAGGGCTGGGATGTAGCTCAGCACAAAGGCCCTGAGTTCAGTCTCAGCACCACACACACACACACACACACACACACACGCACGCACGCGCGCGCGAGCAAGAATATGACAAAAGCAGATTATCTACCAATCTGGCCTTGAAACGAGAGAATGTCCCTGGCTAACTTTAATGGCAGCTTTGTGACAAACTTTGAGCCAGAGCAGAGGCATCCTGCATTCCAGATCACAAAAATGGTGTGATACCAATGCTACTGCAAGCAGCTGAGTTTGGGGAGTTATCTGTCGGGTCAGCCACCAACAATGAAGTGTCAGTGAAGTTTCGGGGCCCGGTCCGCGAGCAGAGCAGCGCTGGCGGCTCAGCAGCTCTCTCAGGTTCCCGTATAGTCACTGTTCCTCCTCTTGGCATAACCATCATCCTGGCTTCTAACCTTACAGATTAGCTTTGTCCGTTTTTATTTTGAATGAATGAAATCATGTTACAATATGTGCTTTTTAGTGTCTGCGTTTTCTCTACATTAGGTGGCAACTCTTTTGTATTCTATACAGTGTTGTACTTTATGAGCAGGTGGTGTATATATTTTTGTCATCATTACGTATTATTGGATTGCACAAATATGTTTGTCCATGCTACTGTAACATACTTTAAAGTATAGACCCAGGAGTGGAGTTACTGGTTCGCTCTGTGTTCATGCTCAGAAGATAATGGCAAGCCATTTTCCAGAGAAGGCCTGCACTCCACAAACAGGGCTCGAGGTGAGGCTGTCCTGTTCAGCAAAGTGAAGGAGGCACGGGAGACTAAATAGCTTATGGTTTCTCTAGTATGAGAAAACCAAACTATAAAAAAATAAAGGAGCAAAATAAAAGAGAGATGGAATAAAATAGGAAGAAGGAAGGTGGATGAGGGGGCAGAGGGGGCGGAGACAGGGAAGGGAAGTGGAAATGATCGAGATGGAAGATGTATGAGCTCCACCTTCTCAAGCTGATTGTCCATGTCATGTATAGCAAATACAAATGAAACTTTAAAAAGTGTTTTTATCTCACATTTCTGCAGGAATCTTTGCTGCTTCTCAATTGAGCACAGAAACAAACACACCATGATGTTTTAGTAGCATATTTTATTGGTACTATTGCTAAGAACAAGGTAATTTTTGGAATATCTATTTGTATAATATACTAATTTTCCAAAAGGAAGACATAGTACTTCATTAAATGCTATTATTGTGTGTATATCAAACATTAATAGAATGAAACATTAAATCGAGGTAGAATACATAGATATCAGATTGTCCTTAAGTTAGAATTGTTATGAGATGTTAAGGATTAAAGGAAAAATGATTGAAGTGTACTGTTCTCCTATTACATTTAGATATTTAGGCTATTTAGGTGAACTTCAGTTTCTTTAAACTTAAGTTTCATGGATAATGACCTTTATTTTCTAGATAATTCTATTAGCAAAAATATCACTGCAGCCTACTGCTTTTTACTATGCATTGTACCTACTATTCAATATCAAGCCATAATAATGTTTTGTTGATCTATATGGGTTTTTAGCATTGCACTCGCTAAAGTTAATTGGGATATTATTGGAGACACGCAGCCTTTCTTTGTAATGATCAGCACAAAAAGCAGATTCCTTTATTGGAGCTATAATTCTTGAATTCGTAGTTATAGCTAAGACAAAAGAACAATTTTCATGAGCTCGGCCTTGTGTCTGTAATAAACATAACGTACCAAGAAGCAAGTTTGGCAGTAGCAGGCCACCATTCTGGGCATGTTATCCTCTACAGGAATGGTATAGATAGAATACTGCTTGATGGGGTATATTCTCTTCACTTGAGAATTTCTGAAAGGCGTAGATGTCTAAATTTGAAATATGGATAATATTAATCGTAGGGAACTTACTAGGAAACAGCAAAAGATAAGTTAAGGTCATAAGAGATAAGAGATAAAGATGTTACTGTGGAAAGGAAAACAATCAAAATTCATATTAAGTGCTATGATTCATAGTATACCAACACTTTATTTAATTTAAGAATTTCTCCCTTAATGTGGTGGTGCACACTTTTAATCCCAGAAGTCTGAGACATTGAGGCATGGGGATCTCAGTTTGGGCCCAGCCTGGGCAACCTTGTGAAACTGTGTCTTAAAAAAAATAAAGGACTGGAAGGGATTGTAAAATTGATATGATACATATGTGCACAAAATACCCAAATTCATTGTAAATACTATGTGTTACATATGTATGTTAATAAAAATAGTGGGAAAAAAGGACTGGAGAGGTAGTTTAGTGTGAAGGTCCTGGGTTTGATTTCTGATATCACAAATAATAAATAAATAAAGCTTCTGTCTTTAGGTCTGAAACAAAGGAAGAAAAAGTTATAGAATTGTAGATTGGAGTTCTTTTCCCTTCCTGATAGCTCCTTGGCACTCAACACTGGGAAGAACAAGGAACATATGCTAAAAGAGCATCTGATAGGGACCTCAGGGACAGCCCTAGATAGGGGCCTTCTGTGGGCTGAGGACAGGGCTCTGGTGCAAAGTCTGCTCAGAAATGTGGGCACCTTGGGGCTACACCCAAGCGCTGGTAGACAGAGGTTGAGAAAGAGGATGGGTGGATCATTGTGGCCGCCAGTGAGTGCTGAGTACTTCTTTCAAGAGGGAGTGACTGTAGTAGTACCAGTGGCATTAGTTGTGGTGAAAGTGTGAATGATTTCTAGCAATTATGGCTAGGTTCATCCTTACCAGAAATGATTGGGCTTTCTTATTCCAGGGGCTGTAAATTTCAAACTCAGGTAGAAGTTGAATATCAAAAAATTTGAAATATGAAATACTGCAAAATCTGAAACATGTTGCCCCGATCACAGCACAAGGAGAAAATTCTGTACCGTGACACTTAGGTTTACAAGGTTGGAGCTGTAGCACGTACTTTCCACACAGCAGGACCTGGACAAAACAAAAGCTGTCCCTAAACTCTATTCTGTGTACAAAATTATTTAAAACAATGTATAAAACTACCTCCAGTTTATGAATATAAGGTATATGGGAAACATAATGTGTTTACGCTTGGGTTCCATCCCTAAGTCAGGTCATTGTGTGTATACAGATATTTTAAAATCTGGAAAAGCCCGTACAAGTTCCAGGCACTTCGGATAATTGGAATTCAGCATGAGTAATTAACATACAAATAGATTACTTTAGTCTCTTTTGTTTCCCAAGGTTAGATAGAGCTTAATCACTGTAATGTATGTGCAAGTCAAGGGGATTCAGAATATTCAAGTTAAAAGCTGTGGGGGCAGGAGGAATGGTACAGCGGTTAGAGCCTTGCCTAGCAAGCACACAGCCCCGAGTTGATTCTCCAGCACCACACTAACTGGGCTTGGTGGCGTACATCTGTAATCCCAGCACTAGAGAGGCTGAGGCTGGAGGATTGCCTGGAGTCCAAGGCCAGCCTTGGCTCCATAATGAATTCAGGGCCAGCCTGGGCTACAGAGGAGAACTTGTCTCAAAAAAAAAAAAAAAAAAAAGAAAAGAAAAAAGAAAAAAAATAAAAGAAAAAGAAAAAAAAAAGAAAAAAGGCTATGTATTTATGACCAGACAGTTTGGATCCTTTGGCTCTTACAGGAGCTGGGCTCACAGGAGTAGTGAAAGACCTGGAGTCTGGAACACCAGTAGACTTGAAGGCATTGGTATGAATGGCATGAGGATGACAAACGAAAGTGAACCTATCTTAAGTGCAATAAGTAACTTGCTGGAAACTGCCTAAAGCTTTGAATGACACTGATGAGTTGTGAGCCACCTGCGTGTGGACCCCCTTGACGAAATCGCTATCTGTAGCCCGAGGACAAAACCCTTGTACTATGGATAACCAGAACCCCTGTCCACCTGTGTGTGGACCCTGACAAAATCGCTATCTGTAGCTTGAGAGGAATAAAAGTAGTATATAATCCGTCCCGGTCCTAAGCTCAGAGTGGAGGTGGGAGTCACAGACTCTGAACGCAAGATAGGTGTCTTGCTCCTCGTCCCCAGCCTCCTGGCCTCCCTAGTACAAAACTACAACTCCTCACATCCCAAGAGCGAGACCCCCTCCCGGAGAAGGAGTGACTGTCCAGCCAGGCAGCTACCGGCAGGTCCTGATCCAGCCATCGACTGGGGAGCCGTGGACAAGCTCATATGCTGGTCGGCTTTGTTCCCGGGAGTCTAGAACACATCGCACTGGTGAGTATAAGGGACCCAGGATGGGAATAATTTTAGGAGGCAGAACAACGCTTGCTCTCCTGCTTAATTAAATAATTGATGGATTTATTATAGTTTGATTTATGAATTGCATTGATTGATCGTTGTGTGAATAAAGAACATTCCCTGGTAAATTCATCTGCCTCTGTTCCATCTGTCTCCTCTTACAGAGTGCTCGTGACACCTGGTGTCTCTTTGAGGGTCTCTATCGGCAGGCCCCACTTCCCAAGTTTCTATAAAAGAGGCCTGTTGTTCTTTATCAGCATGCCTCTCTCGTCTTCAAGTTCTTCTGAGTGGCATCTCATCAAGTCTTGTTGGATGTGAAGGTGGTGAAAGAGCCAGAACCCTATTGCTTAACAGAAAGAGTTATGAGGAACTGGCATCATTTAAACTATCACCCTTGGAAAAACACGTTAGGTCTCTTGAAATATGTAGGAACTACAGAGGAATGACAAAGCACATATGTGCTTCTTCAGAAACAAAAGACCGGATTCAGGAACATGAACACTTACTTAAAGCAATTAATACCGTTATTTTGATAAATTTCTTGATTTCCTGAGATTGTTAGATGATGTATTTTGGGGATATCTTACTGCATTATGAATTCTCTTAAACTTAGTGGCTTAAAATCTCAACTATTTCACTACTCTTTGTGACTTGATGGGACAGGAATCTTGGCAGGTCTTGGCAGTGTGATTCTCCTGTCGTAGGTCCCTTACTTCCTGGTTGTGGCTGGTAGGTGAGCTGGCCCGGAAGCACAGGATGCTTCCATCATCACACCTGGAGCTGTGGCAGAGGTAGCCAGAGGCTGAACTTAGCTTGTATTCTTGGAGTGTCTATATGTGGCTTTTCCAGCATGGCTGTCTCAGAGTAGTTATGCTTTTCCACAGAAGCTGAGGGCTTCTATAAGGAGAATTTCAAGGGACAAGAAGTAAAAGCTGCCCTTTTCCAAAAGTGTGGGCTTTGGAAAAGGTAGTATTGCTTGCAACATATTTCATTGGTCGGAGGTGTCAGAGAATTGCCCAAAATCAAAGGGGAGGAGAGGGGATGTGACCCATTGCACAGTGGACAGGGTAACAATAATCGTATGATCATTTAAACCTGCCTCCTTAAGATTACAAATTATAAATATAACTGCAACTTTTCTCACACAGTCCTTTTCTTTGTCTAAACTTTTTCAAACCAGAAAGAAAAATATCCTTTTTGAGTTAGAGTTATATGCGTCTACTAGCTCAAAAACGAATCATTAGATTGCCTTAGGTTAGTGTCAGGGCTAAGGAAACACTGTGCAGGTAATTACTTACATCTTAGAACAATGATCAGTAGGCAAATTAATGAGAGTTCATAAATTGTATCAGCAGCAAGCTTACCAGATCTCTTTTAAAACACATTCACTGTCTTAAGAGCTAGAAAATGCTCAGCTCAGTGCAATTCCTGGCAGGCGAAGTAGGCACCACTTTTTTCTTCCCATTCCTGATGCACTGGAGATGCTCTGCTTTTAAAAAATTTATTTGTTTGTATTAAGTAAATTCTTACAGATACACTGAATTTTTTTTGGTTTTGCTCTATTTCTTATATGTAGAACAGGAGGTGCTTGGGAGGTAAAACGGAGACTAAGTGAGCTATTCTGTTGAGAAGAGGACACACTTGTTTTCAGAAGTAGTTGGCGATTTGGTCTTGAGTTGGAGAGTGTTTCTTGGAGATAGGAATGCCCAGGACCCGGGGTAAGATCTGAATTCCTGTCCATAGCGATCAGCAGGCTGCCCAAATGATAGCTGCTGGAAGCTTATCTGTCACACCCTTCCGTCTCTGCTTGCAGAATACTCACATCTTACCACACCCCATTGAGGCCAAGCATACTCTTCTCTCTAGGTTGTTATACAAGCTCTTCTCTAACAGTCTTCAACTTGTTTCCTATTTTGCTTTGAAGATCAAATTTAGCCCCCCCCCCCCCCCCCGCCCCCAAGATAAGGGAGAAAACTTCTCCAGGCAGCTTTGTTCCCTTTTGTTTTCATGGCACTCCAGGCGTGATGCCATTTCATACCTATCATAATGCACTTCGGCTGTTCTATATCTGCATTCTTCTCTGTCTCATTAACTCTTTCTGGGTGGGAAACATGGACTTTCCACCATTAAATCCATAGGTTCTACAACGGTGGCCTGATGCATGCATGAAGAGGTGAGCAGGGAAAAAATGGATAGAAGACTGGAAGGCTGGATAGTCAGCTAGATAGAGCAGGATGACTGAATGATGGAAAAAGTGAAGCGATGAGTGTATGAATACATTATAATAACATTAGATGAATGTTCAATATAATGAACTTTGAGTGTAGATCAGTGGTTAAATTGCTTGCCTAGCATGTGCAAGGCTTGATTCCCCAACAACAGAGGTTAAAGCGCTTGCCTAATAAGTGCTAAGTCAAGCACTAAGTACCCGAGTTTGATTTCCCAGCACCACATAAGTTGGGCGTGATGGCACACTCCTGTAGTCCCATCACTCGGGAGGCTGAGGCAAGTGGATTGTTCTGGGTCCAAGGCCAGCTTGGGCTCCATAGTGAATTCAGGGCCAGCCTGGACTACAGAGCGAGATCCTGTCTCAAAAGAAAAAAAATTTAGCTGGGCATGGTGGCACTCCTTTAATCCCAGCACTCAAGAGGCAGAGGCAGGAGGATTGCTGTGAGTTCAGGGCCAGCCTGGACAACAGAACAAGTGAGACTCTGTCTCAAAGAACAACAAACAAGCAAACCAAAAAGAATGACCAGCCTAAGACTTTATGATTTTTGATTACAAATGAATCTAGTGAAAGCTCTACTCTCCCCACATTCCTATTATAAATTGCTACATATTTTTATTTATTCTTATTCCGTACCTCTTCAAATAGTCTTTCATCAGCATTCCTAAAACTTCAAGAAGATGCCAAGAGATTAAACAGCACAGAAACTAATTATTTTAAAGCTCCTGCCCACTCCCGTCTTATTTGTCATGATGCCTTTGCAGGCCCTTATTAAGTTCCTCATTTCTTTTAAAAGGTTGAGGAGGGGAACCTGTTTGAAACAAAATACAATATCTGTTATCTCTCTACTTACAATCTCTGTCTGTCTATTTATCTGTCATATACCCATCTATCATCTACCATCTGTTTTGTATCTGTTGTTTTCAAGGTTGGTTTGATATATTTTCCAGAAAGATCTTATGGGAAATAAGTATTATTTCCTCTCCTTTTGACTTAATTCTTCAAACAGAAATGAAAATTTCTTCAAAAGTATCGTGGACTAGCACAGGCAGGCACTAGGACTCCCAGTGTGTGCTGCTCTCTGGAGCACATTGCTTGTTACTGTGGCTCAAATATGATTTTTAAAGCTACAGTTACAGGGTTTGTACTAGGATGTTGTCTTTATTGCAGCAAATACATGAAGTCATCAACTTACATTTTTGAAGTTTTAGCCCTTGATTGATCATTGGTCTTGCTGCATTGGGGCCTGTAGTGGCACAGAACAGTGTGGTCGGGTATGTGGCAGAGCAGAGCTGCTCACGTTACAGCCAGAAAGTGAAAAAGAAAGAGGAAGGCGGGAGTTGGAAGTGGTCCCACTATCTCTTTCAAGGGTGTGCCTCCAGTGGCCTGCAGACCTCTACTAAACTCCACCTCTTAAAGGTTCTACCACCTATCAATGCTGGAGACTACTGAACCTTTGACACATGGACCTTTGAGAGACACTAACAATCCAAACTACAGTATCATTGTTTTACAATATGGACTCATAGCTGTAAGAGGGGATAGGCTGGTTTTAAGGTAGGTGTGGTAAACAAGTTTCTGTTTTTTTTCTTCCTGTTTTGAGATGGAGTCTTGCTTTATAGCCCAGGTTGTCCTGAACTCACTGAGCAGACCAGGTTGGCCCTGAACTCATGGCAATCCTCCTGCCTCAGCCTCCCAAGAGCTGAGATTACAGACATCTGCCACTATGCCAGGTTTAGTGGGGCTAGGGAATTGAACTCAGGGCCTTGTAGTTGCTAGGCAAGTACTCTAACCCTCTAACCTCTTACTAGTTCCCTAGCCCATTCAATAGTTTTCATCTTGAGTGCAAACTCCCAATCAGTTGGTAGTTACTACCTGGATTTAAAAAAGATTCTGATGTTCTATCTCAGTTGCAATTATTCTGCGAGCTCTGCCATGAATAGATCTCCTATATGCACTGGCCGTACATTTTCTACCCCTGCTCTAAGACCACAGCAGGCATTCCTTACAGTAGGGCTCTGGGGTGGCTATCCACTGATTCACCACCGTGGCTCACGAGATGGCTCATGAAAACATATCTGTGGAGAGTTTTCAATTTCTGGAAGCTGATTTTTAAGGTAAATGTACAAGCATCCTCTGGGAGTAAATGTGGTTAATAAAATGCAGAGAGGAGACAGGAAAGTTAATTGCGACATTAATGCTTATTAGTGTTATTTTATTTAAAGGACACATTCTCATCTTCCTATCCAGGGGTGGGTTGTTCACCCCTCTCATCCAAAGGGAGGACGATTTCTCAAGCAGTTGTAGTTACTTATATGCTATATTGAAAATTAAGTGATCACTTTTCTGCAGATGAAAATATAATCAGATTAACTTTATTTTAAGCATCTATTACATTCTCATTAACAACGATATACTAAGTTAAGGTAGTTAGCAGTTGGGCAAGAGTGCATTTCATCTTAAAATGAGTATTGAAAGGCCTAGCAAATGTTGGGAGATGACTTTAAGGAGCTATGTGTGCTTGTCATACATGTATAGAAGAAGCGCATGCCAACCACCATGGGTTAGCACTGAAGATTTAGGAAGAGTCTCTAAAGCTTAGAAATGTAATGACCTAGACCAGAAGATCAGAGAATTCCATTCTGACTTTCTCCCCAGTTTCTTTCCCATGGTGCGTTGCCAGTCATAGTCAAGAACTTAAGTCACACTTTAGGCATTTCGATGGGAACTTGCAATCAGATGTCCAGCTTTCAAATAAATACCAATAGGCTTGACTGTTGGAGCCTTCAAGCATCATACAGAGAGTCTTGGGACCCTTTGTCACTGGATCAGAACAGCACAGGCTATTTTCGAGGCTGAGTCTGTGGTTGCTTTCAGCATCTGATTGCTAAGGTCAGGTCTCAACACATCCAATTTGAACACAAAGAAGAAATCAGCAGCTGCTTGTCTATCCACATGTCTAGTTACTAAGTCTACCAACTTCTCTGCCTTGTTTGACTTAACCTGTATCTATGAAAGGACTCAGGTCTGTGACATGTATGAAGAAAAAAATGATTACAGAGACACAGGTGAAGTATAATCACTAATTAAGAAGACTAATTCCTATTTCCTCCAGTCCCAACCTAACCTTATTACTTCCTACTTCTGCACCCTAGAAAGAGTTAAAGAATATTGATTCCTGCTGATCAGGCTACAGCGTAACACCTATAAAATGTACCTCAAAACTACATTATTTAATAGATGAGTATTGCACCTGCCTTCTTATCTCCTTTTAGGTGATTAAGTTTCCCACAAATGCAATTTGTTAATATGGGGCTGCATCTTCTCACAAGGTGAAGCTGTGAAATTTGGCAGGAACTTGCTTGGCTGCAGGTGTAAGATGAACAGCCTCTTCTTGGTTTGCCAAGAAGCAATTGATGTGTTCAGTTCGTGGGGAAAATATTGTAACATGAAAGATAGAACCTGATTCCAAGAAAGAGGAATAGAATTTTAAGAACAAATCATGTGCTTCCCTCCCTTTGGAAAATATGTTGCCTCCAGGAGGCTGCGCAGATAACCAGAAGTTTCAAATGGGACTAGGTATTGAGTGTATCTTTCCATGTAGGGAAGCCCTCTGATATTTGGAGCTGTAGCTATTTGCAGTGATAAATGATGGCTTTTACTCTTATGAGCTATGAGAGCTCAATTACAGCTTAATTAAAGCTAATGCTCAGAATCTTCGGGAAGCTGGAGCAACTCAAAACTAACTTCTATGCTGAGTATTTGGAAAAGTGTGTCTGAAATCCATGGTATACTAGCTCTGGGACCCTTCCCAGTCATCTTTAGGTCCTCACAACCGCTAAAGCAAGAGTTAACTCTTTTTGCGTTAGAATCTTCTCAGCCAGCACTACAAGAAGACAAATGCTGGTCCGCCTCAGCCTCTGGTGCGTTTACACAGAAGGTCGTCTCTGAATGTGCAAATCCAGCTCGCCATACACATGTCTCAGGGAATCACTGGTCATGCTGGCTATTAGCCTCCGAGGCCCAGAGACCCAAGGCCTGCATACTTCTTCCCACTGCACGGTGGCATTGGGCCGTATTTCACTGAAAAGATAAAAAAGAGGAGAGGTTGGCAAATTCCACTTTCCATCTTTATCAGGAAGCAGGGAGAACCCTTGCCTGGGCCACTTGCCCTCTTTTTTTAGGTGACCAGAAGATTGAGGGTCTGGTTGGCTTGTTCAGAAAGTAGTAATTGAATGAAGCCCCTACATGAGGCACTGCAGAGCTAGTCACCAACAGCCCCACGGGGCCCACTTCAGTGGATGACTGAGGTGAATTAGATTTGGGGAGATTTAGGTTGCTCTGGAGTACGATTCATTCATCCTCCCATGTAACCCTGGAAGGAGGTGGTATAATATGCAAGATTTATATGTGTGACAGCACTTTGACACACAAGTTAAGCCACTGAAGCTAGTATTCCGAGGTTATATAATTGGCCAATGGTCCAAGATGAGCTTTGATATGAGTTCCACATTATTGTTTCTTTTAATATTCATTGTATTTCATGTTATGCTATAAAATACCTTTTCTGACCATTGTGAGTTCATAAGTCTCATTTATTTGGCAAACAGATGTCCTTTATTTCAGTGTTCAGAGCTTCCACCAAGTGCTGTGCATGGAGGACCCCTGATCCCTGTTCTCTGATCTTTGGGGAGGTGTTCTGGGTAGCCTGATGTGCATCCCTGGACATCCTTTTCCCAGACAGTGGGAGGGAGATGAATCCTCATCACCATGAGTGTCTTGAAAAGATGAGAAAGGGACCTGACTGCTTTCATGGGGTAAATGAGATGCAGCTCATCCAAATTGGAAAGGGCTTCAGACATTATTTTCTCCAATCCTTATGTTTAACAGATAAGAGGACTGAGGTCTTAAGGAGCCAACAGAATCTCCAAGGTCACAGAGCTTAATGGACCAGAGAGTGAAGAGATGGAATTAGAGCCAGCTGCATACTACTTCTAAATTCCTACTGGTAGATTGGAGTTTGTATTATTTTGAATTTCATGGAAACCCACATGTCAGGAGGCAAAATGAAACATGGTAAAGGAGACATTTATGTTCCATAAAAAATGAATTGGTTGCTTTCACCCAGAGATGACACAGCACAATCTGTTACCCTTCGTACAATGTAAAAACTTACTCTAAACACGACTGGTTCAAATGTTATCCCAGCTGAGACTCAAAGGTCCTGTACAGTCACTGACTTTCAGTGGATCTGGAAACCTAAAGCCTTTGTAAATACTTAGTAGTTTTGGATGGATAGAAGTTATAAAAATGCCTACACACACACACACACACACACACACACACACACACACACACTGTTTTTTGTAGTATGATTTTCTAATGAACACTATTACATGTATGACTCATTTACTAGTTATAGCTTCTAACAAGATAGAATTGTAGAGTAAAAGAAAATTTAAACGGATGTATCCATTTAAAAATCGGATACTGCTAATACATAATTTGAAATGATTGGTGTCTATAGGATGTAATACTGTCTAGTGGTTCCAAGATCTGGAATCAAGACACTTGGGCTCAAAACCTGCATCTTTCACCTATTAGCTGTGTAGCTTTTGGGGACCAATGGTCCTCCCTAAGCTCTGGTGTTCCCATCTGCACAATGAGGAAGATGTTATGTTTATCACAGTATAGGTGTAAGAAATAAAGGAAATGTTTCAAGTTAGGGATATAGGAAGGGTAATAGTATGAACTGAACATTCGGAAAATACTAGCTACTGTCGTTTCAGTTATACCAGCTTCATCATGTAACTTTACATGATGACCAAAACTGGTTCATATGCTTCTCTATCTACAATCTTTGACAGATGGATTTGCTGTGTGACAAAATTTTCCCAAATCATCATGTTATGATCATGTTGATGCTAAGGCAATCTGTGGGCTACATCTGACTTCTGGACTAAGGGGAACGTTACCATGTAGCTGGCTTCATTAGTAGCTCTGGATAGCCTACCTACCTAACAAATCTGCAAACTCAGACCTCAAGGCAGTAGTTAGGACATCAGTGAGTAGGCTGATTTCTATGCCAAGGTCTTTCAGTGAGTAGGCTAAAATCTGGGCCAAGAAGTGTCCCCCTGTGGTATGTGAGACTGGCGGATGGTGGACTGCCCTACACAAGGCTGGGCATAATACCTATGCTTGTCTGTGTCCACAGCAGGTCATGTCTTCTCAGTTCCCCCAAACAGACTGGATTCAGATGAGTGAAAACGTGTTGGATGAGGATGGAGGTAGAGAAGGGAGCGAGCAGGGCAAAGTGCTGTGTTGTGCTTCTTTTCTACCCAGTTAGAAAGGCATTATGACCCCGCAGGTGGCAGGTGAGCAAAGTCCATTCACTACACTCAGAGGCTTCTTCCATCTTGTGCCCTGGGTCAATGGCAGAGCAAGATAAGAAACTTACCCTAATGTTTCTATCAGCATCCAAGACATGGGAGCCTGTGAAGGAATCAGGATCTGTGGGAAGACTGGGGGCAGAAGTGGATGACACAATGTTTCTAGGAACAGAGACGTGATAGATGACCTGCAGAGAGGCCTTGTGCTCAGAAAGGAGGAAGACGCTCTGCCAAGGAATTCTACAGCGAGACCTGTAGAGAGGGTTCAGTGCTGGAGGAAAGCTCTTCCTCATTGACACCTTGAGAGAAAGGGACTGAGTGGGGGCAAAGAAATTGGGCACAACACTGAGCTTTGGACTGAGATGACTGTGGCAGAGGCTGCTAGGAAGAGACACTGTCAAAATCAAAGTTTCAGCCACACGAACGTGCTTTGCTCATGGAAGCCTGGGACCAAAGAGCATCACTTTGAATAGAGATAGAGGGAAGGGGGAAATATGGAACCACGAATCTATATTTGACATTTCATGTATTTGTAAAGTCAAAGATCTCAAGATTTCTTCCACTGTCAGTAAATAACGTGTATTTCAACTATCTGTGGGTTTCCAGCCTCTTGGATAAAAAGAGAAGAGGTCTCAAATATCAGAAATCAGGCACTAAATAGGAAACTCTCTTTTCTCTTTATGTTTGTGATGGTGAACAAGAAAAAGGATTCATTGAGCGGGAGAAGCTCTTTCTTTATGAGGCTGCTACTGGCATTGACCTTGACACTGAAGATCTAAAATGTCTAAAATCATTTGATAGTTGCTAATGTTTCTCTTAGCTTTGATTCTCTAGGAATATGGTTCTACACATTGTTTTAAGTAGTTATATGAAAACTATATTATGAAAAAGTGCATGCTTATATAATTTACATATGTGAATGTTTTTTCAAACCAAGCAAATTGACTTCATGATTCAAAGTTCGAAAAACATTGGCCTTGCCGTAGTTGTCCTCACTTCTGGAAGGTGGGCACTATTGAGTGCTGACCAGGGTAAGGAGAAGGTAGGGTGAGTTCACACATGAATTGTGCATGGAACCATGATGAGACATGGCACGTGCCAAGAAGCGTTAGAAATGTATCAAGTATTACTATTATTATTGCTATCACCTCCACCTCTGTGGTTGTTTCCTCTGCCTGAAGTCTCTGGAGCATAACTTAGGAAAGTTTCTCCCATCCATATGCAGAAATACCATTCTCTGTCTTTACGGTGCAGTGGTTAATTTAATACGAACGTAGGGTTAGGCTGTTTATTTTCCAATGGGTGTGCTATTTCACCCACTTCCATTTATTTTTTCTCCCTGGTTTCTCACATGATCCACCAGAAGCACTTTGTGAGACAGTTGTCCTGCTTAAGGATCTGGCAACATAGGTGACTCCCTCAAGTAGAAACTAAATCTTCAGCTTTAGACCACTGTTTGCTCTGATGCATACAAACTGTCTGCATAATGACATGTGCATGTGAAAATATTCAGACACAGCGATACACACACCATTTTACTTACATAAAAATGTATAACAGAAAGAGAGAGAAAAAACCATTTGCTTGTTTTGGTCAGTAGAGTAATGTGAGAATAATCCTGTTTCCTGGGGATGGATGTTGTGATAAATGATTCTCAGTAATGTGCTGAGCCATCAGGATATACTGGCCATTCATCATGTTGAATGCACGCAGGCAAATGGGATTATTATTACAATAAACTGCAGCTACCTACAGTTTGCCCTCTGTGTGTCTAGCTTTTAGCTTCTGCCCTACTTGGGAAACGGAAAGTTTAAATCCCAATCACAGACTTGGGGCATTTTCCCCTTGAAATAACTCACTGAGCCTGATCATTTTTTTAAAGAAAAAAAAGAATCTGTAAGATGAATTATTTGATGTTCTGAAAATATGAAGTGCAGAGAGGTAGAAGAGTCTGGAGAAGCAGAAACTTTGGGCATCTGAGGGAGGTGGGAGGCAGCGTGGGAAGAGCGGGAAGGCACTCCATCCTGGGGGTGGGGGGGGGAGCGCTTGGCACCCTGAACAAGGTCTGAGCAGGGCTATGCCTTCCTCATTCCCGATTCTTGTTCCCTAGGGGCTCAGGAGCTGCTGCTCTCGTGTCCTCTGCTTTAGAATCGAGACCCCTGACCTTGCGTGTATCACTTCAGCAAGGGCACAGATGGGTCAATGGGGGTGGTGATGCCCTGACTACTAAAGATTTGTATCTTGCAGTATTTTTTTAAACATAGTTGTGCATTTCTAAAATATACATACATAAATTCCGAATTCAGTAACATATCAAAGACATGGCTCTTGGGGAATAAATTCATGTCCCCTCCATTTTTTAAAATATTCATCCCTTTCCTAGGAATCCATTGCCCCTCTTTCTACTTCCTGGAGGATTTCGGTACAAGTTATGGGTACAAGTTATTACATGGATCTGGCACTCCTAGATGACATCTCAGCAACACAGTTTACAGTGAGGTATTTCTAATTATCTGACCATATGGAAGTAGGTACTGGCTGGCTCAGTTTTTTATTATAAAGGTGTGTGCCAGAGTCAGGAGGAAACAGAAAGTAGCGCTTGCTCCAAAGCCCCAAGCTCAGTCTAGTTAACAAATATTTTCTATACCATACTCTCCATATATCCCCCACCAATTTCTGACTATCTATGTCAGAGAAATAAATTTCCCTTGCTTGGGAGAGATTCCACCCTGGGTCTGAGTTCTCACAATAGATTTAGGACAGTTAAGGACTGAACATTTTTGCCTTCCCGAAATGCGTGGGATGGGAGCTGGCCACATCTGAACCCCTGATGTGATGGAAACTTTTGAGGAGTAATTAAATTAGGTGAGGATTTGAGGGTTGGGCCCTCGTTTTGGGATTAATGCTCTCAGAAGACATCCCAGGAGGTTTGCTTTCTCTTTCACATCATCACACATGAGGAGACGACTGTGAGTTTGGAGAGTCCTCACCAAAAACTAGTTGGCCGACTCCTTGTACCGGTACTGCCCAGGCTCCAGAACCATGAGCAATGAATAACTGCTATTTAAGCCATCCCATTTATGGCATTTCCATTTGAGCAGTCCAAATTGATGAAAACAGAACTCCTGACCTCTGTCTGTACACCTATCTGTCATAAAGGTGTGTGATGGTAGAAAGTACTAATAGTACCCGATGGCAGCATGTGACAAGGACATGTTCCCTGTGACCCTGTAAGAATTGGCCTTGTCCATCCTCCTCCAGATTCACTCCACTTTGCCCATCTCAATGTCAGACATTAACAATAAGCAAACATTCTTGAGAGTTAACCTACTTTGAGTCCAGAGCCTCCCATGTGATCAGTCACTGCGTTATGGGAGGATTCATCTTTAGTGCTAAGACACAAAGTATTCTTTTTCATGCTGTATTAGTAAGCTTTCTGTTACTACAACGGAATACCTGATATCAATTACTTATGAAGTGAAAGAAGGTTTCTTCTGACTTAGACCTCTGGAAGTTCAAGTCCAACTTCAGGCAGCTCCACAAGCTTGGGTCTCTAAAGAGTGGCAGATCATGGTGGTACAGTCAGAGCAAGCACTTGGGAAGAGTGGGGGAGAGATTTTGAGGGGAAGTCTGAAGGGAAAATGGAACATCTCCTAAAGGTCCACCACAGCATCTCCTGATAATGGGCCACAGGGACCAAGATTTTACATATTGACCTTTGGGGGACACTTATCCAAACCTCAGCAGATGTGATGGTCATTAATCAAGGTGAGAATCTTGGGACAGTCAAGGTATAAAGGTAACACGAGATTCCGGTACCTATAAATTAAGCTATTTAAGAAGGAAAATACAGCATACTGCAGGGGGCTGTTTGGAAGACAAAACGTGTCTCACTTGGCCCAAATGTTTCTTGCATCTGATTTGAGTGGGAAGGTGTGAGAACGGGTGAGTGAGATTGTTGTTTCTGATGAAAGCAGAACTATTGCTGCTGACCTCTTCCTCCAGCTGGGTTTGATATTTAACTTTATTCTTTTTTTCCTTCAACTTCTCTGTTAGAAGAGGAGGATTTTGTCTTGTGCGTTCATTTAAAAAAAAACACTTAAATTATTCTCTTGGTTGTACATTGCACCTGTAACAAAGCCTCTCTGTAAGTAATGGGATGCAGAAGCTGTGAGCCCTGTAGTTTGAAATAATGCAGAGAGATTTTCTGTGTGCAGTAATGTGACCCAGAAAGGATGAAGGAGGCCTTGCACTTGTCCTAGCGCTTGGAGAATGGAGTCATTTCTATAGAGGGCACTGGGAAAATTCCTAACATGTCTGGCCATAAAGTGGTTTCCAAAAATCTCCACTTCCTTTTCTGTGCCATAGAAGGTCACCTCACAGGAAATGTACTAGATTGATTGATGCTGACAGAAACTTATTTGTGGTAGAAATGGAAGTAATAAGCCTCAAAGATTGGGATCCATTCTAAGTGTCATGCTTTAAGAAGAGCACTGGCAAATTGGAATGTGGGAGAGGGAGGGAGCTAGCATCACATCAGAGATGAGAAAGGTAAACTTGGGGCAGGTATTTGGTTCCACATAGAGAAGATTCAGGAAGATGAGACAGCTGTTTGCAAACATTTGGAAGACACATGGGTGTTATTTTGTGTCAGAGAACAGAATTAGCATCACTGGTAGGATAAAAATGTAGAATGGCTGTATTTTCCTACAATTAAAAGTACCTGCCTGTGGGATGTGTTGTCCTGTTGTGGGATGCACTTTGTCAAAAGAAGGTACAGAAACAAACCTAAAGGGCACAATGCAGTGGCACTGGATGTGAATTCCATTTCTATTTATTATAGAGCCTGGGATAGTCATCGGTTCTCAGGATGAAAACAAATCTAAAATTCTTCGGGCTCAACTAAAAGAACAGCAACTAGAAGCAAGAACTGTAGACAGTGACTGGGTTGGTAAGATCTGAGAAGCGGATGTGGAAAGAAAGAACTAGAAAAGGTGTACCCTTCAGCATTCCATCTGCCACATGGCATATATTCAATGGCTCTTGGTAAGGCTAATCTGTGAGCAGGTAGTATTGGAAAATGATTAAAACCTGGACTGAGGAATTAGCAACCTTGATTTGACATTTTGCCTCTTGCAACGACATACCATAGACAACTCACCTGTTGCCCTTGAAATGAATGTAACTTCTCAGCTACGGAAGAGAGATGCTAGTTATATCTATCTTATTAGAGTGGTTTTTAAGGACTCAAGTGCTAGTCAAGCCAACACTCTTTTAATCCCTTGCTCCACAGAAATGGCCCATAAGGCCTTGCAGCTTCCCACACATTTGCATTGGGGATTTTACTTCACTTACTGGAACAGCTTCCTGTGGGGTTTTATTATACCAGGACCATCCAGATATAGCCAGACATTTTGCAGAGTTTCTTTCAAAGGATTGGTAAACTCAACGGTGACAATCATGTCAGATCCAACGATGGCAGCACCTCGAACCTAAAAAAAAAAAAAAAGTCAAGGAAGCAAATAAAACAGTTTGTAACCAGCAAATAAAACTTCACTATGCTTCCCTTAACCCTTAGGCATTTTCGTTTTTGCAACTTTTATTGCATGGTTATTTTTTGGCAATGTGACCAGTTTGAGAAGGAGAACATATTGCTCTGACTAGGAGGATACCTATTGAGGAAAAGGTGGAAAGTTACTAATTAGAACCACAGTCTTTTTTCTCATTATAAAACCTACCCTAATTAGAACTCAGGTTAATAGCTGTGGCCACTGGCTGCTCTCTGTCTGCAGGAGGTGGATTCGGTGTAGCAATGATTTCCTTGGTGAGAGCAGTCATGTGAGCTCTGATTCTGGAAAGGATGTACATTTCCTACCAGTATAATATGTGAGATTCTTAACCTTCAAGAGGTAGAAGGCACTCCAAGGGATGCAAGCTTTCTCACTTTTATACACATTAGAAAAATGTCTAAGGATTAAGTCCTACTGTTAAACTTGAAGATAAGGAATCTGAGCACTAAAGTAAAGAGGAGACACTTTCCATCTGCAGCCACGATACGTAAGTCCAGGAGGGTAGAAGTCTAGGATGACAGGTACCTGTGTGCGGATGAGCTTATCTGTAGCAATGCTCAAAAGTTTTCAGATATTTGGCAAAGCCTCACACACAGTGGCCTGAGTTCGATGCCATGTTTGACACTGACAGTGGTGCATTGGGTGATGCCAGTGAACTTTCCGAGACCCAGTTTTTTCTCTCTAGCACTAGGTTGTAATTCGCACGGGGTATTACAGAATGCTCCTGCTGTTACCACTACTGCTACCGAGACCATGGTGAGGATGATGACAACATTGTGTTTACTAGGTGCCGCACATTTGGAATTACACACAGTTCCGACAGATACTCAACATGCTGACACATTAAGGGTGCCCATAGGATTTGTTTGTGTGTAGGGCTCTATATGTGAAGGGAGTGGATCCGTGTAGGAGATAATTCACTTGAGAACATGACAATAATAATGATAATAAAATTTCTTCCCTCATAAGAAAGGGGTGGAGTAAGACAATGCACACGAAGCAGGCTGTAAGTGCGTGGCAAAGACTCAGTACGATACAGATACATGCATTCTTAGAGTAGCAATGCGCTCTAGGTAGGACTTGGTTTGTTTATCTTGCATTTTCATTCACTTGTATTTCCAATAACAACCCAGTGACTAATAAATATTTAAGTTAGGTGAACTGTTTAAAAATGAAGTTTACTTGTTGCTTGTAACAATCTATTCGTTATTATGCATTATTCACTTAGTGTGCAACACAAGAGGCTTTGTGTGAAATGAGTCTTTCTTATGAATGGAAATAAAGTGAAAAGGCATTTCCCAGAGAAGAGGACTCTTGCTCATGGACTCTGGAGTCAAGAATAAAAATGTATGCTTTGTTCTTCAAGTCATAATTTTTGACTATGCTTACATCATTGGGACAAAAAAAAAACCCTATAACTGAAGTTAAAAATTCTGCCAATTTTCCAAGTTAATTGTGTTAATGTCACCACTTCCAAGGGGCAGTGGTAGAAAGCTGGGCTCAAGGGTATTGCTGATGGGCAGATAATGATTGTGATGGTGACGACAGCAGAGAGTGTGGATTTCGTGTCACACGGGGAGGCCAATGCTTCAACCATGGGAAATTTAAAACTGTGGTGGTCTCCACCCACCTGTGATTATTAAATTAGAATCTCAGGTGGTGTAGCCTGAAGTAGGTTGATTTCAAGCACCCTTGTTGATTCCCAAAGACTGGCCTTGAGAATGTATAGTTGACACATTTTCTTCAAAAAGGCTCACAATTCTGGTGCTGGGTCGGTGTCAGATCTAAGGAACTTAGAAACAATATGATAGTATAATGATAGTTACTCCCTTAAGGATGGGAAGATTTTCTGGGGCAGTATTCTTGGGATTGGTGTTCTGTTTTATGAAAAAGAAGACTATGGTTCAGAGAAATAAGTTTTTGATCTTTAATGAGGTAGCCTGGGCTTAGAGTCCAAGCTAAGGTCTGGATTAAGACTTAGAGTTCAAGCTAAGAGTTCTTGGTTTTCAAGACCAAGGACTCTATGACCAGAGGAATTAAAAAAAAAAAAAAACGACAGCTAGGCAATAACAAGACAACCCAAAGTACTTTTTCATGAGGTCAAGAATGCCAGTGAGTAGTAAAGGAGTTGTTCAAATTGATGGGGGTAGGGTGGGATTTGGAGCCAGTGACAAGACTAAGAATGAATACAATTCAGGAGAGGAGGAGACTGGCTGGACATGAGCAAGGAGTTACTTTTATGACTGCTGTGGATACTGAGTTTAGATGGATTCTCCTGGTTTGTCTAAGACAGGTTTCTCGACTTCATTGTGATTGACATATTGGGCTGGATACACCTTGTTATGAAGGCTGTCTTGTGCACTATAGGACGTTTAGTGCATTTCTGGACTCTATCCCAACCAAATGCAAATAGCATGCCCATACCAACCACCATGACAACCAGAAGCACTGTGGTAACAACAACACCTGGACAAGACAGGCTGAAGTTTTCTCAGGTGTTCTAATTTGATCACTTTTAATGTTGGTAAGGAAGCGCACTCAAACATGTCACATGAGCTCTCGCGTTAATTCTTTGGTGTGTTTAACACATTTTTCTCACATTAAAATAATTAAGAAATGCCACTGAGTTTTCAAATATACAAAATAAAAGTATCATTTACAAAAGCTCTCTGAGTTGGAGAAGAAGGGATTGAGTTAGAGACATTATTGGTAAAAATGTCTGCTATGGTGACTTCAATTATTTCTGGGAAAAATATTTTGGAGCCACCTGCCTTCACTGTGGCATGCTATTACAAATATGGACATAAGTTCTTTAAAGATTAAATCTGAGAGTCTCTACTGGCCTTTCTCCCACATAGACACAGAGAGCAACACGTGCAGCATTTATATTTGTATACTGCACAGTAGATCTGTGACGTTTACACATGTGCTTTGATGGCCCATGAACCTCAGATTAAGAACATTTCCTTGAAGGTTCAAACTGTACAAGGCTCCTAAGCTGTGGAAAACAGAGTCTACCTTTGTGGATCGCTAAGAAATATGATAGGAAATATTTAATGCAGGCTGATTATCCCTTATTTGAAACGTGTGGGATCAAAGTTTAGGTTTTGGAAGTTTTAAGATTTTAGGATATTTGCATAGACTTTGCCAGTTAATCATCTCTAATATGAAATGCTCAAAACCCCCAAACTCTTTGAGCATCATGTCACAACTCAGAGAATTTTCGCATTTGGAGTTTTGAATTAAGGATGCTCCACATTTATTTGAATGTTGGCATGCATTTGGGCATTCGTGGGTAGGGTTCAAGTCTACCTATGGTCAGAAGATTAAGCCTTTTCAGACAGTTTCATATGTCATGGCTATCCAGCTTGCTTTCAGATATTCTTTTTGTAATTGGCTGCTGACTTGGGTGTAGCATTACTGCCCAGGCTTTCCTGACACTGGGTATGGAAGTAGGCTGGTTAGAGGGGGAACACGAGAAAAAGGATTCTTTTCTTATATTTCTTTTGCAATTAACAAATATTAGTATCACTCTTCTGAAATTTGTCTACAGCACCCAGAATTTAATTTCCTGACCTGGACTACTGAGACAATACTGAATCTTAGAAATTCGAACTACCCAAACATAAAACCTTGAGTATTGATTCAACACCACATTTCCTGCTTGGGGACATTTCTTCATTATTTAATGTATTATATTTGGGAATTAAGCCCAGGACTTTCACACTAAGCTGTATTCCCAGGATTTTACATTTTTATTTTTTGGCAGTGAGGTTGCTCAGTTGCCCAGTCTGGGCTCAAACTTGGGCTTCATTTGCCTCAGCCTCCCAGAGTGGTGGGGTTACTGTCATGGGCCATTACGCCTGGCTCTACTGGGTAAATTTAGCTAGGATTGTTTCTCCCACTTCCTTTGAGAAAAATGGAGCTTTCACGTTCTAGTAGCATTTTATGCGTTGACTCTGGTTTTGTGCTATGGTGTAGTGTTCTTGAAATGCCAAGAACAGTGACTATTGTGGGTTACGGATTTGTTTTCATTGAGTTCTTCCAGGAATCTGCACTGCTCCATTTTCCCTAATGCTATAAAAACAATCAGTATAGGTGTATTACTGATTTTCTTGCTTTCATGAAACCTTAAAGAGAGACTTCAGGCTAGAGAAGGTAAGATCAAGGAAAATCTTTCACGTGTATTGACTTCACAAGAGTCAGTGCTATCACATGGGGTGGAGACGAGAGTAAAGCACCTGTCATGCCTGGTGGCATTGACTGCTTTTCTGCATATATGGTGGCCCAGATTTCTTTTTAATATACCATTTGAGATTTGTTTTCTAAATCAACCTATAATATGATGATTTTCTGCGTTCAAGGCCACTCCCTAATTCTCTCTGAATTCTTTTCCTTTATGCTATCTCATGATAATGAGCAGTTACTCTGATTTTTTGGTAAACAGTGAATTCACAGACCTAACACACACACACACACACACACACACACACACACACACACACACACAGAGAGAGAGAGAGAGAGAGAGAGAGAGAGAGAGAGAGAGAGAGAGAGTTCATATTAGGAAGGAAGGAATTACTTTTTAGAAAATCACAAGCTGTGTTCCTCAGAGTATACGCCTGACAAAATGCATAACTGTATTCAAAACCAAACTGAAGCGAAGGAAAAAGTTTGAGAAAGTAAGAATGGATTAAGTTGGGAGTCTGATCCCACAATCTGTTAGACTCGCCTAGGAAACCCATATGCCAAGTGCTCTCAGTCATGTCTTCCACATGATTGGATTTTTTTCTCATCCTATGGTTACTGATGGTAATAAGAAATTGCTTGTTTATAAACTGTGCTTACCACCTGCAGCACCTTGCTACTTCTAGCAAGCACTTAGGGCAGCATTCAGTAAACAACGCTAACGATTTTTACCACAGTCAGACTGTGTTCTAAGTCTCTGCTGCTCTGTATGGTAGCCACTGGTCATATGTGGCTACTTAAATTTTAGATTAAAATTAAACAAAAAATTTCAAATTCAGTTCCTCATTGTCATTAGTTGCATTTCAAGAGCCTCATGTGGCTAATGCACACCACATTGGATAGTGTTGATTTAAAATATTTCTATCATTGTAGAATTTTTCGTGAACTCACTTCCTTCTCACAACCCTGTGAAGTGGATCCCGTGGATCTTTGTTTCATAGGAGAGTAACGGAAGCATAGAGAAACAAAGTAACTTGCTTGCGTTCCCACAGTCAGTAAGCGGAAGGGATGCCCTTCGAGTTAAGTCTGATACCAGGTCATTGTGTAAGCATACCTTACACCGACTCTGCTCTAGTGGCATCATCTCTTTTGTTTAGCATTCACTTAATAATGCAGGTATTCTGTTGTTCACTTTACTTACATTGTCTTATTTAGCCCTATAACCCTCTGGGCTGGGAGGCAGACATTATTAGCATCATCTCCATTCTGTTTGTATGAAAGAGAAAATTAGAAGATAAATAAGGCTTCCAGAGCCAGTTCGTTGGCAGAACCAACCCGCATATAAATCTAGGTCTTTCCAACTCTAAAATGCTCATCTTTAAA
Source organism: Ctenodactylus gundi (assembly GCA_004027205.1). Classification (NCBI taxonomy): domain Eukaryota; kingdom Metazoa; phylum Chordata; class Mammalia; order Rodentia; family Ctenodactylidae; genus Ctenodactylus; species Ctenodactylus gundi. The sequence goes on from PVKB01000235.1 coordinate 805,881, forward strand.
CTCTACTTATACTGTGATCTCTGACAGATGAGAGATAAAAATAGGAGCTTCCCTTTTATTTCGTGGAAATACCTTCTGTATTTTCTGAAAGCCACTGAAGAAACATCTGCAGTGTTAGCTTTTCATGTGATCGCTAAACCATCCATTGAGGGCAATGATTATAAGTTGACCCTGAACTAAATTTAAAATCACATCTACCACCCATCTCTTTCTTTTTGAGTTTACAGGGGTAAGAATTAGATTCCCACACCAGAGCGAAATGTGACAAGGTGGCCTTGGGCCTTGATATATATATTGCTTGATGATAATAGGATTTTCTATTTAGGGTAAAGATAGAGATTTCATTTTTAAAAGATGTTCCAGTAGCCCCAACATAGTGGAATTACATGTCAAATAAATGTGATTGGTTACCCTGGTCATTTTCCTTTGAGTGTATATCTTAAAAAAAACTTTGAGAAAATAGTAAACTAGAAATTCAAAGAACCAGCTGTGTTTTAGGTAACCCAGTGACTACTGAGCTCTCACGTTTCTTCTCAAATGCACACAGTCGTAGAGTTGGGCCGAGGGAAGAGATGGAAAAAAGCACGCCTCAGAATAACAGGTGTTCACTCACAGATGGGTTCAAGGGTGTGCCCCCAGCTGACTGGCTGAGCCCATTCTCTTATCCTATAGTGAAGTTTCCTGTGACCAGCAGCCGTGGAGACGTGGACTCAGTTTTTGGAGCTATAAAGCTGTGGCTGGAAATGCCTTCTCTGGGATTACCTTCATCTGCTCCGTGTCCCTTGTGCTAGGACCCCATAAAAAGATGGAGCAGCATTAGAGATACAACTCTAGTGTCTGGGAGGTGTGTGCATGCATGTATGTGTGCATGAACACACACATACACACTCAGACATGTACATTCTTCTAGGTGAGGTTGAGGGGAAATTGAACTGGTCTCATCTGAATACATCAGGGGCAAGTCACATGATCTCTCTGGGCTTTGGTTTCTTACATAGTCATTGGGATGATTTAATGATACTAGTATTTAACAAATCTGAAGTTTAAAGGAAGAAAATATTGCCTGGATGACCAGGAGATCTTCCTCATTCCTCAGTACCTTTTTCTTTTTAAAACATAGAATAACAGGTATTTATTTAGAAACAGAGGGGTAATAAAAGCTCCTACTATCTGGGAGGGGATCCCAAAAGGGTTGCCCTCATTCTGGAGTTTCTTTTTGGAAGTAATATGCATTCAATTTCTCAGACACAGAGAAGAGAGACGCAGAGAAGTGGAGAAGACCACCTTTCTCCCATTTCCCCTGACCCTGACCTCCCACTGAAGGGTAGGGTGGGTCTGATCTCCAGCTCGTGGGACAAAGTTACTCAGAGCACAGAGAGGCTGGAGAAAGAATGTGCTTGGTTGGAAGCTGAAAGTGTGTTAGGGTTTGGATTTTAAATGACCCTTAAAGGTCCATATACCATAGACTTAGTTACCAGCATGTGGCACTATTGGGAGGAGATGGAATCTTCAGGAGGTAAAGCCTAGTAGCAGAAAGTTAGGTCATAAGAGACATGCCATTGAAGGGAATTTGGAACCCTGGCCCTTTCCTGTTTCTGTTTTCTTCCTAGCCTCTGGGAGGTGACCAGCTCCCCCGCCATTTGTCTAACCATGATGTAACATGCTACAAGCACAAAACAACAGGGTCAAGGACCATGGATGGAATCGAGAGCCAATGAAAACTACCCTTCTCATAAGTTGATGATTATAGGTATATGTCATAGCAGCTGATAGCCAATGGAAAAAGCCTGGACTCAGGGGTGACTGGAGCACAACCTTTGTTTTCATATTCTGTTATGATAAAAATCTTGAGCTATTTAGGCTTCTCCAGAGCAAAATGAAACTGTAATTAAGCCTCACAACTTACCTAGCTGCCATCAAGTACTTTAGGATGCTGATTGAGTCTATAATGACTTCCTTCCGTGAGTGTATAGACTCCTGGATGAACACGTATGAGTCAGGAAGTTGGGTGAGCAGGGCTCCAGCACTCATCTTGACAGCCTGCCCTACCTCGCTCTGGGGCCATGCACAGTAGGGAATCTAAAAGAATTCCACAGGTAACTTTACAAGCTTCTGATGAAATGTTCCCAGTGGGACAAAACGTTAGGATTGTTGTTGTAACAAATCATGTTCGTGTCTGCAGTCAGAAAAGAGTTGGATATGGGTCTGTGTACCTGGGCCAGGTGGAAAAGGAAGCCCCTGTTACTGCCAGGAAGAAACTTCTTGACTTGGGGAGTGGAGTAGTTGACCTGGCCCCTTACCCTTCCTCCCCACTTCCAGATGAGCAGTCTACCCTATAAATGCTGATGTGGAGTGGAGGGGAGCCTGCCTAGTGAAGGCTCTGTGCCCTTTCCTTGGGAGGTTGTCAGTGACATTCCCCTATGAATCATTATTAGTAGCTCCATTTTACCAAGTGGCTACCAGCCCAACACAGCTCAGGTCAGACTATGAACAAGAGGTCTGCCTCTGGCCCAACCCCAGACACTGTGGCATCCCCCTTCTCTACAGAGTGGTGCTGCCCAACATCCTGGTTTGCCCTGCTGCAGCTGGCTACCTTTTCTTTTTGTTTTTCTTCTCTTTGTGGTACTGGGGATTAAGTCCATGGCCTTCATACCGAGCTACATCTCCAGCCTTCTCCCTATTTTTTTTTTTTTTTTGAGGAAAATTGTTGCTAAGTTTTCAACTTGCCCAGGCTGGGCTGGAACTTGTTACTTTCCTGCCTCAACCTCCTGTAGTGCTGGGATTACAGTCATGTACCTCTGGCCCTGCTGAGTGATTTTTATGAAAACACAAACACTATAAAACATTCACCCCATAAATGAGAGTACGAGGAATGAATCAGATTGCTGTTCTCATTTTACGGGCCACAGACACCAGATAAACCAGTGCACGCTCTAGAGACCAGTTGGGTCCTCTCCATGGCCCCCATCCTCTCCAAAAAAAAAAAAAAAATTATTAAAATGCTGATAAGCCTCTTCCTGACATAAAGCAATCAAAACATGGCAAGGCAGAGAATAATTCCATGTCTGCTTTTAATAAAATATATTTTCTCATCAAAATATTTTGATAGCACAGGAAAAGAGATGTGGCTCATTAAAGTTTAATGAATATCGCTCCTTGCCATCTTCCATATGAAGATCACACTTTATGACTCACGCATGGTGGGTGCTGGGAATAGTTAACTGGAAACTAATTTAACCCAAATGCAATCTTCACAGACATAGGAACGAAGGACACCCAAGATGGTGTCCGTTAGGATGTAAAAAGTTACTGCCCATAAGCCTAAGGGCTACGGTTGACAATGACTTGGATTCAGATCAGCAGGCCGGCGTTTTTCTAGTCCGTCCTACATTTGTTTGAAAAGAAGGAGTTAGGTAAGAGCAGCTGAAATCTAGCATGCAGGCAGCCTCAGTCCCAAGGCCGAGCTGAAGATTCCCCTAAGATGATGCTTGGGGCAAAACTGAAAAGAAACGAGAGAGAACTCTGGGGAGGGCAGTTGATAATCACGGTATAGTCATGCTCTGGAACTTTCAAAGGCGCCTCTTCGTGCACAGTGATCGCAAAGCTCTGATCTCTAATTTCAGGCTCCCAAGCTGCCTATTGGCAATCTATACCCACGCGCAAGAAGATGCGCCTCTTGCGGCTCCCCATGTCTGCCACTTATTTTCCCTGCTTTGCTCCTGCATTTCCCCCTCAGTCCCTACAGTCAGAAATAGTCCACCTATCTCTCCTGATTGATGTTGTCCATTTACTGAAGCTCATCTCTCCATTGACACCCTTAATTCTTGACACTCCACCCCATTCAAGCTCATGTGACCTCTCCTCCCTTTATGTGAAGGCAATGCTTTCTGCTTTCTGTGACAGTCCCTGTGTGAAAGTCAGAATGACCCGGGTTGCAAGATTCTCTTTTCCCCTCATGGACAAGTCACTTATGAACAGCAATGACTGCAATAATCTCAGTAGCCAACATACAGGGTGCGTGTACTGTGACTCAGGTGCTACACATCCCTCAGCTCATGACATACCCATGAGAACCTTCTGAAGGGAGCATTTCCATCACCTTTATTATGCAGATGAGAAAACAGAATCTAAGGACTGTTCAATGATTTCTCCAGAGTTATGAAGCTCTCGTGTTGAGGGAACAGGCCTTGAATTTAGATAGTTTGGAACTACGTTGCAAGGCGATACTCTATGTGGGCCTCTGCAAGACAAAGGTTACACTGTGTAGGATGGCAGTAAGTTTTAAATAAGATAATGGAAATAGAAATATGGTTCTTAATACATCAAATGAGTCATAGCCGCTATCATTGTTACCTTTGTGTGCAACCCCTAATCCTCCTCTTTCTCTAAGCCAAAGTTGGGGTGGTCACCTGCTCTTACAGTTTCGTCTCTCACATTGTTTTATTCTTTTCTTTACATCCACCTGTAGTAATCTTGCCGAGCTCAGTCAGCTGTGAGCACACTCTGGGCTCAAAGAGATTCAAGAAAGATTCTAACATTTTGTAGAATTTGAAGACAGATGTCCTAGATAATTCTGGACCTCTGAACCATTGTGGTTTTGCACTCTTAGTGTACTTATCTCCCTCTCCAACTCCTGTTATATAGCACTTATCTGACTCATTTCCCTGAGGACTCCAGTGTAACATTTCAAGTCGATGTTTATCTGATGTTTCTCTCTTCCTCTTTCCTCACCTCCGTGCTTCCCCTTTTTCTTTCTCCTCTGCTTTTTTCAGGTCTTTCCCTCCCTCCGTCACTTTCAGCCTGAGAACTGTCATCTACAGACCATGGCTCTGAATTTCACATCTCCAAGCAACTAAGCAGTATCTCAGTTCCTGGTCTCGCAGCCATTTTCCAGAATCAGGCCCTTGAACAGATCAGTGGCAGCTGAGTGTTTTTTAGGGTGTGGGATGCTTTTCCTAGGAACACCTCTTCTCATGTTTGGATTCGGCGTATCTTTGGGATGAATGAGATTCATTGTTAAGGCTTATATAATGATACCTTGTTTCCCTTTCCAGAATGAATGTGGCAATGGACAGAAGCTGGAATTCCCTTCTCTCCTGCACCCCAGTCTCTGTGAAATGGCCCTGTTTTAAATAAGATTCCTCCAAGATCAGTGTCTCCTATTCCTTTGTGGAAACCAAACCAAATCAAACTAACTCTTTTTAAAAGTACACTCTCCTATCCCTGATCTGCTAACTTGTGGGGTAAGACATTTCTGAATATGCCCTTGGGGAATTAAACTGCGCTTTAAGTAAACCCATAAGATAACTTACAAATAATCCTTCAAATTGATCATGCCTAAAAGATCAAAAGTATCAGTTTTCTTTTTACACCCAGTTTATTATCAACGGTGCAATTAAATTCTAGTTCCTGCTGTGGTTGGAGCACTTCACAGCTTGGAAAAGTTCTCCTGAGACCTTCGTAGGGACAAGTCAGCGCTCTATAATGAAATGAGTGGGTGCGCCTATCCTCTGGGGGACACGTGTAGGGCCAAGTACATGCATCAGCCTCTTCCAGCACCCCTCCAAACAAGCCAAACATGCCTCCACGGTGTAGCTGGGCTCCAGGGATGACTCTCCTGGGAGAGTCAACTGTGAGGGTGGCTCACCCATGAGAGGCCTGCCTTGTTACTGCACACTGGGCCTCATGTGTAGAATTTGTGTTTTTACGACATGACAGCCCTCGGGTGTAATCCAAAGACCCTTTTCTCTGTTTCTGATTCTGCCTGCAACCTGTACATCCCCATGTATATCCTGGTTTTTATAGCCTTTTGTACATATGTGCAATGATGAGTCTATGGCCACTTCTTTGGGTTGAAAGCCCATAGAGATAAGATGACATAGGCTTCCTCAGAAATGACACATGCCTTTATGCTCCTTAATAGACACAACTTCTCCTTAATTTTTGTTGCAGTAGGGAAAAGGGGCAGATACTGAAGACAGTACCCAAGGCCTTCACGCAGAGCTACGTCTCAGTCCATTTTTATATTTTGCTTTTGAGACAGGGTTTCTCTAAGTCACCCAGCCTGGACTTGAACTTACTCTTGTCTCTGCTTCCCAGAGTGCTGGGATTATAGGTCTGTGCCAGTGGGCATGGCTTATCCTTAAAACTGAATATGCCTCCGCTGGGCATGGCTCACACACCACTCATACGGACAGACCATGAGAAGCAGTAAAGTGAGCCAACTCCCAGCCCTGCCTGAGTAGCCAGACTGCCAGACTTAGAGGCCCAGCTCTACTGTTCCCTCTCTGCATGACTTTTAATGAGTTGTAGGGTCTCTCTGGTCTTCAGTTTTCTTATGTATAATGTGGAGATGTTAGTAGCTCCTACCTTGTGGAGTTACTGAGTGTTGAAAATACAGTACTGCCTGCAAAATAGTTTGATAGCAGCATCTGGAATCCAATAGGCACTTAAGGAAAGCTACCATTTTGAATGCTACACAGCAGTTATTAACTGTATGGCTAATGAGTCATAAGAAACATAGCTCGCTCCTCACCCCTTACCCATAGTCTACATCTCTAGGGCCATTTAAAATACAATAGACTTCATAGAACTTTGATTTATTTACCACTTTAATGGAATGTGGGCTAATAGGATGCATGCTCATTAGTCTTAAATCACTTGAAGAATGTTCTCTAGATACTGTAGAAAGTCTTGAGGCCCTGCATAAGGCTAGTATAAAATGCCATTCCCCAGTGTCCCTGCTAGATGCTTGGGCACCTGTTCCCAAGGTAGAAAAGTGTCTCAGGGCTGTGGCTGGCCACAGATGCCACCAGAAGATGCAGCTGTGCCTTTGAGAAGTAGGAGAAACAGAGCTTCATATTTTCTTCTAGCTCCACTTCCCCTGCCTCAGCCCTTTCTTACTGAGTTCCTTGAGCTGTTGGAGCAGAAATTTATGGTGGTAAGAGGTATGACACCATTAAAAGTATTGAACAGGTAGAAAAAAGGAATAAAACCTATGGTGATGGATGTTAGAAAAGCTATTTTGCTGTTATCTTGCTGGTGGGGGAGGTAGCTATTGACAGGAAAAAGTATGATGAAACCTTTTAGGTTGTTGGAAACTCTCTTTTTTTCTGGCTGGTAGTTATAAGGCACACGCATATGTTAAAAGTCATTGTCATCAAACTGTACATTTTAATTTGTGCCTCCTAGTACATGCGGTGGTGCCTCTGTGACCAGTATTATTGTTTAAAATGCAGATGGAGGTACTGCAGGCAGTTCACATATCATATGGCTACCTGACCCATTTTATTCTGGAGACACTGCAAATTCTAAGTCTCTGTAACCATTACACATCTTTATCTTCCTCCACAAGTGTGTTTATATCCACAGGTTATATTTATATCTGCAGGCACATCTATATATTTAAATCTGGAGAGAAGAGGAGTGTTATATGTGATGGCTATATATAGGGCAGCTTGTTTCTTTCAAAGAACAGGAGGATCTTAGCTCTATCATGCATTTGGATGGACACACACACACACACACACACACACACACACACACACAGCCTGAGTGCCCAAACAACAAATTTGCCTTTCTCTTGCTTGAGATGAGATGTTAATACAGACCTTGATGATGACCTTCGGGATGGTCAGCATAGCAGACTTCTGCTTGGCCAGGACATCCTTGGACTCATTGATGCGAGCCGTGACAAAGAAGTGCAGGAAAGCCTGTTCCAGAAGCTTGCCCATGTAATCCCCTGCTCTGACCAGCACCTCCTTTTCCTTGGCTAGAAGGAGCAAAAACAAACAGGGGGGCATCAAGACTCAAGACAGGTTCAGCTTTCCTGCCCCCCTTGCTCCCTTGTCTTTTCCCAGTTAGGACATTGGTTACTCAAGACACAGCAGCAGTGAGGCAAAATGAACAGAGTCAATTAGAGGCAAGCTCTCCTGTTTCTTGAGTGAAAAAACAATATGCCAGGCCAACATCATAGAGAGCAAAGGGCAGTGCTTCTGCAGGTTAATCCCTTGTGTGGCACCAACCCTACCTCCTCAGAGCCAGGTGTCTATGCTTCAGCGTCAGCTGGCAGGCCCAGCAGGTAGATGGTTGGCTCATGCCTCCATCCCTACCCACAGGGCACAGACCCTATCAACATTCACAAGACAAAACGTCTACACCATCCTTTTGTACAATATCTCTTTTTTGCCAGTGAATCCTCCTCTCTGCAGAAGCTATTCAGGGGAACAGTTCCTCTGGCCCATAGTTCAGGTACAGAGGGTAGCTCCTTTTAACCTGCCATATAGGCAGCAGTCCTGAAGAATATGAAATCCTGCCATGGAGAGACGGAGAGCAAGCCCTAAGGCCCAAGGGAGAGCTCTTGATTGGCTGCTGCCTCTCAGGTGAGGGCACAACGGACCACGTACATTGTTCATGGGTGGCATTGTTCACGTGCAGCCCAGCAGCAGCGCCTTAAGTTCACGCTGGTTACAGACACAGGTTCTCTGACACTAATTCTCCTCAAAATCAGGATGTGTATTTAAATCCTTCTAACTGATGTTTAGTCAAATAGAAGAAGCTCTGGAAGACAGGAGTCTCAAACACTAGAAAGGGCAGAGTTGGTGGATTCAGGTTGGCTCCAGATATTCTATCCCTAGAACTTCATCAATCCTTGGCCAACTGGAAAGGCTGACCATCTCAAACTCATGATTGTTGATATAGGGCAGTTTCCCCAACATGGGAACATTTCCTAATGTCTAGAGACTTTTTGTCACCACTGGGTTTGGGGGAAGATAATATCGTATCTATCTATCTGGTGGGCAGAGGCCAAGGAAGCTGGTAAACACCCTATAATACACAGGACAGCTCCAAAACGAAGTAGTGTGCAGCTCCAAATGTCAGTGGCGTCAGGATTGAGGAACCCTGCCTTGGGCTCTGCAGATAATTTGAATGTTATTGGTTCATTGGAAATAAGTTCTCAACAACTGGCTTGATTCTTGGGGCAGTGCTGATCCATTTAGAGCCTGTTCTTTGAATCTGTGACCTTGCCTTGACCTTGACTCCTAAATTCTGCCTTTTGTAATGATCCTTCACACTGTCTTCTTTAGACTTGAGGCCAGACCCTGCTTTCTCCATGGTTCTCTACTGTCCAAATGAGCAAGGCTCCCACCCTCCCTTGATTGGACATGATCTCAGATGAACACAGGTAGCCAGCCTGTGTCACATAGAGATCTGGAAGGACAGAGTGACAGTATCAGACATTAAAGAATATACATTTTGCCCCTAGCTGCCTTCAGGAGTAGTAGTAAAAATGGAATTTCTGTGACGACATTCAGAGGGTTATGTTGGACCTCTAGGTTTCTTTAGGCTAGTGGAATATGGCCGCCTTCTTGCCACCCATCTCACAGAGGCTCTCGCTGACCTTATTATCTCGGCACCAGGAAGCCTTTCTTCTTCGAGGTAGAACGTTCCCTAAATCATAGCACTAAAGAAACTGGGCTGTGCCTCAGAGCCCAAGAGAACAGTGCTCCTGAAATAGTTCGTTATGTAAGTGCTGTGTTTTGCCACTGCACAAGAAATTGTTCTAGATAAAGTTTATTAAACGTGGCAAGAGAAGGAGGAATAGATTTTCACTCTATGAGCGGCAGAGCTGGGATGCTGCCAATATCATTTACAGTGTCTGGGGAAAGCCAAGGAGACACAGACTGGAGCTACCTCATCTCTTTTCCAAAAAGCGAAAGAAACTAAATATAGCCCAGTGGAAATGATAGCACCTTTGAAGGTACTGGGAAGTTTAAGTTATTCAAATCTCCCAACCTGATTCTAGCTCACATGTTCCTTTAATCATCATTCTAGAAAGCCTGCCTCTCATTGCATCTGGAGAACTTTGTTTGCAACAGAGGCACCTCAGGATGCTTGGGTTAAGGTCTAGAACTCTGCGGCTTTTGGCTAGATACTGCAATTTATTTTGGAAGGCTAGGTTGACGTTAATTTATTGAATGCAATTAATGCCACCTACCTGCAGAGTAAAGGAGAAAAGATTTTCCAGATCTCTTCAAGTAATTCAGGACAAGCTCTGGGGTGGCTGAGTGGGTGGGAGCTACGTTAGTATTGACTCAGCCTTACGTTTGGTCAGCTCTGCCTCTGTCAGTGACTAAGAGGACTAATATATTGTGCCATTATAGCCCACTAACTCTCATGAGCTCATTCCCTAGTTGGGCTAGGGAGAGAAGAAGGAAATTGACAGACAGGACACTTGCGAGGTTTGCTTCCCTGCAGATAGGGCTTGAGAAAGAGAGCTGGCCTGCGTGGGGCCCATGTTCATACCCAGCTGGCTCACCACCACTGCCTAAATGAAGCCTGTGTTTCACTTACCTTGCCTCTAACTACTGCATGTGACCTGAAAATATCAACCTATTTTTCCAGTCTCTGTTTCCCAATAGGTTCCAAGTTCCGTTGTGCAAGCACCCCATATGCATTCCCTCCTGCTGTTTCCTCTACATCTCACTTCTCACGCAAAAATCCAACCTGTCTGTTGATCAGGCAGCCTTTACCTTCAGAGCACATCCACATCTGACTGGTCGCCAATACTCCCATCACGATCACTGGACATAGCAGTGACATTTAGCTGGTCTCTTCAGCTCTGCTTCTCCTACTGTCTTTCCCTAACACAGTGTCCAGTGCGATCTTTCAAAATCTAAGTTAGATTATGCTTAAATCTTAACAGGGCTCTACAGTTCACTAAAAACAAAAGCAAAGTTCTTACAATGTCACTATAATAGATAGGATTTCCTGCCCCCTCCCCCCCCAGGACAGCACTCCCTGTATTATTTTATTACACACATAATCATGCTATGTGCTCACTTGCTCACTAGTTTGATTGATGTGTGTCTGTTTCCCCCAAGACGGGGGTAAACAGAGCAAAAAAGAACTTGTACTTTCAGGCACTAAACACATGTTTAGGGAATAGATTAATAATCTTGTGGTGTGGGCAGTATTGTTCCCATACACTGATGAGAGGCAGAGCTCAGATTGCTTGAGCAACTTGCCCAGGGACACACAGCTAGTAGGTGACACACTCAAACCTTACATCTAGATGTGTCCAATTCCAAGACTAAGGCTCTCTAAAAATAAGTGCGTCTGACTGTTCTAAAAAAATTAGGAAAACGGTCCTCCTCTTCAGTCCTTCATGCTGATGACTCTTTCCTATGAGAATCCTTTCCTCCCACTTGGGATTTTAAAAAGAAAGGCATTCAATCCCAGTTTCCAAATTAAATATCATGCTGATTTCTTAACTGTTTGCTGTATTACCAAATCAAGGGATATTCACTTCTTTTGAGTTTGGGTTCTTGGAATTAGATTTTTAGAAACAGTTTCCTATTCTTTTGGGAATGTCTTCATGAAAGGCATCCTAGGTAGCAATAACAACCAGACCTGGCCAGCTTGACAACAGTCCAGAGGCAGGCGACTTGGTCATACTGGGGGTGGGGGAGCTCAGATTCTGCCTTCCTTCTGTTTCACAAACATTGTTATTTGCATATTCATTTTCACCCCTCCCCCCTTTTCCTTCTTGTAGGTGCTGTAGGTCAGATCAACAGAAACCCTCATTTGTTAGGTCCTTTCCAATTGCCTCTGCCTAACCTGCCATCCTCTGCCTGGGGACTGGTTTCTTTTGGGTGGTGCATTTTGCCAGTCGCGTGGCCAATTGTTGGGCCGTCCTAATACCAGTCCCCCAGGAAAAAAGAGGCCAGTCAAAATTATAATCCTCAGTGCAAACTACAGTAGGTCGATTCTACCCTGCTTAAAATATTCTGAGTTCTTACAGTGACAAAAAAAAATTGCTTGGAAGGATATACAAGTGAGGGAGGTTTGAAGGGATGAAGGATGCGGAGTAGGCCCCAGGAGAGATGGCGGAGGGCCCCAAGCTTTTCACAGGATCCCGAATGGCACATTTTGTTTCTAATGTCCTTTCCCCAGACAGCATGCTGATGAATTGTAAGCAACAGCCTGTATGCAGAGCTGAGATCATTCACTCTGCCTTCTCAGTGCTGAAGCAAAACACAGCATTCCCTCAGGGGAGACCCCAAAATTCTTTCCTAATGTGGGAGTAAGGTACCATGAAGAGCCCTGTTTTCAGGGCTAAGAGTGCTTTACAAGATTTCCTGTATACTCTCATTCCCTGGGGAATCTTGTTAAAATGCCTGTTCTGGTTCAGGAGGTCTGGGTGGGGCCTGAGCTCCCAGGGATGCTAATGCTGCTGGCCCATGGATTATACTTTGAGTAGCAAGAAGTAAGAATACATTTAACTTTACAGTCCCTGGGGGGCTCTAGGCTTTGAGGATTTTGGATTTTATAATTATGCATGAAATATAAAGTTGACAGTTGAGGGTTCTCTAAAAGATGTGAGTCCTCTCTTTGTGGCTCACACTCCCGAGCTCTGGGGAGAACCTGAACTTGACAGTCAGCTCAGAGTAGCTATTGTCACCAACGAAACAGCCAGATCATAAGTCCCAGGCCCAGAGATAACAGTGTGCTCATTTGCTGCTTACAGGAGAAAGGTTCCAGTGTCACATCAAATGTCTCATTCTTGAACTCTGTCTTGGAGACCCCGGTGTAGAATGTGATGTTGCCCGAGAGATAGGCTGAGATGGTGTAACGGTTGGGGCTGTTGTTCTGGAAGGTGATGGTGACCTGGAAGTCCTTGCCCAGCACGGCATTCTCCACTCGGAAGTCCATGTCCACATTGGACCTTGATTTGACGACACCGTCTGTGTTGAGGACTTTTTTTGCTCCATACATCAGGGCAGTTTCTAGGGCCAATCTCTCTTCTTCTTGACCTAGGAGAGACCCAGAGATAACGAGGGGGGAACAGCAACAGTTTACAAAGAGCATACTATCTTCATAAACACATCGTGTGCTGGTCTTGCCAGCTGGCCTCTGTCGGCCTCACAACCTCCCTGGAAAGCAGGTGCAACCATTACTCTTGTTATAAATCCTGCAAAATCAGGTTCCCAGGGAATCAGTGACCTGTGATGGTGGCTGTGTTATGGGCTCTCTGGAAGTGGTTACTAAAGAGATGGCTCTGACAATTTCTCCAGGGCAATTATTCTAGATTTCTGACAGTAAATTAGAAAAATATAATTATTTTCCGACTGTGGTGTTAATTGCTTTCCTCCTTGAGTCTGAACCATGCAGCCAGAATTTGGGGTCCTTTAAGCAAAGACTTTGGGAATAGTTGCTTCTAGCCCCTTGGCCTTCTGCAATGTCAGTCTTATTTGATTCGTGGGGTCCTCTCGCCCCCCCAAAAGACTTGCCTTCCTCATTCCTCCTTCCTGCGCTTTGTCTACTTTCTCCTCCCTATAGCCCACCTCTATTTCTCAAAATACCTGTAGCCATTGGCCCATTGTTGGATACAGAGATTTTTTTCCCCAAGTCATTAATTGCTGTAGGACACTGGGTTCTAGGAAGAGTCTAGGAAGTCTGAGCTGCCAGATCGGACCTCCTAGAGAGGCCCAAGACTTCTAGAGGCCCCTGTGGGTTCATGACCCTTCTTAGTCTGTCAGAGGCTCTGACATGAAGCCCACCGATGAGGATACACTTATAAGATGTTTCAGGTGCATTTGACAACAGGTTTTCTTTTTTTTTCCTTTTGCAGTACTGGGGATTAAACCCAGGACTTTCATATTGAGCTGCAGCTATAACCCATCTTTTCTTTAATCCTTTTCTTTTCTTTTCTCTTCTTTTCTTTTCTTTCTTTTTTTTTTTTGACAGAGTCTTGCTAAATTACAAAGTTGCCCAAGTTGAGTTCAAATTCGCGATCCTCCTGCCTCAGCCATTAAGTGTGCTGAGATTACAGGCATGCATCACCACGGCAAACCTGAACATAGTTTTGAGGAGCATCTATTGGCAGATGTTAGCCAAAATCCTAATACATCTTGAAGTACGGCTGCTGTTTTGAATGAAGGGTCTTATGGCGGCTTTCTGAGGAGGTCATGGTAGAGATAAGGGGAGACAGAGATGGAGAAGGGGTTTGCTTTGCAAGAAGAAAAATCAGCTTTGTTCAGGTGTGGAACTCGGAAATACAGGCACAGTCAGTCCTCAGAGAGGGCTTGTGCCTCAGACGCTGATATGCCAGGTAAACAGTACTTAAAATTTTGGATAAAATGCCAGGCTGTAGAGACTGGCTTGTGGAGTTGCAGACAGTCACCAGAATCTTTTGTTATTTAAACACGAATCTCTTTGGGTATATCTCTATGCATACTAGAGAATAGGAATGAAAAGATGAAGGCAAAGTCCTTGGCTCGTTAATAGTTATAGAAAAGGCTAGTAGGAAATTTCCTCTAAAATAAGAATGCTGGCTTTCATAATTATGTTAATTTGAAGATATTATCTTCTACTTTACCTAGTTAATAATTGAATGCCATGATGGTGAAGCGACCAATTAATCATAATAACTACCACTTAGCACTAATTATGTGCCAGGCATTGGGATAAATGTTTGTGCATTATCTCATCTAATCCTCATGACCATCTACAAGTGAGGCACAGTTAATACTGCCAGAAAAATACGGGCATCTACCTCGTGAGGTGGATTAGAGGGAGGAGAGGCATACAAACAGAAGCTGCACGGGGAGGTCGGAGAAAATACCTGGGGCATTACAGGCAAACGTGCGCGCGCGTGTGTATGTTAACAATTTTCCAGATTGTTAAGACTGCAGGAGCATGCTGGGGCGACTGGCATAGGGCGAGCGCGGCTAGGGCACGTGTTTACAGGCCAATAGAAGGAAGATGGGATGAGGGGAAGGAGGGGCGAGGAACCTCAAAGTGCGGAGAGATATTTTAGCAGAATCATCTGGCAAATGCATCCACAAGAGAGAGGGCATAATGATTATCACTTTGGGTGCATTCCAGAGGTGCATTTAGACGAAAAGCAGGAGGTAAATCCAGGAGTGGGAACATGAGCCAAGAGGAGCAGCCCTTTGGGGAGGAGCCGGCTGAGATGGCTGAAGGGAGGGAAAGGGTGGAGAAGGGCTCGCGTACAGGGATGAGCAACTTGATAGCAGCTCTGAAGCGGGGAGGGTGGGACCGTAGCTTCCTCCTGGGGAAACAGCGACCCTGTGAGCATAGCACTGCCAGGCAGAGGTGGCGGGGGCTACTGTAGGAAATGCTGACCCAGCAGGAAAGAATTAAAAGGGCTCCCAGAGCCCAACGGATTTGATTCTTGTCTCTCTGCAGTCGGGCTCTGTGTTTGGGTGCCTTACATAATTTAGGGCTCTGGACAACACTGAGAGATTATCTAAACCTGAGTTATATTTCTTGAGATCCCTCTGTAGCCTTCAGAGGCAAGGTCAAAAACTTCTTCTTGTTAACGAGGGTGTAATACAACAGCCCTTTCATGCTGGAAGAAGCTTCTCCTATCCTAGCCTAAGCTTCAACATCGCCGCCTCTAAATTCCCCCTCTAAATTGCCCTGTGTGGTATGTCCTGAAAACCTAGTCTTCTCATGTCTTGCTAATGCATATCTGATCTTCTTTCCTTTTTCTTGTCCCAATGATTGTCCCCCTGTGACAGTATGTCTCTGCCTGGAACTTTTGTTCCATGAGAGCTTAGATGTGGTCGGCCTTCTGCAACCCTGTGTCCCCAAGATTTAGGACGTGGCTGGCTCAGAGTTTCTGAAGGACAGAGGCTTGCAGAAGCAGGCTGCTTTGAGGACAGAACATTTGTCTATATCATAGGTACTTGATAGTCCATTTTAAATCATTTTACATTCAGTGATGCTCAATAGTGAATAGTGGTCCTTCACAGGGTCATTTCATGCAATGGAAGGCCCAGGCACTGTGCTAGGCACAGGTTAGAAACACGGCCCTTCCCTCATGGTCCAGAGTGGACAAGTGAAAGGTGATTGAAGTGTTGAGATGTGCATCACAGATGCTGGGGCAGACACCGACACACATGGTACTCGGGAATATGTGGGAAGGACCCTTAATTTTCCTGAGGGGTGGGAGTCTTCTTTCTTAAACAGTGAGCAATGACAGTGACAGCTCATCTGGGAGGATTTGCGAGCATTTTATCTGCCCACCAGGCGTGGCAACTGGGGGGATGATCAGAAAGTTCAGCAAGATGGTTCAAAAAAGGTCAACCAATAAGAGGCTTTGGAGGTTGTGCCTGGAATGGTCTGGAACGTTCTGAAGTAATGGTTAGAGATGGAAAGAAGTCCAGGCCTTTAAGTAGTGCTACGATGAGATGAGGCTTACAGGGCCAGGTTGCATCACACAGGGCAGAGGAGAGCATGCGCAATGGGACAGCTAAGGTTTGATTTTTCTAGGAAAAAGAAAACAGCCCAAACTAACAGGGGTAGCATGGCAGTGATAGCAGAATTGCTAGTGGAAGGGAAAACAAGCTTTCAGCTGGTCTCACCACGCACCAGGCGCCATATTGAGACTTTCCATGTCTGATCCCATGTAATTCTTCAAGAGCCGCCAAGAGCCTGAGCAAAAATGGGGCTATTTCAGAGGGACATGTAAGTAGGAGATTTACTGCCTCATTGATTATCAAGTTGCTGAATTTGGGCAGACAGAGACTGCCTTCACTCCAGCAGAGCGCAGAAGAGAAGATCCGTGATGGTGGAGGAACCAGGATGGTGGAGGGAGCCGTACTTGAGAAGATTGTTCTAGGTTTCTGTGGGACCTGACACAGACTTGGAAGTGGTCTGGATATTCAGAAGTTAGCACTAGTTGTGGAGGAAGACATGTAGTAGGCAGGAGGGGAGCCCAAGGAGTGAAACCTACAATCAGCAGCACTCAGAGAAAGTTAATGTCATCACATTACAGGGACACCTGCACAGTCACGTTTATAGCTGCATATAAGTCCCAGTAGCTAAATTATGGAAATGACCTATATGCTTGTAAACTGATGAATGGATGAAGACAACATGGGATATATACGCAGTGGAACAACACACTCAGCCATGGAAGCAGGAATTTTAGTCATTTGTAAGAAATGGATGGATCTTGAGATCATAATGCTAAGTGAAATAAATCACACAGAGAAAGTTACATATCACATGGTTTCTTGTATACCAGAACTCCCAAATATAAATAATTTAAAGGACAACCTAAAGAAGACAGGGTAGGCAACCAAGAGGTAGACTTTTCGGGAGTAGGAAGGGATGTGGGGGAGGGGAGAGAGGGTAGAATAGAGAGGAAAGTAAAATGGTCAAGGAGCGATATGCGTATGCACCAGTTCCCCAAAATGAACGCCAGTGCTACGAATCATCAACATAAACTAACAATCAAAGACAAAAGAACATAGCCAAGAGAGCAAGCGCCTGAGGGTTGCAGAAAGAGACAGGAAAGACCAGAAGAGGAAAGGAGGGTTGTGGAACTGGGAGAAATTGTGTTGTAGGAACAAAGAGAACTTCAAAAGAGGGAGTGAATGGCCTCATCAGAAAGCGTAGGCAGGCCAAGCATGCCGGAGCCGGCAGAACGTGTGTTCCTCACACAAGAGAACAAGGTGTGTTCCTCACACCTTGAGAACAGCTTCAGGGACACGCTGGTAGCGCAAGGCAGGAGACAGTGGGCAAAGAATGAGGAGACAGGTGCTAGTCCAGCAGTTCTCAGGAGGAGCAGAACGAGGCATGCTGGTAGGGTATAGAGGATTGAGAGAGATTTTTGTAAAACTCTGCTTAATGCAGGAGATGCTAGTGTTAATTGGAAGGTGAAACTGGTCAGAAGAGATGAAAAATACAAGTGACAGAGAAAGTAACATATGGAGCAAAGAGGATGATGGGATGGAGGCACCGTCATGCAAGAAGACACATTGGCATAGTAGAAGTTTTTAGGCTCTCAATTTTCAAAACTTTATAGTTTTTAATCTCACATTCTGAAAAAAATTATGAAATTGATAAGTTTTTGTCAGTTGAACTGAAAAATGATACTTTGCAATTTAATTAATTGACACAGTTAATTCCTAAATCTGGTAATAATTTCATTTCTATGTTTCATTCATCTCCATACTTTGGAGTTCACACTCAGCATTTGTAGATTCAGATTCTATGACCGATTTGCTATGAGAACCAGGACGGCAAACTCTCAGCCTTGGGTGCTGCGAGCCTTTGGCCTGCGGCAGACATGAATCATCCATTCCTCTCTCCACCATGTACCGATGGAATCTCAACATCTGTCTCAAATATAGCGCTGCACTGGGTTGTTTCCAAAGTGGGAATTTGAAGCACGTGTGCCATCCTTGATTAGAAACTAATTATCCACCTGGAATCAAACTCCAGCCTGCAAGTGGGATGGCGCCTCTTATTTCTGTGGATCCAAGACTTCTGGTTGGATCGGATCACATTTCACTCTTCTCAAGCCTGGCCCTCTTGCTAAATTCCAGAGGGCTGGGCCTCAGAGGTCTTCCTCTTGGAGAGGTGGCACGGTTCGTTTATTTTAACCTTTGTCTGTTCCAGTCTTCTGTGGGTGGTAGGTATGTGGTCTTTCCTCTCTTGGCATGTGATCCTGTCCTGTTTCCCATTTGGCCGTCCTGCCACCCCTGGGGCTGGCAGTTCATGGCAGCCATGTTCTATATCTGTGACTGTCTGCGTCTCTCGCCTGGCTGAAGCTCGCCTTTCATTCACTGCGCTGCCTGACCAGCACTTGCTTCTGTGCAAAGTTGGAAAGTTCAGACTGCAGTCCCTGCCTTGAGCCTTTCCCTGGAAACTCCTTCCCCAGTGCCGGTGCCCATTCGATATGTCCAACAAGTGGACAAATCGTGACATCCCAAAAGTCGAGCCATGAGATGGAAACAAATGGATGGCTCTTTCAAGTGGTCGCACCTGTGTAAGCATAGGCACAGAACTAGGCCCCGAGTGCCGTGAGGACCACAAGGCCCTCTCTGACCTGAGTTTGAGTTGGGAGTCCTTTCCTGTGTCCCACAGCACCTGTCTACCTCGTGTCAAAGCAATCCTCACCCAGCATGCCGACTGCGTGGTGGTTTTTCTCTGCATCTTGGAAAGCAGGGCTGTGTATGTCTCCAACCCCGCACCGCACTCTGCATAGGGCAGGTGGTTTGGAGCAGGCTGTCATATGGATGGATGTATAAGTGGAAGACTATTGCAGCTAGTTTCTTTCACATTTTCTATGGAGTTTCCTCTTTTCCATTCCAAATCTTTCATTTGAAACTCTACAATAAGAGGACATTGCTTGTTTGTTTTGTTTTATTGTCTTAACTTTCCTTTTAGGAAAAAGCCAAAAAGAAAAGAAAAAAACCTCTTCTGTTTATGTTGTGCAGTGGATGAAAACCAAATGAGGAAGGGAATGAACCTTTTCAAATATACAGTAAAAAAGTACCACTTCGGATGACGAAAATCCTGAATTTCTAACACTGTGTACATGCATTCTCAATTCAGCAGGCTTTTTCTTTATAGTGCAAATTGCTTTTGTAAATAAGGGCAGGAAAACCTTCTAAAATATTTAAAACAAATCCTGCACTCCTTAGCACTTTAGGAATACTGATGAATATTCAGGTATATGCTAATTACTTGTCATTTTTATCCATTCACTAAAAGAAATGCCATTCCTAAGAGCTTCTAGAGGTGAATCATTTGCAAAATATTTTCCATATTCTCCATTAAGTCTCACAACTTCCTTCCTTCCTGGATGTTTCTGACCTTGAGCAGCTAGACACTAGGAATTCTGGAAAATGCTTTATTAAAACTGAACACATGTGGCCCCTCCACTCCATGTACCCTCGGCCCTATGAAAATCCCTGTGAAATTTCTTTAGCTGAGGGCTCTGACTTTCTGTTTTAAAGCTTCGCTGTTTCTGAATCTCTTGCTTGGACAGAATGCTTTTTGTTCCCAAAGCCCCTACTGTGTAGTCATCCTATCACATCTGGGATCCCCCTCCACAAAAATATTGCAGGCCTAGGATAAATGCTCAATATTGATCAGAATGGAACTGATCTTTAATAGTGCTATTCAAAACATTCTATCAATAAAAGTTAATAATAGATCAATCACCATAATGGTACTTTATAATTGACATTGACATTTGACCTAATCAGTCTGAATTAATGAATTGACACTCTCATGCAATATATGATCAATGTCATGGAGTTCCCATGACAATTCTACGGAACAATGATTAAATAACTTGTAAAGTACCGAACACGTGGGAAGTACCTAGGTTTCTATTATTGAGCTAAAATTGTATAAGTTGTATAACATTTTTAAAAATAGGGTTACTCACAATTAGATATATGACAATTTGCTGTGATCTAGGATTAAACCATTCAGAAATGTAACAAAAAATTCTTGACAAGAATCTATTCTGTATTCTGTTTAAATAGATTCTACTTTAGTCCAGCTTGCTTTAAAAGTCAGGAGAAGGGGGATTCTGCTCACAGCAAGCAAACAAAACTACACAGAAAATTGTGGGTGTGATGTCTCTACCCTTTCCAAGAGAGGATACATTTACTCTGACAAATTAGGTAAGGTAGAATGCTGAATGTGTTTATGCGTCCTCTGGAGCCTGTTTCAGGGTGACAACGAGTAAGTAGACTTGAACAACAGCAACAACAACAACAAAAAAGGCTATTCATTGGTAGTAAATTACCTTCTTGAAATTTGTAAGTATCAGTAATATCTTGCATGCCATCTCCTCCAATTTGTTTGGTCACAATCAATTTCCCAATGTGGGTGGTGTCCATGTTTTCCACCACGTGAGTGCCATCTCTCTTAGCTGTAATGTAAATCAGATCACTGTTGACCTGCAAGTAGAAGAGCAGAGCCTTAGCCATCATCTGATTCATCAAAAGGCATGGTTTCTACCTGCAGCCCTATTTACAGTCACAAAAATATGAAACCAGCCCAGATGTCTACCTGTGGACAGGCAAAGGAAATGGGGTGAATGTGTACCATGGAACATTATTTAGTTATAAAGGGTATAAAATCGTAATTTTTGCTGCAACGTGTATGAAACTGGAGCTCATTCTGTTAAGTGAAATAAGCCAGATACAGAAAGGCAAGTTCTCAAGGCCAATGTTCTCATTCATTTATGGACACTAAAAAGCTACTCTGGTAGTAGAAAGGAATGAAATAGCGGTAATTACAGACTGGGAAGGGCCAGGGAGGGAGGCGACTGAAAGATGCTTAATAAGGGCACCAGAACACAGGAAACAGAGAGAAGAAATTAGTTCTGGTTTCTTATAGAGCAGTAGAGTAACTGGTGATCCAAACAATCTCTAATATATTTCAAAAGGACAAGTAAAGAAGGGTACGAAATTCTCAACACATAAAAATGGCTAATATTTAATGAAATGGAAAAGGCTGTTACCCTGATTTGGTTATTATACTTTGTATAGCACATATCGAATTACCACAATATATTCATACAAAAGAGAGTGTTATGTCTTAATAAAAATCGAAAACAGGTTCTTGTCAAAACTCTGTAATGTAGACATCTAGAATCTTAGAGCTTTTCTTTAAAAGAAAAGTTCCTCATTCACAGAGAAAATCTTATTTAAAATATATTCTGGGCACTGGGAGTGTATCTGAGTCATTAAAGCACTTGCCTAGGGAACGCGAGGTCCTGCATTCAGTCTCCCAGAACCAAATACATATTAACAAGGCGTGGTGGGGTACACCTGCCATTTCAGCTCTTGGGAGGCTGAAGCAGGAGGACTGCTATGAGTTCAGGACCAGCCTGGAACTACAGAGTGAGACCTAGTCTCAAAGAAAATATTCTGAAGACAGAATTCACTTTGATTAATTGCAATTTTTCAGAGAATATCTGGGATGGGATTATTTGCTGTCTTAGCAGCAACCATTTATTTTTGCCTCTTATTCCTGGTGATTCTATGTTCTAGAAACACATGCCTGCCCCGTCCTCCCTGCCCCCCCCCCCCCCCCCCCCCCCCCCCCCATTCTTGAGATAAGGTCTTCTCCAAACGCTCTATGTAGCCCTGTAGCCCAGACTGGCCTCCGACACAGAGCAAACACCTTGCCTTCACCCTTTGAGTGCTGGGATTAGAGGCATGCGCTACCATGCCTGTCTTGGGTGGTGCTAGGAAATTTAATCCTGTGCCTTGTGCTTGCTAGGCAAATGTTTTAACTGCTGAGTTACGCCCCCCTTCCCTTCCTCCCTTCCCAGACCTCTTAAGCAAGCACCCGCAGAGGCAGTGAATGATTTTTTTTTTTTTTATAGAAGAGGGAACTGGCCATTTGCCTTCCTGGAAAGACTACTATCCTTTGCAAAGGAGAGAAGTGCATGGTGATTCTGTCTTTTTCTCCCTGCGTATGGGCGTTTTCATGAGAAGTGAATTGACATTTGGAGCTGCTGTCACCCCTGGGATGGTGAAGAGAAGCACTGCCAACCACGAGAAGCTAGCAGAGTAGAAAGAGGAGAAGTATTTGCAGCCTCGGCGATGCAAGCCAGGGGCAAGGCCAACGTGGAGACAGCCTACCTTAGGTTTTTCTCTCTGTGAAAAATAAACCCTCAACTGGTTCAGTCATACTAACTCTGTTACATGCAGCCAGAACACTTTTTAACTGAAAAATAAGATTACACCATCCAGGAAGAATTCAGGCAATTTTCTGGCAGTTTAGGTGCTCTTTGGGGACTTTTAAAATAATCTTGGCTGATCCTCAAGCTCCTTCAAAATTCTGCTTTCCCAGTCACGTTTTGGAGACAATTTCTAAATCTGTGCCTGAAAACATATATGTGTATGTGTGAGTGTGTGTACACACTCAATCGTTCACCAAAGTGGGCTGTGGTGCAATCTTACTTAGGGACTATCTGGGGTGAGTAGATGTTGGCGTTCACGTCTCCCCAGGAACAGTTATTAATGCAACACTCTATATATACACAATACATATGTATATCTTGAGGGACCCTGGGGAAATATATGTTTTTATACTGCTGGTGATCAAATCCCAGGCTTTGAGCATGCTACACAAATTCTCTACTACTAAGTTATACCCTATTCCTTACTGTATCATTATTATTTTTGGTAGTACTAGGAAATGAACTCAGGGCCTTTGCGCTGACATACATTCCTGGCATCTTTTTATTATTTATTTGAAGCAAGGTCTCAATAAGTTGGTAGTTGCCCAAGCTGGGTTTGAACTTGTAATCTTCCTGCCTCTGCCTCCAGGGCTACTGGGGTGGAGGGGCGGGGGGCAGGTCATCATCAGCACTCCTGGGTAGTATATTTTTACAGTTACATTTTTGAGGTTCCAGTTATTTGCAGTGTAGCAGGTAAGAAGCAGGAGTAGCACTGCTTCCAGTCATTGATGTACTGACTGCAAGCGCTCCAAGCTCCTCTCCCAGAAGCAGCTTCTTTCTCTTTAAGTGGAGCAATAATAGCTCTTCCTCATAGGGTGATTGGCAGAGTTAACTGAAATAAAAGCATCTAAACTACTCATCGTAGTGCCTGGCATAGAGCTAACACTCTGTAAATGTTATCAATAGTTATGTATTATTTAACAGTATTCTCAGATATCCTTCAGAGTGCACGAACTCTAATGATGAGCAAGATACTGTTAGCTCCTTCGTTCTGGAGTTTGTTTGCACTGTAGGGAAGATTTTGTGCGTTAGTATCACCTGGGTTATTCTGAAAAAAAATTCTGATTATGGAGTTTGTGGGTGGGATTCCAAAACGTAAAGAATTTCAACGTGTTAGAATTTTCAGGTCTCGAAGCCCCCACTTCCCAGTATAGTACGTGCCTTGAAAGGATAAGTACAAGTCCTTTAATTGAAAAATAAGTGGGCTGGAGAGCAGGCCGGAAAGTAACAGCCAGGTGGAAACACGCAAGATACGTAGGATTTGGTGAACTAGCTGGTGGAGGGAAGGAGGTCTTGACAGGCTGGACATATGCCCGCGTGGCGTCTCTGGTAGGGCCCGAGGAAAGGCACTGGATCTTCTACAAGAAATCTGGGCTCTGAACGTGGGTGTGTATTCGCAGAAAGTTGTGTTAAGCTTCTTGAACTTCAGCTCCTGCTTCTACAACGTGAAAATTAATTATACCCATTCTGCCGATTTTACAGGAACTTTTCAGGTCAGAGTAACGTCAGATCTATGTGACATGACTGAGAAAAAATAGAATGACCATTGCTAGGAATGGGGGAGACGTGGTGGTATATTGCTAACTTTTGAAATTAAGGTTTCTTTTTTCCCATTTTATTGATATGTATGTATGTGACACATAAGGCTTACACTGAACTTGAGAATTTTAGGCACAAATGTATAGTGTCAAAATTAAAAACCCTTCCTTCTCTCTTTTTTCACCCTCTCACACTTTCCCCATCTCCACTAGTTCTCATATCCCCCCAGTTGAGCTCTATGAAATAACTGTATTCTGGATTTCTCATATTAGAGAAATGATGCAATATTTAGCCTTCTGCACCTGCATCACTGCACTGAAATTAAGGTTATCTTAGTTGCTTGCCAAATTATCTCCACTTGCCTGCCTGGTGTTCCGAATTTACTCGAAGTCTGATCTCTAATGGGGAGAACATAGGTGGTACTTACTAGATTTTCACAGCGTTTGAAGAATATCTTATAAATGATTTAACCTGAACTGCAAGCAACAATTCTGTAAGGTGGGTATTATCTATAATTTATAGATGAAAACACCAAGACTTAGAAGAGACAAACTGAGTATTTGCTGTCACATTGCTAGAAGCTGGTGGACAAGTGTAAGCCGGAGTTAACTTAAAGCTTGTTTTCCTAACCTTCACACCTTGACTGGTCTACAACACACCCCTTGCCATTTATACTGCAGGCTGCCTTCCCCATGAACAGTCTCATAGCACATTCCTTTGACCTTCCCCCTGGGCTGGCCCATGGCTCCTTGCTGACTTCCACAGCACACTTCCTCTCTAGCACCACCCTGCAGAACCCGGCGCACCATCACGCCTTGAGCTTTGGTGGTTCCGTATTTGACTCAGATTCCCGAAGGCAATAAAGGTGGGCTTCATTTCTCAGCAGAACATCTGGGGTATGATAGCGCTAGCCATATCGTACAAAAGCCTGAGATACAAAATTAGGAATCAGGACAGGTGAGGATAGAGCAGCTACCTAAGGAATATTTGTCATTTTGGAGGAAAGAATTAAGGAAACTTTAAATGAGCTGCCAGAGAATTTCTGCATTTCCCTGGAGGAGCCCATGTAAGCACAAACAGCTACCTCTTCCACTTGCAAATTATACTAATGACCATGATAAATATCCTCCTAATAACATCCCTTACAATAGCTTATGGCTTTCCAGGGAGACAAGACTAACTGGGAAGATAACTAAATCCTGGGCTCCCCTAGAATATGGCTTAAGACATTTATGGAGGCTAAAATCTCAGGTCAACCCAGCAACCCTGTTCCCTGTGGGGAGAGGACGGCAGAAACATGTGGATGAGATGCTTTTATATATATGTTGGAGCTGGGAGGGGGCGGAAAGGGATTTTCTCCAAATGACATCAGTGACCTTTTCTTTTATCAACGGCTAGTATAGTGGTTCTCTATCCTGGTTACACTAAAGAATCGCTGAGGTGCTGAAAAAGTACCAGGGATTAGGTCCTACTTAAGACCAACTCATGAGGGTTGGGGTATACTGCAAAGAATATTGACCTATGCTCTGCCATCTGTGTGAGTTATTGCAGGTTAAATAATTCCTTCTTTGAAGCTCTGATAGATATTAATATTGGAGAAATTCTGTTTAAGGCTAACTTCTTTTCCTTATTTTGAATTGAAAATGTCTTGATGACCACGTAGTCATACCTCTACACTTGAAGGAGCCATGGTCACCCCGAAGAGGGCATGCTGGTGAGAAACCTGGCACTCTTCTTATGGTGTTGCAACCTTGTCGTCAGGTGCAACCACATCCTGTGAGGCCTCCGCTATTGCTCAGGAAACTGGAGACCCAGCAAAGATTAGCTACACCGGCAGCAGGTTAGAGACTTCTTTCTGCAAATTTCCACTTGTATCCAAAGAATCTAAGTACATACTTGGGGCTGACAAAAACTCTGCTCTTCGTGGGACTTGAAGGTGTGTTCTTGATTTCAGAAATCAGGACAGAGCTTGCTGTCTTCCATTCCCCCCCCCCCCCCCACAACCGCCTACGTGGGAATACCTCATTGCAGGGTCTGTAGAGGAAGTGTTGCTTCTCTCGGATATATTGAGGCAGTGGATGCCAACCTGGGCCAGGGCCTTCCTGGCATGATCGCCAACCTCCCACCTCTGGACCATTCTAAGCTCTTAGGTGCTGGCGACTGCGCCAGGCTCTTGGTGTGCTTCCTGCTACTTCATACACAGGCCTCGTTTTCCAGTAGGATTGTCTGTGATTGAGAATGTGGCTCTCTCCTTCACCTCCATGATGCTGTTCCTAGCAGTGTGCTTCTCTGCATCAGCTCTTGTTAGCTTCATTCTTTCACTCAACAAAGAGGTACTGATGGTTGCTATGTAGCAGATATTGCTATTAGTAATGAGAATGCAACAGATTCTACCTTCAAGGAGCTTGGACTCTAGATCAGAAAGAACAATGCTTAAGCAGAATAGAGGGATAAAAAATAGGGAAGATAGAAATGGTATTTGTGGGATATGAGGTAAGCAAAGGCCTCTTTGAACAGGTGGCAGGAGTGAGACCTGAACACAGTGAGGAAAAAGAACACATAAACTATTTGTCCACTATAGCAAGAGAAGCTGATGGGGAAGGTAGGGATTCCTAGCAAAAGTAACAGTGTGTGTAAAAACTCTGACACAAGAGCATGTACAGACACTTTCAGAGGGCAAAAGGGTTAACAGAGCCCGATAGAAATGAGCAAAAGAGGAAGGTAAGCCGTGCTCCAGAGCACAGAGTCTTGCAAGATTCCCATTCAAATTAATTGTCTCACAGAAGCCACTGGAAGATTCAAGGAAGATGTGTGACATGTTTGATTTATATTTTGAGGGATAATTGTGGCTGTTGTGTGGAGAATAGACAGAGGAAGGGCAAGAGAGGAAGCAGAGGAGGAGGCGACTTTAGACAATCTCAGTGATGTGTTGAACTCAGGAAGACCATGGGAGTGGCTGGATTTGGGATATTTTTGTAGGTATTTCTGGCAAGATGCATAAGGAAGGTTGAAAAAGAATGCAAAACAATTTTAAAATTTTCAGTGTTATTTGAATGGAGGGATGGATTGTTCTAGTTTTGAAAAGAAGATGATTAAAAATAGGCTGCGTCTAATAAGGGGAGCAAAATAAGCAAGCTTGAATTGAGAATAAAGAATTGACACTGAAGCTTCGGCAGTGGCTGGATATGGAGAGCTGCTGGCCCAGAGGCAGCATTGGAAACAGTGTGGTGCGTGGTGTGCCCCAGTAGGCTGCTGCGAATGCCCTCTCTGGGTCTTTGTGGCATGCACATCTGTGATAATGTTCATGTGTGCGTGCGTGCGTGTGTGTGTGTGTGTGTGTGTGTGTGTGTGTGTGTGTGTGTGTGATTCTGGAGTGAGTGTTGGGGCCGTCAGGGCCCTGGAGCCTCAGCATTGCTGACCTCGGCCAAGTTCCTTTACCGTTTGACTGTTGGGAGTTCGAAGGGCTGCTTGTTTACTCAATTTGAGTCACGTGTTGTTTTGACCATTTGCACGTATTGCTTTGACCTTTGGAATTCCAGGTGTTGCTTGTTTACTCAATCTAAGTCACATTTGCAAGTATTTATTGTTTTGACTGTTTGTGGTTTGCGGTTCCTTGTTTTGACCCTTTGTGGTTTGGATCAGGTGTGAAAAACGTGACTGTTAATTAGTGGGAAGGCAAGGAGGGTATAAAAGCAAGACTAGAAAATGAAGGTCTTTTGCAGTGACCCTTGCAAGAGTCCAGTTTTCTTCAATCTGCACTCCCCCTCTCGCGTTCTCATTGACTGACTGAGCCGGCTCAGTCAAGTGAGATAACACAAAGAGGGCACAGAAGCCATTAGAAGTCTAGTTAGAGGAAGGTAACTGAGAAGAAAGCTGTTTTTATTGAAGAAGAGATGTCTTCATTGAGAACGCAAGCACTTGGTGAGCACAGGAGCTCGGATGACTCCAGGCAGAGTGGCCCTACTGCTTTCTCATTTCCTTAGATGCCCTGAGGCCACCATGAGACGTGGAGAGAAGAGATGACGGCCTTCCAAACTTGAGTTCACCTTAGCAAAGAGGGCATGAGGAAGGAGGGGGCTAGGGAATAGAAGGAGCTTAGATGTCCCTTTCTTTTGTCCTTTTCTGGTCCACCATGGGGTAGGGGAGGAGGAGGAAAAAGACCAGAAGGGAGTCTGTTTTTCATGTATATCTCTCTTCGTTCAGGTTTTGTTTTTCAGTCGAAGAGATCAAGGACTTGGGAAAACTAAACAGAAAGTCAAAGACCATAATGCTTGACCTGGTCCCCAAATTAGTAAGGACTAGCCAAAGAAGACTGCATGTCGAGAGGCAAACGTAGGTGGGTAGTAAGAATCAGGATGATTCAGCAAGGCCACAGCCTCTAATCTGAGTCACAGGGGCTGTTACGGTTTCGTACAATGTTGCCCACGAGGTCTTCCTGTGTCATTTTTCGAGAAGAGATGGCTCATATCATACACTTTTCAATAGCTCGCTCTTCTGTTATGAATGACTTGCGATGGACCTAAGCCTGGGCCAAAGCAATAAACTCTCCCCTCCGTCAGACAAGCCTAGGCAGTGGGTAGCAGAGTAATGAGTATAATCTGCAAATTCTGATGATATTTCTAACACCCTGATCTATATTTAATACCAGCAAAAGCACTCGCATTGGAAGCTATTAGGCCATTCGCTTCTACAGGGATGCCCTTCCCCTTCTCCTCATTACAGCAACAAAGCGTAGTAAAAATATCCAAGGAAGGCTTTGTGGACTTTAGAGTGATTTTCCATTAGAAGATTCTCAGAGCATCGTCAACTGGATGGCAGCTTGGGAGGTTTGTACAAATCTTTAATCCCAATGTAAAGTCAAACAGATAAAACTCCAAGCAAAGTCTGATCTCTTGAAGCTTCTAGAAACAGCAGCGGCGGATGCCACGGAAGTACCAGGGCTCTATTTGTGTGTTCCAAATCTCTGATTTTTCTCTCTAAATACTGACACTGTACTTTGTATCCAGCCCTCAGCCCCAGCATCTCCTTTCCCCAACTACTGCCACTGGTCTAGTTCAGGCTTTTCTCATTTCTGGCTTGGAGGGATAGCCCAGCCCTATTACTGGTTCCCACCTCCAGTGACAATTTCATCCATCCATGTTCCTCAAGGCGACTGGTGCCCTGATTCATGCTTCTTTCTAGTGCTAACTCTCTCTGGGCTACCACATGAAGGACTAATTCCTCAGGATGCACCCCCTCCCCCCCTCCCGTGGGCTTCTTTCAACCTACATCTTTCAACACTGATGCAGCACCAGTATTCTAGCGAGTCTGTAAAGGTTTTTAATTGCCCACACAGAGTGTGTGGATGCTCACATAAACCCCTCTGCCCCAAATCACTCCCTCCCCTGGCTTCTTTCCAAGCCCCTTGGTCTGAATAAATACCGGATCATCTTTCTTTCCCACGTGATCTCACATTACACCCATTGTATTACTTGGATATACAGATGTCCTTTGACTTATGATGAGTTTTTGTCTGAATAAGTGATTGTAAGCTGACAATAGTGTATGTGAAAATTCATTTAACACACCATACTCCCCAGCTGAGCAACAGCGCAGAGTGTGGGTGTTGCCCCTCAGAAAGGCAGAACTGGCTGGCAGCTCTGCTGCTGCCACCATCACCAGGGAGGATCCTACCATGACCGCTTCGGTTGGGAAAAACTCCAAATTCTAAATTCAAGGTGCAAAAGTTGGAAAATCAGAGGTGGAGCCATTTTAAGTCTGCATTCACACTGGGTATCATTGTCATCTGTTCCGAAGTCACCCTGCCCTCCTTAGATAATGTCTTGGGGTCTTCGTGTCCCACTTCAGTTCCTGAGCCCTATTTCTTAACATACCTCTACATACAACTGCAGATTGCATGCTGTCTGTACCCTCCCCCATCTGATGATTAGTCCCACGGCTCCATTTTTTTTTTATTGCCATTCACTTTTGGTAATGTATTAATGCTGTTAATGGTAGTATCACACTTAAATCCTGCAACTGAGAATTATGCTTTCCAAGGACATGGACTTCTGAGTTACTCACAGCCCAGTGTCTGGCACCTACTGCTAACAACTATTTATTCCTTTTAGAGCCACGGCATGTAGTAGCTACCAGACTGAGTTCAGGAGGCTACCTCACTTTAAGTCTTAGGAAAGGTTATATAGCTATTCTTTACTTTAGTATTCCTTTCTGCAGAATGGGCAAAAATATAACACTGATTTTAAAGGGTTGCTGAGTATCACATGGTAGGTAAAGTGATCGCATAGCAAGAACTCAGTACAAGAAAGACAATATTTCAGTGTACTTGTGCAAATCCACTCTGGAGGAGTTCCGTCTTTCAACTTTTAGAATATTCCTCCCTCCCTTGGCATCCTCCTGGTTTCCCCTTACCTGATGGCTCTTACATTCAGTTTGATCTTCAGCATCGTCCTTGGAGCGTCCTTCATCTCCTTCCTCTGCTTCCACCCCTGCTCAGCTTCTGTGGCCCTTTAGACCCTTTGCCCAAAAGTCCCCATCATTAAGCCCATCCTTAACGGGCTTCCTTCAGTCCTTTGTATCCCTCCTTTTCTTCCTTGGAGAAGTGTTCAATGGGCAGGACCTAGACTTTCATGCTCAGGAGAATATCATGATTGAGAGTACGTATGAATTTTGTTTTATATGGATTCCTTAGCTAGTCTTAGTGTGAAGTTATGGATTCTAAAATTTTCATTCATGGACTATCTCTACCAACTTTCTTGTTGAGTGATCTAGTCAGTCAGTTTCTCTAGAGAATTTAGTTCACAGGTTCAGAGAACCAAGCTAAAGTTAGTAAATGTTTTGCCTTTAGGGAAAAAAGTACTGAAAGTAACAAGTAAAAAAAAAATGTTAAACAAGAATTGCATTTAGCATTAAGAACCTGAGATTGGAAAGCTGTCTGGTTGACTTTGTAAACACCGAACATATGCTATGTGCTTGGGAATTTGAGAAGTAACAGTCTTCCCTCCTATGCATTCACCTGTTAGGAGTCTGGAGAGGGAAACATTGCTTTCCTCCAGTGTTTGACTTACCTCTGCAAAAACAAAGGGTGCATCAAACTGGAAACAAACATGGCCATGCTTAACGGCTTGGACAGAGGCGGGGCCACACCGGTACATGCCTGTGCCACACAGAGGAAGGTGATATGAGTTTGTCATCTCTTAATTCAGACACTGGAGGGTGCCTAGCACTGAGAGAGGCTCTGTGGAGATGGGGATTCTTCAACTTCATCACTGATTTTTGCCCAACTGCTTTCTGCAGCAGGAGAGGGTAGATAGCCCATGTGTATCACCAGAAGGGACTTACTGGAAATGCCTGCTCAAACCAAAATTTGAAGTCACAAAAAGCACATGGGGGCCACACTGTGCCCACACGTGTTCTGTTATCTACAAATATATTCATGTAAGCTCTTGGCAAGGTGTTGGCTTACACTGTGTTTATCCCTCTTCAGCTGATAACTAGTATACAGGGAATGCTGATGTGTTCATGTCGTTGCTTATTTTGAGTTTTTCCAAGAAAACATGTCAAATTTATCTGTAGAATTTGGACATTAGCAATACACATTGGCCAATGCTCAGCATACATCTAGAAAGACAGCAGTCTTGTGTTACATTTCTAAAATCCTTTATATCTTAATAGCCTACTCAGAGCTAATAGGAGATTAGCTGATGTTGGTTCCCTCTGAAGTCTCCCCATGATATACAATCCAGATCACAATATAGTGCTAAACTTTATTTTAAAAATCCAGTTTTGTAGTATGGATCCATTGTAAATAAGGGTGAATGCTTAGGCATATATGTATATGTACACACATCACTATCTCATATCAATAACTGAGGAAATAGACATAAATAAACATAATATCCCCAGCCCACTGATTTTTTAATATTACATATTAAAGATAGATGGAAGTTCGGAATATACTGTCATAAATTTTGATGATGGTCATAGCTGCTGCTGCTTAACAGAGTTGGCAAGTTAGAAGACAAATACCCATATATTGATGTTTTGAAAGAAATCACACAACATCAAAAGAAATCAGGTTTTGGGAGGAAACCAACTTTAAGGATGATCTATAATTATTTTTCAAGTTCTTTATTTTCTTTTCCACCTTATATCTTATCACTGAGGATCAGGAAGGGTGGGAGTATATCTTATAGCCTAGTGAAAATGCTTACACAGATATTTTTCTCTTGTCTTCAAAACTGCTTATCAAAGCAAGAGTAGATGAATTATATATGTGGAGTTTTATTTCTTTTTCTAAAAGTTGTAAAATAATCGGGGTAAAGCTGACTATTTAAATGAAATTAAAGCAGATTGACAGGCAGTTAATACTGCGCATATGCCCAGAAAGCACACTTGTATGGTTGGTCTGTAGTGGGTGTGCTTCCCACACATCAAAAGCAAGCATAAAGGCCAGGCAGAAGTCAGCAATGAAACAATGTCCCCAAGGAAAGGATGCACCTTACCGTCGCTGTTCTCCTGGGGGGTGCTGTCCACAGCTTGCCAGCCTCCAAATCCAACAGGAAGATCTGGCCTGGTCATCCAGGCTTCATTCCAGCAGTGATAGTTCCTTAGGAAACACAACCCAGTGCGATTAAACTTCCCAGCACTCTCAGTGCTTCAGGACACCAAAAGGAGATTCTGAGCCCCTCGTAGCTCCGATGATCAGAGTGAATTAAGCTGACTCTGGGGACTCCTGGAGACAGCCTGGGACTCCATTCTTAAGGGTGATGAGTAATTCTACTCCCACTAGCACCCCAGGGGCTGAATACTGTGCTCTCTCTCTGCCAAGATCAGCCTCAAGATTACCCAAGCATATTTTAATTAGTGTGTACATAGTTTTGATCTTAACCATCCTCTGCTGCCTGTTAAAATGGAAATTACACTCAAAGGATAGGGAAGAAAAGTTAGTTGAAACTGAAGTATTTGGATTTCTTTTACATAGTTCTGATTTAAGAAATCATCTTCTTTTGTAGCAATTAAGCAACACATACCTAGGCTTATGATCTTACACTATTGCCATGGAAACTATAACATTAACTGCTGATCATGACTATAATTTGTGACAACTTCTATCTGGTGTTTAAGAAGAAGAAAAGGTTATCAGGGCATGTGATATCTCTTTACCCTTCATCAAAGGTGGCCAACCTGAGGGGTAAGGGCCATGTAAAACTTCTTGAAATTTTGCATATGACCCTTGAATTAAGAGCATGGAATAAAATGTCACTGTGAATTTTGTCATTATGTCCTTGCAAAGACCTGAAATTATGTGGCAATACAGAATCAAATGAGAACACATTAACCCCTCAGCATGGTAGGAAATGTTCTTATAGTACTAACGATTTAACAACCGAGTGAGGTACTTATAGCAGTCTTTGTTTATGGTGCTGATGAATTTCATACCCAACTACTGTCCATTCTTTCCCTAAATGTCCTTCAATATCAGTAATTTTTGCGTGTTTCTGTCTCTTTTTGAGTCTAGTCCATTTCTCATTGGCTCACTTAGGAGATATTAATTTAATGAGGTGCCCACTCTGCACTGGGCACCTTGCTATGTGCTAGACATTCAGATGGTCAAGATATAGATTCCTGCCCAAAAAGATGCTCACAATCTAAGAGAAATGACAAACATGTATATCACACCACCGATTAAAGTAGGTGGAGGGTTTGCTGGGTAACAAATGAGGGAATATATGTAAGTGTTGAGGTCCTGGCTTGTGAAAGGCATTCAAAGCAGGTAGCTAGGATTTAAAAATAATAGTTAAAGAAGTAATGAATGCTATAGTGGAAATTCATCTGGGGTGCCATAGGGTCTTGGTGGGGGATTATCTGAGGGTCTCAGGGAAGACTTCCTGGATGAAGTGATAGTTGTGCTGTGTATTGGCAAAGAGGAGCAAACACACAAAGTTGTGCAGGCCTGCAGCCCCACTGTGGCGTGTTTCGAGGCTGCTGGCCGTGGCTGGAGAGTAACATGTTCACATATTTGGAGAAAAAGAATGATTACAGCAGAGGGCGGGCAGGCAATGCATCTAACATTCCTGTGTGCCCGTGCTGTACTAAAACATCTGCGAATATTAACACATCTCGTGTTCCCTGTACCTATGAGCTCATTTTGATCATCCCCAGCTTATAGGGCAGGAAACTGAGGCACAAAGATTAAGACCTTGCCTTAGGTTGGACAGCTAGTTTCTGATAGAGTCCTGTGGTCTGTTTTCTTAGACAATGAGACATCACATAGGGGAGGTGAGACTTGTGAGATGATTTTATGTTAAATTAATGTTTGTGCTTTACCTTTATGTAATAAATTGCTGTCATAACTCAAGTAAGAGAGATAAAATTGCAAATTCGGGCTTGTGAAAGATGGGTGGAGAAGACAGACTCGAGATAGAGCTGAGTCCTCTTCCCATATCTGCCTACCCCATCTCACCTAGAAACACCGCAATAGTCTACAGTGGACCAAGAGCCTATTTACTCCAGAGGCAACTCAGCACGGAGAGAGAAAGGGCCACTGGAAGGCACAAGTGAAGGGCTTTTTGTCACCGAGGGATCTGGATGAGGCGAAGAAGACTTCAGTGGCCCCAGGGAGTATGATGGTGTGTCACCAAGACTCTGGACGAAGGAAGAAGAGGTTTCTGCTGGGGCTGGTGGTGGTAGGCGGGGGGTCAGATTAATTTTGAATAGGTTGAGCTTGCATATTGCTGGGAGTTTCAGGAGGTAAAACCCAAGAATCCTGTTTGTAAATACACGTGACACTCTGGATTTGATCAGGGAGGTCCCTGGAGTCTTTATGTGAGCTAGAGAAGGCTGGTGCAGAAGGGGAAAGAGACCATACAGATTCTCCTGTAAGAGACCTCTAAGTCGTGAAAGGGCTGCAGTGAGCACAACATTTAATGCAGGAAAGGCTGCTTTTGATTCTTTTAAGTCAGGGAAGATGGATGCATACCAGTGGGAAAAGGACCTGTGGAAAGGAAGTAGGAATGAAAGGCCCTTACACACCAAGAATACACGAGATGTGGCCCAGAGTAGCCTCGG
Source organism: Ctenodactylus gundi (assembly GCA_004027205.1). Taxonomy (NCBI): domain Eukaryota; kingdom Metazoa; phylum Chordata; class Mammalia; order Rodentia; family Ctenodactylidae; genus Ctenodactylus; species Ctenodactylus gundi. The sequence goes on from PVKB01000235.1 coordinate 841,024, forward strand.
GGATAGGAGTGGGAAGCAGGTGGATGTTCAGGGTGAGGAGAGTGGAGCTGGTGTGGTCAGGGTCAAAGTATGCAGGAGGAGCTTTCCACCTGAGAGCTGCCTCTGTCTGTTTTGAAGCAGGAGGAAGGTCTCTGTGGGTGTTAACACCTCTCCTAGCCTCCCACCAGGACAGCAAAGGGTAACACAAGGAAAAGAGAGAGAACCAGAGCAAATAGTAACAAAACAAACATCTGTCATAATTGGAGTGGACTCCAATCCTGTTTTTCCTGTGTAGCCCATGGTGATTAGCCATCCAGGCTTGGCCTTCCCTGCTACCCCATCACACTGGATCAATAGGCTCTAGGGTATCCTTATTTAAATTCGAATCATCTTGGCAAAGTTACACCAGAAGAAGATGAATATGCTTTGCAGTTCAGATATTAGGTATAGACTTTCGTTTGAAGATAGTATTTCTTTTCAAAGGACCAGGAGCTGGGAGGAAGTTTCTTTTTTCTCACTAAGACACTCGGTTAGTTATGTAAAATCACTCTCCCAACTCTACTTAGGACAGGGGCATTATCTATGTTTTCAGTGCAGCAAGGTCTCCCAATTGGGTCAGGAACTTGAGGTGGAGCAGAAATGACAGGTCCTGGTGGGGCTGAGTTTCTTGGAAAGTCCCTAGTGCACGCACGCTGGCCATGAGCTAGGGAGAGGACGCCACATACATATCTGCGCAGACTCACTGTGCTGCTCTCTCCACTTAAGGAGAGCTGAAGGAATGTCACAGGACTTACTTCCAGAGGAGGTAATATTATGTGTTCAAGCTTATCCATTATATCCTAACTTCCCCCATGAAAGGGACTATTGTTAGTAGAGTTTATAAATTTTTGTTTTTCATTTGTTCAGAAACACGTGGCTTATAAAGAGATATTCAGTAGGAAAGGAAAAATTATCACTGGCAGTTATCAGATATTTGTGGTGCAATTCATACACATTTTTGAGGATCTAAATTTCCATATAAGATCGTTTCCCTTTGACCTGGAACATGCCCTTTAATATTTCTTTAAAAAATTAATTGACAATAATACAATTATAAATAATAAAATATAATATGTATGCATTTGTGGGATATAATATGATATTTGGATACATACAATGACCATAGGAGAATTACAACAAGCACATTTTGTGGTGAGAACAGTTGAAATTTACTGCCACGGGAATTTTGAAATATATATAATGCATTTTTAACTATAGTCCTCATGCTGTGCCATAGATCTAAAATACTTATTTCTTCTGTAAGATATTTCTTATTCTTTACAAATTCTTCAGGTTAGGAAACACCTACTGGTTTCTGAAATGTTACTTCTTACTTTAAAGCTTCTTTGTCTAGATCTGTGATGGTTTTTCCATTTCCCTCTTGCAGTTCTGTCATGATTCTACTTTTGAGGCTCTGTCTTGTTCACTCCCACGTCCTCAACACATGCTGAGAGGTGCTAAGTACAGACATCCTCCACTTTCCCACAGGGGACATGTTTTAAGCTCCTACTGGATACCTGAAACCTCAGATAGTACCCAGCCCTACAGATACTATGTTTATTACTGTGCATATATACCTATGGTAAGACTTAACATTTATAAATTAGGGACAAAATTAAATCAAATTCAAATCAAAGTGGATCAAAGACCTAGATATTAAAACAAAAGCACCGAACCTTCTGGAAGACAAATTAGCCAAATATCTAAATGGTAGACAAGAACTTTCTTAATAAGACAACCAAAGCAAAGAAATAGCCCCTAGAATAAATAAATAAATAAATAAATGGGTTCATTTCAAATTAAAAAGTTTCTGCACAGCAAAGAAAATTATCAACAGAATGAAGAGAGAACTGGAAAAAATATTCACCACCTATACCTCAAGGTATTAGGAGGCTAATAACTAGAATATACAAGGAACTGAAGAAAAATTGATCACTCGAAATCAAAGACCCAATTGAAAAATGGATAACAGAAATGAATATGAAGAAATGACCAGTAAATATATGAAAAGATGTTCAACATCTTTAGCCATTAGAGAAATGCAAATTGAAACATCACGAAGATACCATCTAACTCCAAAGACAATGACCTATATCAAGACCTCAAACAGCAATCAATGCTGGTAAGGCTGCGGGGGTGGGGGGGGGAGAGAAACCCTCCTGCACTGCTGGTAGGAATGTAAACTGGTACAGCCACTACAGAAGGCAGTATGGAATTTCCTCAACAAGCTGAAAATAAATATCCCCTTCAATCCAGCAATATCACTTCTGGGAATTTTTTCAAAAGACTTGAGAGCATCATGTAACAGAGGTACATGTATACCCATGTTCATAGCAGCGCAACTAGCAATAGCTAAAATGTGAAAGTCACCAGAATACCCATCAACAGACCAATGGATGCACAAATTGTGGCATTTATACACAAGGGAATACTGCTCATCTATAAAGACAGACAGATTGGAGGCTCTTGTAGGTAAATGGATGCAACTTGAGACCAGCATGCTCAGTGAAGTGAGTCAGATGCAGAAGGTTAAATATCAAATTGTTTTTCTACCATGAGAAACCCAGAAAATAGTTCTTTCATAGAACTAAATTGGGGGGTTGGATAGTGGAACTAGTGAGGAGGGGAAGATGTGGAGAGAGGAGAAGGATTTATAATCCTGACATGATATATACATGTACAAAATATTCAAGTTCAATGTAAACATTACATATCAATAAAACGGGGAAAATTAGACACAGTAAGAGATTAACAATAATAATTAATGTTTAAATAAGATCATGAAACAACATACTATGTAAAATTTGTGTGCATGTAGTCATGTGGGTGAGAGTGCTTGCCTAGCATGTGCGAGGCCCTCGTTTGGATTCTCCAGCACTGCATAAAAATTAGCTAGGTGTGGTGGTGCACACTTGTAATCCTAGCACTTGAGAAGCTGAGGCAAGAAGATTGCTGTGAGTTCAAGTTCTTGAGTTCGAGGTAGCCTGGGCTACATACTGAGTTCAGTACCGTTCTGTACTGCAGAGAGAAATCCTGTCTCGATAGATAAATAAATAAATTAGTTAATTAGCTATTAACATTGTTTACTCCAACAAAATTTCATTTAATTTTTTTCATACCATGGTTGGCCGCAGGTAACTGAAACCATGGAAAATGAAACTATACCACAGGGGATACCACTGCATCATTTTTAAGAATTGTGAGGGCATGTAGCTAACATGATATTACTAAATCTTTGCTTTCTTTATAAGATTCGTAGTTTACATTTTCTCAGTCTTCCTTTGAAATGAATTCCTACTATAGAATTAAAATGTACAGTACCCCTTTAATATTTAAATCCACTAAACCCTCAAAGCGTTCTGATTTTCTTGTTCTCTTCCTAAAAAAGAAATGTAGAAATTAAAGCAAAGATTCAATTTTATTGATAGTTGTTTAATTAATATGAAAATTGGAGGGAGGGGAGCACATAATGATGGCAAGTGAAACATCCATTTCTCTTTTGTTGTTACTTTCTATATATTTAGTAGTGGCAGTAATTTTTAGGACTTTTTTCAAGGATGTTAATGGATCAACAGTATGGTATAAATTACCCAAAGAATTTTTACCTAAGGCAAGTCAGGTCTTAAAAGAGTCCTCCTGTACCCTTCTGGGAACCTTACATAGACATTATAGCATTACTTTGGTTCCTTCTTTAAATTATCCAATAAATACATTTGCTTTAAATCTGTGCACAAAATTATCACACATGCAAAGATAGGTACCTAAGAATGTTCATTCAAGCATAAGTTATAAAAAGAAAAAAATGGGGAAAAACCTGGCTGTCCAATACGTGATTAAATATTTTGAAATCCAAAATAGAATTCTATTGAGGCATAAAATGCAGATCTTTATTTATTAGACAGGAAAGATATCCATGGCACATTCATTTAAAAAATCACACTACAGAACATCATGTACAGTGTCTGTGTTGATTGTATATGTATGAGAGGCAGAACTTTAAGTAACTTCTGTTATCCTTGCCCTTGAAGAATTTCAGCCCATTAAGTGCAAGGAGACTCTATCCATAGACTGTCACATTATTCCTGTGCTTATATTACTTTTCATTGCATGGAAAGTTTTGTAATTAATGTTACTGGTCTGTTGACTTTGAGTGAATTGTATTAACTCAAAGATATTAGGGTGAGCTTCCCCAAATCAGATAATCTCTCTAAATCAATTTCTAGATGCTAAAAACAAAGAAAATAAGGACACAAAGCAGCAAAGGCACTCCCTCCTCTGCTGGTTCAAAGAACACGGAAACTCCCATGAGTTCTATAGCTGCAAGCAACTAACTTTTCCAAAACACCTGGATGAGCTCAGAAGGGGACCCAGAGCATCATCTGGGACAGCAGTCCTAGCAAATTTTGCACCATTCAACACACTGAGCAAAAGCCTCAGCCAACCTGTGCCCAAATCTCTGACTCACAGAAACTTTGCTAAGTTTGTGTTGACCTAAGTACTAAGTTTGCAGGAATTTGTTATGTAGCAACATAAAAAAGTTCACACGATCTACAAACAGGCATATACAGGAATGTTTAACAAAATATTAAAAACACTCCGGGGAGTTGAAAAGTAGATATTTCTGACTTTTGAGCTTTTGAAAATTTAAAACAATAAACATGTATTAGTTTCTCTCCCACCCTATACATTAAGAAGACTTCTTTAAAAAAAAAAAAAAAACAGAAAAAGGAAAAGCAGAGTTTAAGTTCTGCCTCGGGCCTGAAAGCTGGCTAGGTATCTTCCTGAGGAGCAGGATCCCATGGGATGGAGGAGAGTTGGACAGAGGATGCAGCTGAGGCCAAGATGGGCCTCGGGGCTCAGTAAGTTAATGTGTTCAAAGAAAATGGAGTGGTCAATTTAAGCACCAAGGCCTTCATTGCCTTTAACTTGGCTAACTGCTTAAATAGTCCACAGAGTCGTCTCATTTACAATCTCTTTAGAAAGGGTTCAGAGAAAAAGAGTCTGTCAAAGGGAGAAAAGGGACATAGACAGGTAACTTTATCTAGGCAGGTTTATAACCACAAGTAAGACGGCAAGAAAGCTCAGGAGGTGTTGTGGACCACATCCTAGTAACTGGGACTAGTAAATGCCAGCCACTCCATTGATGGTGGGGATGGAACGGGTGGAAGCTATTGGAAAGAATGGGAATAAATTGGTGGATTTCTGAGGCTTGTCTCACAAGATATTTTAAAGTAGGAATGGAAACTGAGACTAAAAAAAGAAACTTGCCAGAATATATAGCAAAGCAAGGTGGAAGAAAGAAATTAGTGGCAGGCAGGAGGAGTTTTGCATGGAGCTGGGAAGTGGGAACTATACTCCTTCAGATGTAGTTTGTTGGTGGGCTGTTGGAATGCTGACACTTGGCATCTGGATAGGCCCTGGGACCATGCTCATCAAAGGCCGGAGGTCCAGTCATCTGGAGGCCAAGCCATCAGCCTCATGTCTCTGAGGCTCAGCTGCTACCGTTCCACCCAGCTGGGAGTCATTTGAAGGCGTCTTTGTTACCCTGTTCTGATGGGATTTGTAGTAAAGCCATCGGGGACAAGAATGGAGGATGCTATGGACGTCCCAGCTCAACAGAAATCCTACTGTAGGAAGCAAATGGCCACTAAGCTGAAAAGAAAAGTAAGGAAGGAGTTTATGCTCTGGTGCTCTGTTGGAAGTTACAGTTTAAGGTGTCTGATGCAGCACGAAGGACACCAAGGGAGGGCGTGGAGTTGGGAATGTGCTGTGGTGTGTAATTCTCCTCAGAAGCTGTTGTGTATTTTTAGTTGGAGTGATTGCCAAAGTCATTAATACCTGTGCAGAACCATCCGCTGGATGCTGCAGCCAATTAGAAAAAAACAATGGCTCTAAATGCTGTCGCAGTCCTTCCCAGGCACACTGGATAAATAACAGCCCCAGTGCATTCCACTGCAGTTGTAGCCAAGCCTTGCTAACAAGTTTCCATTTGCAAAGTCTTCTGGGAGTGTGTCCTCTTAGGTATGTGTCCTTCCTTTGCCCTGAGAGTGCAGCTGTTCTCCTCAAACTTTCAGGTACAGATGAAAATATTTATTGTAAGACTTTTACAGCAGCTTTCACAAGAGCAGTTTCTGGAAAATTCGGGAATAATCATGCAGGCTTCTTTCCCCTCTTCTTACATTGTTTCCCCTTTTCTGACTTTATGGCTTAATGTAGTACCAGAAAATACAACAGACAAAATAAAATCAAATTTGGTGAAAACAAGACACCAAGAATCATAAATTCTATAGATAAAACAAAATAAACAAAAACCCAGAAATCACCCAAACCAAAAATGCTGGAGAGGGTAAATTCTGCCCATGGACACGAACCACATTGGCCACCACAAGTGAGCTGAAGGCCCATACAGGGAACGGCTGGGTCCTTGGATGAACTGACTGTGGAAGTGAGACCCTCTTCACTTTTCGCTCTCCTAGGATAGCAAGTCAGGAATTCACATACTGACGGAAAATGAAGAAAAGATCAGCTCTCAAATATATTTGTTTATATAACCCTAAAAAATCCTTCCTATAATAAATTCTATTCAAGTTTCTCCAATGTTATTAGAGAAAATTTAAAAAATCTAAACAACAGGCTCAGTAGGTACTGAAGTTGCTGTTTTGCATTATAAAGCATTTTTATGAATATGATATTCTAAAGTTGATAGATCTTATTTCACAAAGTTTTTTAAAAAGATGTCTTATTATCAAAAATTAACCTAAGTGGTGCATATTTTATGAGTTTCCAATTTTTTTCTGGCAACCTTTGAGAGGTATATGTGATGACTATCTTAGGCAGAATTTATGATTAACCAGAGTATTCCATTTTCTCAGCATAAAATAATCTCAGTGTTCTCTATGTGGATGCTCCCATTTTCTTTCCCATTCTGCCTAATTTGAGGAAGTCCTTGTTACCCTGTTCTGCTGGCTTTTCTAGTGATGCTGTTGGGGACATAAATGGAGGATGCCTTGGACATCCTAACTCAACAAAAATGCAATTGTGGGAAGGTATAGCTTATGCAATGGCTTCTGATTTCTTGCCACCCAATCCCCTTCTGTATCCATTCTTACATGATACTTGAGAAGAACACAAATTAAAGTCCCTCTTCAGAGATCGTCTAGCAAAGAGGAGGAATAGGTAGATGATAGGAACAGGAGAGTCTAACTTGTTTTTCAACAAATTTTTGTGATACTTTTTTATACTAAAATAAAATTCATGTATAGCATTCTCATATATAATTTGTGAAACATCAATATAATACTTCATCATATATAAAGCAAATAAAAATGTATACACAGTCATGTGCCATATTATGGTGTTTTGGCTAATGAGTACAGGATGGTCATCACACAAGGTTATTGTAAGTCAGAAAAATTCTCATTGCCTTTTGACACCATCACTGTGATAATGTCAAAATGTAGTACATTTGTCACCTGTTCATGTGATGCTGATATAAATAAATCTATTGTACTGATGGTTTTATAAAAGTAAGTGTATATAGTTATATGTAGTAATAATAATAATAGACATTTATGAGTGTATTACTGATTTTGTATTTACCATATTTTCATCATTTTAGAATATACTCCTATTTATTTAAAAAATTTACTCTATGACAGTAATTGCTTGTGTACACTTGGCTGGACTCCTGGAGGGGTGATTTGATTTTGAGGGCACTATCTTCATAATGGGTTTAATCTATCTAATCTCTCCATGAGACACTCCCATCTCAGGGACTTGTTTTTATTTGCTGAATCTGAGCTCATTCTGTGCAAAGAATATTATCCAAATGGGTGGTTTTTAAAAAACAACTATACTCAATTGTGTAATGTCACAGCAGCCTAAAAGGGGAATATCACTTGAGAAGACTTGAGATACAAATTACAAGATAACTCAATGTAAAAAGAAATGCTAGGGAGTGAGGTGACCACAGAGAGCCCTGACACCTATAGCACATTCATGAAAATCTAAATTAGTCACACAGATCCACAGGGCTGTGAGCATGCTTGAGAAACCCCTGGAAGATCCTTGTATCTCGTCTCTGGTCCACCTTGAAGCTCAGTTCAGGCAAGAAGTGCAGGGCATGGCAGAATTGCAAACTGCTTGCTGGGCATTGCTTTTCTCACCTCTCACGCAAGGCAGGCTCCTTGACTAAGGCTGGGGGATTGGTTGGCTAGGGTACTTATGGAAACTTTGTCCAGCTGTTGTTTGGACACAAAGCTAATTCCACAAGGACTCCAGTGGCCATAAATGACAAGTAATACAGGTTTTACAGAATTAGTGAAGGATAGTCACTAAATAAAAATAGCAACAGCAACAACAAGGCAAGAAACATAACAAACTTCAGTAGCAATAAATCTAATTTTAAGGGTTACCATATTGTTTTACTTAAGATGTCCAATTTTTAACAAAAACTATTAGGTATGTGCATGGAGCAGACAAATACACATAGAACAGAAAAGTATAGTGTATACACAGAAAAGATAAAACGGTCAGGATAAATTGTGACAAAGAAAACCACATGTGTCTCATGTTCACAAGACAATGGTTTTAACAAATACTATAACATGTTCAAGGAACTAAGAGAAGCCATCGAAATGATGTTACCATATACAGAGTGTCAATAGAAATACAGAAATTTGGAAGGAGGCAAATAGAAATTACAGATATGGAAAGTACAGTAACTGAAATAAATAATTCACTAGAAGGTTTCCATAGCAAATCTGAATAGGCAAAAAGGAGAGTGAGTGAACTTGAAGAAAGGACAATTGAAATGATTTAGATTAAATGATAAAAGAAAAGGAAGAACAGAAAAAGAGCAAAGCACTCAAGACGTATGGGATATGCCAAGTATACTCATAATGAGAGTCCCAGAAGGTGAGGAAAGTGGCAGAAATAATATTTGAATAAATAATAGCAAGAAACTTTCCAAATTTGATAAAATACATTATTGTATAAATTGAAGATGTTCAAACCCTTCAAGTAGGTTAAACTCAAACAGATCTGCGCCTAGACACACTATAGCCCACTAGCTAAAAGCTGAAGAGAGAGAGAGAATTTTTAAGACATCATGAGAAAAATGATTACTCCCATCCAAGGATCATTAGGAAAATGACTTTTAGTATCATTTAGTATCACTGTCTTATTTCTTTACTTGTAGTTTTTCATGCCATATATATATAAATTAAAATGGATCCTAAAAACAGATGTAAGGTCTAAAATTGGATCATTTTTAGATGAAAACAAAGGGCAAATCATTATGACCTTGTATTAGGTAATGGTTTCTTACATGTGAAAAGTAGAAACATAAAACAAAACATTAGATTTTATAAACATTAAAATATTTAATACTTTAAAGAACACAATCAAAAAAATAAAAAGCCCACAGACAGAAGAAAATATGTACAAAGCACATACGGATTTGCATTCAGAATACGTAAAGAATGACTATAATGCCACAATAAAAGGCAACTCAAATTTAAAATAAGACAAGGAGATAAACGTGATGGGCCAGGTCTGAAATGCCAGCACTCTCTGAGGCTGAGGCAGGAGGGTTGTAAGTTTGAGTACATCCTGTGCAGCTTGGTTACTAAGCAGGACCCTGTCTCAAAATGAAGTATAGTAAAAAGGGCTGAAGGTGTAGCTCACTGAAAAGGCCCCCGTCCAATCTCCAGCAACCCTCTCCTCCAGAGAAAAAGGGGAAAAGGTTTGAACAGACATGTTGCAGAAGAAGATGTATAAATGGCTGAAAACCTCAGGGAAAGATATTTGACATCCTGATTGACGGGGTTTAAAAGGAGTTTAAACACACAACATGATACTCCATTATATCCACGAGGATGACTATAATTTGACAAAAATGGCAAATAACAACTGCAGGTAAGAATGTGGGGAATTCAGAACTCTCCTCTATCGTTGGCGGGAATGTCAAATGGAATAGCTGCTTTAGAAAACAGCTTGTTAGTTCCTTAATAAATGAAGCATAGGGTTGAGTGACTGGGTAATTCTTTTCCTATGTACATTCTAAGGGAACTGAAAATATATGTCCACATAAAAACTTATACATGATTCTTCATTGCAGCAATATTCATAATAGGCAAAAGTAGAAAAAATCAAATATACAACTGATAAATGCATAAATATCATGATTTTGGTGTAAATATGGCCCCAAGTCTCAAGTTCAGAAGTAGGGCCTGATGGTGGGGGCACATACTGAGTGACGTGACCGGGGAGGGTGTGCACTGGGTCTTGGCACCTCTCTTCTCCCTTCGCTTCCCAGCTGCCATGGATTGAACTGCTTTGCTCCTCTCTGTCCTTCTACCGCATTTTTCTGCCAGGCCTGGACTATACCCTGGAAACCATGAACCAAATAAACTGCTTCTCCTTAACTTGTGGGTGTTGGTCATTATGTTCCAGCAATGGAAAAGAAACTAACATAGCAAATAAAATGTTTTGTACATAGAATTAAATGCTATTCATTAAGGAAAAGGAAGTAATATATTGACACGTACTATTATCTGGATGACTGATATAACATTATGCTGAAGGGGAAAGCCACACACAGAGGTCCCATGTTGTCCACTTCCACTTATCCGTAAGAGTCAAATTTGTAGAGTTGGAAAATAAGTGGTTGTCAGAGGTTGGGGGAGTGAAAAATACTGTTATAGGTATGGGGTCACTTTTATTTTCATATTTAGTGCTAATACTGGGTACTGAGACAAGGGCCTTTGCACTGAGCTACATCCCCAGCCCATTTCTACTTCTGACTGGAGATATGAACTTGCTAAGTCACTATATTTCCCAGGCTGCTTGCACTTGCAATCCTCCTGCCTCAGCTTCCCAGTGTGCTGGGATAACATGCTTCACCAGTCGGCCTAGTCGGGTTACTATTTTTGCAGTATTTTGGGGATTGAAGTCAAGGCTTTTGTGCTGAGCCATAGCTCCTAATCTTATTTGTTTGTTTGTTTGTTTTATTTTAAGACAGAGCCTCAGTAAGTCACTGGGTTGCTCCAGCAGGACTTGAACTTGTGATCCTTCTGCCTCAGCTTCCTAGGGTGTTAATATTTACATGTGTGTGCCAATTCTGAAATTAGATAATGACAGCTGCCCAGTAATGACAACATACTAAATCACTAAAATTGTGCACTTTAAAATAATGAATTTTACGGTTTGTGAGTTATTTTTCCATAAGAATGGCACACACACACACACACACACACACACACACACACACACATACATATACATATAAACACACATACATATATGTGTATAAATATAAATATATATGTATATATTTACACACACACACACACACACACACACACACACACACACACACACATCTTTGCAATGAGACCCCTTGGTTTATAATTCAGTCTCTGTCACTTACTGGATTGGACCTTGGTTAAGTTCTATGCCTCAATTTCTTCATCAATAAATTAAGTCAATAATACACCATTAAGAATTGGATGTGTTAAACACGCCCGCTACTTCAACCAGGGCCTGATGCAAAGAAAATAATCCACAAATGAGAGTAATTTTTATTCTTTGGGTGGGGCAAACAGCTTTGAAACCCTTATTTCAGCATGCTTGTATGTGGTTAGTATATACTTCCAGTTCTCAGAAACAGATCTCATGATCTAGCTTCTAGCGATTTTCAGAAAAATTATCTGACTGAAGATGATGTTTGAAATAAATACCTGTGATAACAGTTTATAATTAGTAACATGGATGCTGTCTTAGTTACTTTTTCATCGCTGTGACTCAATACCCGACATCCACAAGTTAGGGAGGAATGATTTATTGTAGCTTACAGTGCCTTCACAGGTGGGATGCTGGAAACTGGTGGAAGCACATGGCAGGGCTGGAGCAGGGGCAGGGCCAGAGCCAGAGCTCCAGTGGCAGAGATCCTCCCGACATGGTGGTAGAGAGACTGGGAAAAAGGGCAGAACCAGCACACACCCCTCCAGGTCAAACCCTAAGCATCCATCCCCTTCCACTCAGACCCCAACTCCCAACCCTACACAGTATCCATAGGAACATGAGGCTTTGAGGGACATTCCAGATCCAAACCACCACAGACACACTGGGGGATAACTTTACAAACCCTCCAACCTTTTTAGGCAGTTTGGTCTATATTCATAATTTTTGAGAAATTACTTTTTTAAAAAGAAATTCATTTTCAAATCATTTTGATTTTCTAAGACAGTGATTAAAAATCAAGATATTTTGCAATATAAAATTTCAACTGTCTGGGCTCATGGCACTCTGGCACTCTGGAAGGCAGAGACAGGACAATCATAAGTTTGAGTCCAGCCTGGGAAACTTGGCATGACCCTGTCTCAAAATAAAGAGATAAAAATGGGCTAGGGTTGTAGCTCAGTACAAATGCCTTGAGCTTAATTTTCATTAGTGCACACGTAAATGTGCTCATGTGCATACTCACCACCCCCCGATCAGCTGGTAGAGACACACAATGCACCTTAACTAATGTGAAGTAGAGAAAGTCTAAAATTTTAAAAAAAAATGTGGCTGTATTATTTGGTGTGATAGGGGCATAGATCTGTCAGTGCCAGTGCACCTGTCTCGCACTTGTGAGGCCCTGGGTTCCATTTCCAAAATCACATTAAAATGAAATAAAAATCCAGCAATATATACATCACAATCGAGAGTACAAGCAGCATATAATTGTACCAGGGTCAGCTCCCAGGTGTTGGAGGCTGGTGAATTTTTAATCTATAATTTGCTTTAAAGGTGTTTTTTTTTTTTTAAATTGAATAATACCACCCATTACGCTATGGTATTTTGCATCTGAAATTTGGAAACAAAACAGAAACAACTGTCCTCTTCCTAAAAAATGTTCATCTTACTCTCTTTCTCTTTCTTTCTTTTTTTCTTTTAAGAACAAGATGCACTGAGCTGGTTAAAAAATTACAGACTGTTATTGTGTTGCCTTTAAATTCTTTTTCTTTCAAGGATATTGCAAAGCCAAAGTACAAAGCTGACCTACATGGGTGTGAGCAGGTCACAATCTAGCTACTTGTTGGTGAGGAAAATCTTCACACAAAGCAACTGGCTAACACAGTTTAATACTGGAGGTAAGGTCTGGCTGGAAGGGCAGTGCAGTGCAATTAATTTTAAAAATTATTTTTTTGAAGATGGGGATGTTCTGTTCGTTGAAACCAAACTCTTAAATTTGTGTATATAAACGTGAAGGCCCAGGGAAGTTGAACAGCTTGCCCAAGGTCACTCAGCTAACTAATGGCAGATCTAATCACATGGCCTTGTGCAACAGAGAAAGGGGGAAAAATAAAATAATTGTTTGATTTTGGTGTTTTTCTATGTGTGATACCGTGAGGAAAAACAATCAAAACTTGTGACATTTTCCACTTGAATCACTGACTAAATCCTAGATTGTTGCAACTATGAGTTGAATTTGATAAATACAAATTAGATAACAATTGTTTACACAACTTAAATTTAACTGAGCTTACTCAATTTCAAATAAAAAGACAATATAGGGAATAGGGATACTTGCCCATGCTTTTCACACGTACAGATTTAAAGTCATCTTTACTGCCATAAGACGTCCCTCCCTACTCTGGTCAAGCCATTTTCCCTGTTTGCCAATTGGTCAGTTAGCTTCACTTTGAGAAGCAGATGAGATTAGCTTCTCCCTAACAGTCCACATGGGTGTCCACCTGCTGTCTGCTGCCACCAGCATGGACAGAGCTGCTTCCATTGGCCTCATTTACAATTCTGTTTTTCCACATGGAATATATATATATATATATCTCCAGAAAAATCCAATGTAAATTGACAATATCATAAGTGGATAACACATTGTGCCCATCTAACCTACAGGGCAACCCACATCAGCAGTGCAGTGTGCTGTGAAGTGTTGGCTGTTTCCCTGTGGCCGCAGGGCTGCCCAGGGGCTGTGTCTCACTGCTGCTGCTCAGCATCATTGATAGGACCCTGCCATACCTCTGCAGTTCCAGAAAAGACCCTAATTCAAAATCTGAAGGGCCGATTCTACTGAACAGGTATTGCTTTTACACAGTCCTAGAGTCGAAAACCTTTAGAGAAATCATTCTAAGTTGGAGACTGATGGAACTCCCTTTATTCCCAGGATAAAAGGACCCTAGAGGCAGGGCTTGGAACCTGGGCAAAAGACGCCACTTGGCCGGTGGGCTATGAAGCTGCTGGTTCAAGAGGGATTTTGAAAGCTTTTAGATTGTTGCATCCTCTAAAACTAAGAGAGCCAAAGATGGGTTTGCCTTAGGGACAGGGGAAAGGGGAAGAGAGACACGTGGTAATCAGCAACTCATCCCTAAAGCGTTATAGCTCTGTCTGCTCTCTGTGGGAGCATAGTCACAGGAAATTGGCCTCTCCAGGAAGGCAGAGAAAAGAGCAAAGATTTCCAGCTGCCTTCCAGAAAGTTGCTGCAAAGCCTGGCATGGGAGGGTAACACTGAGTTTCTGTGGTCCACAACTGTAGTGACAATAATGCATGGTAACTTTAATGCAATTCTGTTCCTGCTTGCCTGGTCCTTGAAACAGATTGATGTCTAGTTGTCTCATGTTAGCTCTTAGACCTTTCCGGACATGCCCCTGGGTCTCATTTGCAGGCCAAGGACATTTCTGGACTTTTCATCTTGAACAGGAGTGCCAGAACCTTGCAGGGGACAGATAATGGCTTTGACTCTGTGGCCACATCCCATGAGAGCATTCTTGCTTCCCTGGGCTGAGGACGAAAATCCCTTCCCTTGTGCCGTGGCTCCCAGCTCACGTTATAACCCTCCTCCTGTTTTTGATGGAGTCCTATATGCGGTTGTTTTCCCACAGTTACTGGATGGAGCTCCTCAAGGGCAATGACCCTGGTTAATTTCTCTCTGAATCCTTAATGTCTGGTGTTTGTTCATAGTAGTGTGCGATAAGAATTTGTCAGATGATGAAATGGTGTTTATTCAGTGCAATGAACATTTAAAAATTCTTCCCAAACAATACCATTTATTCAGTGCTTGCTCTATGCCCTGTGTGCTGTTCAGTGCTGGCACAACAAACAGAAATAAGACAGATCAATACTGCTCCCTGGTGGGGGTTGCATTCTGGTGGGGACGAGTCAGGACGAGGGCAATTTTCCACCCCCAAGTCCTCAAATCAGGCCAGGCTCTCTCAGCCAAAGGACACAGGGTGATGGGTACATTGAGACAGAGTGAAACTTTTCATGGAAATACTTTCACGACCCTAACAAGCACCACTATCTGTCTTTTAAAATTGTTTCCATTTCCACTGTGACCTTAGTGTCATGAGGCGATTAAGCTGAGCTCTTTCCAGGCAAGGCACGACTTAGTGTCCCCTGCCCGTCTGCACCAGCCTTGATTTTCCCTCCCAAATGGACCCTTCTGTTCCTGTTCCCTGGACATGGAATAGCGATGTACTGAGCAGACGTCTTCGTTAAACTGTCCACGGTGATTCGTGGATGCCTCCTCCCCCCCCTGGGTTACACATAATTCAGGAGCCATCAGCATGCTGGGGACAGGCAGCTTAAATTGCTCCTGCCACAATCTGTCACCTTTGCCCACATGGAAATTCATTGGCTCCCCTGGGGTCTGAGTGCTCTGCTCCGCTGTGCTCTGAGAAGGTCTGTCAACCCCCAGACTGCTGCTAAACAGCTAAGGAGCCTGGCAGTGCTTGCTGGGGGCAGTGGCAATGTCCACTCTGTGCACAACTATGGCCCCTGTGAGATGAGGTGATTTCAGATGGGGATGTCCACCACGCCAGCTAACGACGGCAACGCAGGAGATGCAAAAATAGGCCGTCTGCTCTCAGTAGGCTGTGACCAGAGGACAGCAAGGTATGGAGCCAAATCAAGCTTTGCCACTTGGCCTTGGCGTGTTGTGAGTGTAACACCTTCTCTCACACATTCCAGAATTCTGTCTCTGAATCTCTCTCCATGCCAATTTGCTTCTATCTGGTACACACTAAGACAATGCTCAGGGTATGGTGCTTACCTGGAGAATTAATTCACTGGAAACAGAGAGAGCTAAGTGCTCAAGAGATGGTGAAGGGAGAGAGAGAGAGAGAGAGAGAGAGAGAGAGAGAGAGAGAGAGAGAGAGAGAGAGAGAGAATCTTCCCAGTGTCCTTTTACTTAGAGAGAGGAAGAGGGCTGGCCACTGGCCACTGAGAACAGGGGCCACACACAGCCATGTATCAGAAGAGACAAGGTGAAGTGGGTTTATGTGATTAAAGCTCACTGACACATGTAAGTTTAGAGGCTTTGGACTGGGCCAATTGTTCTTATGATTCTTGCTAAAAAATATTCAGGCTCCATATCACTAGTCTACATTGTGCTGACCTTGCAGTGGTCAGATATCCCCACCTTAGCCATAGTTTGGCTTTGATGCTCAGCTTCGTGTCTTACTCGGTAGCTCCCAATTCTTACCAGAAGTAACCCTAATCTAATTAATATCAAACATTCCTCATAATAGGTGTAGGCTGAGTATACTTGTTTGGAATGATTGAGAAGTTTTTTTTTTTAGATGTCAGAATATTTACATATACATAATGAGATAGTAATATCTTGGGGCTGGATCCCCAGGTATAAACATATTTTATGTGTACGTTAGTTACACATACTGCTGGGGGTAATTTTACATACTTTTAGTGTGTCTAAATTTTAACTATGACCTTCCCATGAGGGCTTGTGTTAAATTTCCCACTAGTATGTCATCATGTTATGCTCCAGAAGTTTTGGATACTGGAGCATTTTAGATTTTGCATATTTAGATTAGAGATACGGAACCATTCCTCCAGTCCCAATGTAAACAATTTACTTGTATTTTATCTGGATAACTTCATTTAGCAGCCACATCAGGAAATAGTAATTGCTAAGATTGCCCTCATTCCATTGATGAAGAAACCACAGAGGTGAATTCATCTTAAAGTCATACAGTAAGTCATAGCCTGACTCAGAGCTTGACATGGGCATGTGACTGTGATGACATGCAGTGGTTAATGTGTCTAAGGATAACCTCCACTGGCCCTGTCAATGAAGGAGAATCCTTATGATGCCCTTGGCTTCCTGGACTACTTACAGCTTTAAAAGTAAACCAAACTTTAGGGCTCCATAGTGAGTTTGGGACCAGTCTGTGCTACAGAGTGAAAGACCCTGTCTCAAAAAAAGATAAAATTGAATCATTTGTAGGAAAATGGAAAATTTGAGCTCATAATGCTAAGTGAGATAAATAAGACACAGGAGAAACCCAAAATATAAATTGCTTGTTTGTTTGTTGAGTTATTTATTTTGAGACAGGGTCTTGTTCTGTAGCCCAGGCTGGTCCTGAACTCACTATGGAGCCCAGGCTGGCTTTGGACTCACAGCAGTCCTCATGCTTCAGCCTCCCCGAGTGCTGGAATTACAGGTGTGCACCACCACACCCAGCTTATGTGATACTGGGAAATTGAACTCGGGTACTTAGTGCTTGACTTACCGCTTGCTAGGCAAGTGATTTAATCACTGAACCATTCCTTCAGCCCCAAATATACATAATTTAAAGATCAAAATAATAGAGAGATAGGAAATGGGAAGTTATGCATCTGATCAAGTGAAAAAAATATATAAGCTAGCTATTGCCCCATTAGAAGAAAAATTGAAAGAGAAGAATCTTGAAATTTTAAATCTTAAGCAGTCTCTCGAGAAAAATGTTGTTACGTTGACCGAACAAGTAGAAGACCTGAATGCCAAATGTCAGCTTCTTGGAAAAGAAAAAGAAGCCCTTGTCAACAGGAGCAGAGAAAGGGATGGAAATCTAAATGCGGAGATGCAAAGCTAAAAGAAAAGTTGATTCTTGAAAAAGAAGAACATGAAAGATGACAACAAAAGGAACTGCAGACTGAGTCACTGCTCCAACCAGAGAAGGGATTGTCCTCTAGTCTTCAGCAGAAGCTGTGTTCTTTCTAGAGGAAATGATTAAAGAGAGGAATCTCCTTACAGAAGAATTGAAGCTAGGCCTGGAAGAGGCAGCAGCAAGAGGAACAAGTTGACAGGCTGGCCAAGCAGTTGGAAGAGGGAACAAAGATGGCGGCCAAGCCCAACAACTACCGCTCCTACAAGAACAGCCGGAAGAGTTCGCATTAATAGGACCTCAGGGGCACATGTGACTTCAGATGTTAAGCATTTTCCAGTATATTTTCTTGTGGTCAGTGACGACAGGGAACCCTTCAGCTTTCTGTATTTTCCTATCGGCCCTCTGAGTTAGTGACATTGGAGCTATTTTACAGAGATTAAGTTCAGAGGGACTGTACAGGCGAGCAGGCTTGGCAGCCAGTGGGAAAAGGGTGTTCCTTTGCTTTTAGGGCCAGAGGTTTAATTAAAGGAGTTCTAAGAGATAAATGGACAAATTTTTGTACAAAAAAAGGTATACCAGACTTTCTACTAGAGAGATAGAAGTTTCTGGTTTTTCTTTAAATATCCCCAGATGACAAATAGCAGTCATCTTAGGACACTGGGCTCACCTCCTTCTTTTTTCTTTCTTGACTGCTTCAAGGTACTTAGGTTTATGGCAACTTATTGCCTCTGAGAAACTCCAGCTGTGCGACTAATCGCTAAGGCAATGAGAATAGCTGGCATGCTTTAGGTGCTTGTTATACTCAGTTCTGTGCGGAGGCAAGTAGGGATTTTTGTCAGCTCCAAGGGAAAAGGTACAGAGGGTTTGTGCTTTGCCCAAGGTCACACAGCTGGCAAAGACGGAATGAAGCCATTGATTGAATCTTTGAATCCCTGCGCTCAGGGTCTGGGTGTGTCCTAAGCTGGCTTAGCCTTAGTCCTCGTCAGTGAAATGATCAGCCATCATATATTGAAAACCTGCCGAGGGCCAAGCAAGGGGAGAGAAGAGCAGCCTGGGCTGTGGGGCAGTGGAGGGGGACGAAGTTCCCGGCACCCGGAGCCCAATCCTAAGGTGCTGAGATGGTGGGGAAGGCACTGAGAGGAAAGCGATTTACAGCAGGAGGCAGAAGGAGGAAACAGTTGCTGAGAGCAAGATTTCTCCGGCTTACAGCTTTGTGTGACTTCTGCTTAGGGAGTCAACACATTTGGTCGTGTGCCCCCAGGGGGACAGACAGTGGGAATTATTTGGATCGGGGGCAAGGATGAAATATCTTTGAGATGTGGTTACTTATACTTTATAGGTACCTACACGAGGTACTGTGTGTGTGTGAAAGAAAAGCCAGAGTGGAAAATGCCTACTGACTGTCACTGTCTATTTCTGCCTGTCACAGTGGGCTTCACTGTATACACATATGCAAGGCTGCTGTATGGTGATTCCATTCCATTGGCTTAAAAGGTTCCTGAAGTTGCTGCTCAATTTAGAGGTGAGGGTTCCTCTTGCCCAAATTCTCCAGCTTAACTACTTCCAGCTCTCTCCCTTCATGTGAACTACATTATTTTTTGTTCATGGCAGCAGGTTCTCACAAGCTGAGCAGTTGACTTCTTGCGACATTCTCCGACAGGTATTCCCAGAGCCAGGTGAGCTAACCTGGCTCCCAAAGTGGTGTTCCCTTCCTGTAAAGAGGGGAGCTTGGGCACGCCAAACTTTTAATTTCTCATAGAACAAGCTTATAACTTCTTACATCCCCAATTGGATGCTTTTACAACTGACAGTGTTTTAGCTTTATTACTTAGAACAACTGTATGAGACAGATTTTGGCTGGGAATTCTACCGAGTTTAATGCCTGGTGACAGCTGAGGTTATATCTCAATTTTCTCCCATACAGACCTACTTAAATATCTTTTCAATTTGATCTCAGGATTTTCCATCCTCCTTTTAGTGTGTTGATTTGAAATGAGAAGATCCCAAAGAAAAATGAGGTTCCTTTGGAATCTTACCTTGTCTATGGTATAGTCAGCTTGTGATACAGGTGTTCAGGACCGTGGAAGAAATATGTGGTTGAGTTTTGAAGCAATTTGAATTTTGCCCATATCTCCATCTCTCAGTGATAAAGAGATAGTCAAGGTGAATCTCATCTTTATATTCGAAGAGCATCAGTGTATTGCAGAAATAAACAGGTTTTGATTACGGGTCAGGGACACATGGATATTAACTTACCAGATGGATGACCTCAAGCAAATCAATCTAAGCCTCAGTTTTCTCATCTATAAATAAGGTTACTTTTAACTCCCACCTGATAAAACTGTTAGAAGAGTTAGATAAGATTATGCACTCGGAAAGAGACTGGTACAGGGTAAATGCTTGGGAAATGTTAGCTGTATCATTTGCAGACACGGCCTAGAGAACACTCAGCTCTCATCTCTGCCATTAGCCACGGTGCTAACATGAGAATGTAGAGATGAATTACTCCAGGCACACAGAGTAGCTGAAACCCTGGCCTTATTGGGCGGTTGCTGTCAAATGGAGGATCAATTTTTATTACTAGGAATCCAAACTGTGTGTTCAATAACATTTCTAATTCATTAGATAAGAAAATCTTTGATAATCAGATATTTTGGAGTATGGAACCAAATGGTCCTTAAAATAGAAAAGAAAGAAATATCAGACAAAGTCTATCTTGTGGTAAGCGCGCACTCCCATTCTGAGTTGATATTGGCCAGTGTCCTTACAAATCACACTTACCACACTGAATCCTTGGTGAGCTTGGAACTCACACTGCCATCTTCTTCCAGGAAGATGTCCATTTGTAAATTGGCGTCATTATCGTGGGCTGAGAAATAGTTGGTAATGACTCTTGCTGGAATCCCAAGACATCGCAAAACTACAGAAAAGAAACATAACTGGACATGGCACAACAATACAACAAATGCACAGTGAAAAATCTCTTTTCATCTAAGACCTAGTTCTTTGTCAACATGAAAAGCCCTTTGGGCGTATCTTAAAATGTTCCATACAGAAGAAGGTGATTTGTTCACCCTAGGGGCTAGAGAGACATCTTGCTATGCCATTCTGCTGAACTTCTGTTGGTGCCAAATGAAGGCAATTGGAACAGAATTTTAATTAATAGGGTTCTAACATCTTAGTTTCTAACCATAGGGTCATCAAAGTGGCATTATTTCAATCTAGTTAGTGGGTGCATGCTCCTGAAAATAATTCTAAAATCTATAGGAAGCTTGGAATTTACTGAGCGAGTCCTCAGTGGGATTTGCTCTTCCTGGCTGGAATTCACTTTTATGACACACAATGGAGTGTGACACTACAGATTAATTTTAATTGTTAGATAATAAATTCCCTGGATGTATCTCTTGCCATATGTACCTATTGATTAAACTTAATCCAAATGCCCTCCTTGGCTCCCAGGATGCCAGACATCAGGGCTCATTGAAGATAATTCAGCTGACAATTTTAAGATTAATGACTTGGCATGCTCTCCCTTTTTTTCCTTCCTCAGAATTGTTAAGCATTTTAAAACAAAGACTATGTATCTCATTCAACAGAACAACCTTGGAAGTCTAAACCTGAGTCTTGTAGAGCTTCAAGTGTCCTTTTTCCTAAATGACTTGATCTTAAGGCCTTGAACAGCAACATGGTAGCCATCACTGCTTTCTCCCTCCTGTCTTCATAGTAATTTGCTGCCTATGTCTACCTACAGTCCTACTAATAAGATTACTGGAACTCTTGTTCTATTTTTTTTTGTGCCAAGGATTAAATCCAGGGCCTCCTGTATGCTAAATGTGTATCCTCTAATGAGCTGTACCTCCAGCACCCCCATATGAATTTCAGAGTAGTAATTCACGTGATCACAGAACAGGACTTATTCTAGAATCTGCATTGCATATAATGTTAAGACAAATGAAGATTAACTTTGGAGCACCTCTTCCTTCTTCTTTCCGAACTTCAGGACTACTTGTACTATTAGCTCCCCACATAGCATTTCTGCCTTTTCTTAATTTACCCCCAAAGCCTTTTTCTAAGCCCAGATCTGACAGACCTTTTGCACATAAAGGTATAAGTGGATATAAATTGCTCATCATTTTATCTTGTCCTAGGTCTAAAAGAATTGAACTGGGGTAGTAAAATTGTAGGCATGGGAAAGATACGTGTCCTTTTTGTTTTTGTTTTTTCTCGTGGAATCACTTTGTAAGACTGGCTGCCTATGTTGGGCAGCTTCTGGTCATGCTGAATTGCAAGGCTTGGGGGGAGGAGCTTCCTTTCCAGTGTTAGTCCATCTTGACACTCGAACTTCTAGAACTTCAGAGATCAATACTTCCGGAAGACTGACACTTTGGGCCTTTTGTTCTTTCAGGAGGTATATATTCCTCTAGTCCTTGAGATATTCAAAATGCCAAGCAAAATACTTATTCACTTGATACTACATGGAAATGAAACAAAGAAAACAAAACCTGTACTTTCTTTCTCCTGGGACCATTCGCCAAGTCCCAAACTGTCACAATTTCGAGTTAAAACTGGTAGATTTCATAATCATTTTTCAAAGTTGCTTGCTTTGGTTTCTAACCTCTCCTTTTTTTATTTAAAAAACGCTACAAGGTCAAACATTCTTTACTAGCGAGCAGGCAGAAAGGACACACTGACTTGAGTTTAATGTTTCTCCAAGGTTGTAGAAATGGTGTGTGAATGAAAATTGTCACCAATGATTAAGACATGCTGAAATAAATGTATTTTTAAAGTATTCAATGAGTTAACTGTAATATTATCTGGGCCTAGAGAGGCAAATGACAGTTTGAAAAATGATGCATGAGGCTGAAGAGAAAAATTCTGTTGCTGTTTGTTGTGGTCCACAGATTGGATATTGGATGAGTTAGGCATCAGGGGCAACTGGGGAAGGAAGAGTTGCTTATTACATTCTGATATCTAATTGCTCATGGACATGGAGACCCACACGTATGGTTGGAGATCAGTTCACCTGCCACTATCTCTTTCACAATTGAGAAAAATTAATTGAATATATTTATAAAACTTCTCAATGATAAATAAGCAGATAAGTATGTTTTTAGAAATTATAACAAGCAATAATGCCTTTCTTCTTACCACTATAATTTTTCCCTTTTAATATTTTAATGATGAGATTACTGAAAAAAAAATTGGTCTATCTTTCCCCTACACTTGTACTTGGCCCTTCAACCCTCCATCGCTCTGGGTGTTAAGTGATGGATTAAGAAGGAAATAGTCCATCACACTTTCCATAAAAATTCTGCAGTCAGACAGGCCACGAGCATATTTGGCCCAGCACAACTTAATTATGCATTGAGTACATCCCAGAATACTTGCCCATAAATTCTATAGAGCCAGCAGGGGTTGTCAAGTCTCTTTGCCAAGTTATAGATAAAATGTCTTGAAGGAAAATTTCCTTTACATTAAAAAAATGACTCAATTGGATACTTACATGTGTTGAAGACACCAGCAAAAACCCAGCACTGGCCATACGAGACTGGATTCTCAGTGCTCTTGTACTCTAACAGGATGTCAACACTTCCCGTCCAGGCAGAGGGGGGCACACCGTAGGCATAGACATTGTCCCAGGATCCAACGATGACACCTTGGTCATCTTTGGCATTGATCTAAGTGAGGCCATGAGAGGTGAGGG
Source organism: Ctenodactylus gundi (assembly GCA_004027205.1). Taxonomy (NCBI): domain Eukaryota; kingdom Metazoa; phylum Chordata; class Mammalia; order Rodentia; family Ctenodactylidae; genus Ctenodactylus; species Ctenodactylus gundi. The sequence continues at coordinate 864,640 of PVKB01000235.1, forward strand.
AGAATAAAGGTCACCCAAGAGTTCCCTTAGCTGGGCAAGCATATGAAAGGCTTCGGGTACCTTCTGAATGCCCAGGGTGGAGGCAGTTCCACTCTGCTCAATTCACTCTTACATTGCCAGGAAAAATGGTATAAAACTCACTGTGCAAAGATGGGGAGACCAAACAGTCATGGTTGCCTGTTTAATAGCATACTATTGTAGTAGAGGGAGCTGAGTAGCAGTCAGGACACATTTTCTACACAGAAGGCACTTGGCTTAGGCTAAAATAGTTCTGCAGCATGAAGCAAGGAACAGAGGAAGATAATCTGCAAAAAGATACGCCCAAGAAGGGAAGCTTGTGTTGGTAGAGGGAACATTCAAAACTGACCAATGAGAAATCAGTAATCTAATGGGCTTTGACTGTTATGATGAGTAGCAGACTCTAATGAATTTGAAAAGTCAACAGATATCAGATATTCCCATTGGAAACATTAAGGGCTAATAAAAAAAACAGATTTTCACAGGCAATTTGCCGAATTTATTTTTAAAAAATTTGTTAAAGAAATATTCACTTTATGATTGTTTAAAGTGTTAGAATTTTGTTAAAATAAATTTCGCCTTCCATAAAGCATGTGTTATAGTTTCAATATAAAGGAAACTTAAGCACAAAATGGCAACCTTAAATATTGGAAAAAAGGTTGCCATATATTTAGACTACAATTATCTATTAATAGCAGACCTAAAGTGCAGGATCAAAGACCTTCCATGTGCACACAATAGAACTAAGGCTGAGAACTCACAGTTTTGAGGCATCCTGCAACTTTTTTCTGGGCACTGTTTAATCTACCTCTTTCCATGTAACCTTCATCATATTTAATTACAGTCCGAAGTGAAGAGATAGGGAGCCCTGGGAGTTTCTCTGAGAAAGAGTACTACCTCAACAGTTTTGATAATTGACAAGACAATGGTTCAGGTAGAGCCTTGTGACCCAGTGTGGTCTCCAGACCAGCAGTTTTGATGTTTCCTGGGAGGTGATTGGAAAGGCAGAGACACCTTCCTCAGATCTATTGAATAAGAATCTGTGTTTAAACAAGAGACACAGGTGGCCTGAATGCAAATCAGCTTGAGAAGAAAAGATTTGAATTATGCTGCAAAGATATCAGAAAACTATGATTGGAAGCATGTGCAATTGGATTATGAAAATCGTAGAAGAGATTTTGAAATGTGGTGACTTTATGTATTGATGCCTGGCTAACACTGCAGTCTCAGCACCTGCCTATTAGCTCTCCATCTGGCTGGCTGCATTTGGTTGTAGAGAAGTCCACCTTTCCCGTTGGTGCATACATTTGTGAAAAACAGAGATCTATATCTTTCTGAATTCTAGAAAGTATGAGAAAAGGATTGTTTTTTTAATTGTTATTCAATAATCACTTGTATATTCAACAAGAATATAGGCATTATATATTGACCTTGTACCTGGGAAGAGGGGCGAGTTAAGGTTATTAGTATTAAAACGGAAAGAGTTATAGCTAGACTCAAGGCCCACAAGTAGTAACGATCAGTTGGACTGGAGGGTGGTGGTGGCGTTGAGGATAAGCAAGCCAGCGGAAAAAGGTCCATCCCCATAGTAAGTACAAGAATCAAATATGCTTGGTGTCATAAAAGGAAGCAGCAGGTTCAGAGATCTGTGTATAGTTACAATGTACATTGGCAATGTTGGATGAAACACAAACTATCAACAGAAGATACTTAAAGTGGCCAAGCACCTTCAAATGTGAAGGGCAAATTCTCTACTGGAAAGTGAGATTTACTCTACCACTGAGTGGTTTTTCCAGAAGAGGGTCCTCAGCAGAAGGCTATCTATAAGATCACCCTTGCATTTGAGTTTTTCAATTTTTCCAATTTGACTCACTGTCCAGCCAGGTGAGACTGGAGAGTTTTCGCAACTACGAAGTTGGTGTATCTGAGGCAGAAAACATTTAGAGTTTTCTGAAAAACTATTCAGATAATTGCATAGCTATGACTTTGATGTGAACTTTGAGTTTGGCTTATAGATTATGAAATGACTAGTGTTCAATAAGACTTAGCCAACCATTCTGGCTCTATTCGTGATCAGAACTTCTTAATCTGGATGGATGATCTAGAAATCTCTATGAGAATTAAGCTGGAAGAACATCTTGGTAGGCTATGATGTAGTTCTGTCATTGTGAATAAATTCAACTTTGAATTCACGTGACTATTTCTTTAGCATTGAGTCATAAAAGAGGATCTGTGAATCCCAAAGGTAAAAGTTCCTAAACTGTGGTTCTGATGATGGATTCTCAAATAAATAGCCATTAATTAGAAGAGCTATTTATAGCTTAAGGCTGAACCCAATCAGCTAAGGAAAAGAGCAAGAAAAAAACCCCAGCATTCTTCTCCACGAACCTTTTAATTGTTAATGCTGAGCAGGTCCCCTGTTGTTAGATAAATCACAACTCTCATTTATTAGCATTTGGCTAGATTAGCCACCATTTTCTAATTAGAACATTGATTTTTTGGGGAGCTCTAACATTGGAAGAGGTAAGTCTTTAGTGACAGATGTAAGGAGTTAGAGAAATATCTTCTGTCCCGAAAAAGAAGGTATATTTGGGCAGCCACCTCAAGAGCATTTTGGTCATTTTGTGTGCCACATCTGGCTGTTGTAAAACCCTCTTGTGATCTTCGGATTTGAGCTAGTGGCAGATAAAATGTTTTGGTCTTGAATCAGTGATGCTCAGTAGACAACATGTGATGGAAGTGTTCTGTGACTTCTCTACGGGTGCAACAAAATGCCCTCCTACAATGCCATCAGAACTGGAAACTGAAAACAGCACCCGACTCCCAGTAGCTATTATCAGCAGCTTCAGTGGTGCAGCATAACGCAATCAACTTCAAAACCTGGTGCCAACAGAGGATGAGAATTACAAAATGAAGCAGGCAGGCAGCAGGCTCAGATCCTGGCCACAACTGTCAATCCTTCAGAAGCCTGACTGATAAATAAGCAATGAGATTTTGTGGTTATCTTTCAAAATGTGGAATGAAACAAACAGAATTAGAATGCTGAACCTTGGTGGGTGCTTGTATGTGCTGCCTGGAATCCTGGAAACAACATTTGTGGAGAAACGAATGGGAAAGGGTCTGCACATCAAAAGAGGTAGCTATTCCAAGACCTGAATGGGGAAACAACCCAGAGACCAAGAGAATGCCCATAGGAATGTGATATTCCTTCAAGTAGAGGAGTGGGCTCTGGAATGAGAAAGATGGCAGCATCTGAAGAGAAGAGAAGAACCCCAGTGTTCTGACACAGATTGCTCATACCCTCAGTTAATCTATTTTCCTTGCTCTAGTTTATTTTTAACTACTAATGAGTCAACAGAATGAAGTACGTTGGCCTTGAACTGCATTTCAGAAGACAAATCAAAATTATTAAACTTACTGTAGATTAAGAACAGATTCAAGATTTCATCTATTAAAGCCAATAGAATCCTTAAAGAATAACTATGCAAGTATGAGAATGAGAAGGAAACAATTAATACGGAGGGAGGAGGAGAAAGAGAGCGTTAAAAAGAGCATGCACGAAACAGCAAAATTAAGTAACACAAAGACATTTCTCGAAATCTCTCAGGAGATAACAGAACCAAGGAAACAAATTGAAGACCAAATTGTATTTCAGAGCTAATACCAAATAACTAATTGCAAGAGACAGAATAGATACTATGAAAGATAAAACTACCAACAAAGACAAGCCTGGGATAATCAGAAGAAAATGCTAAAGAAAATGATAGATGATGCTTTTTAGGAAGGAGCTAACAGTTTTTGGAGACGAAGATGATACAACATAAGGATAATTAGGGTCTTTAAAACAGGCTACTCAGCAAAAAAGGTAGATGTACCCATAATGTTTTACTTGAGGAAAAATTGAATTTGCTGTGACACTATTTGAAATAAATACAAATAATACACCAGTGGAATACAACAGAGAAAACAGAAAGAAAGCCACGGGAATATAGTTAACCAATTTTTGAGAAAGTTACCAAAGAAATTTCACGAAAAAGCATCATGTTTTCAACCAAGAGTCCTGGAACAATTGGATATTCATATATAAAAACCAGCTTCACTTTATGCCTTGTACCAAATATGAAAATGAAAATAGATTGTAGACATAAATATAAGACCTAAAGTTACAATACTTCATGAAAAAAATAGGGGAAAATTGTGTGATCTTGGATTGGACAAACATTCCTTAGATATAACACTAAAAGCAACTTGAACTGAGTGGCACAGGCCTGTAGTCCCAGAACTCTGGGAGGCTGAGGCAGGAGGATTGCAAGTTTGAGCCCAGCCTGGATAACTTAATAATTTAATGAGAATTTTCCTCAAAATAAAACATAAAAAGGGGCTAGGTATGAAGCTCAGTGTGAAGGTCCTGATCATCAATACCACAAAAATATTGAAAGTGTAATTCACAAAGAGGACATTTATAACTTTACTAAAATTATGAACTTTTGCTCTTCAAAAGTCACTGTGAAGAGAATGAAAAGATAAGCCCAGAGAGGAAGGTACTATTTGTAGATCATGGATCTGATAAAGAGTTTATATCTAGAATCTATAAGGGACATATAAAAACAATAATAAGGAGACAAACATAACAAAACATGAGAAAAATATTTCAATAGATATTACATTAATGAAGGCACATGGGCAGCAATCGAGTACAGCAAAAGTACTCAGCATCACTATTCCATAGGAAAAGGCAAATTAAAACCACAAACAGAAAATACAACACAACTTAGGCTAAAATTTAAAAGTCTGATTATGCCAAATACAGGAAAATTGTGCAACCTAAAACTCTACACTTTCATAAGATTAAAAAATAATTATCAATTTAAATATCTACATATTTATTTGAAATGAAATAATACAATGCTAATATTGGCTATTTGGAGTGAATTCTTTGTGGACATTCAAGAATGTTTGTTTTCATTTATTTTTAGTTGACAAGTGCAATTATTTTTATATGGGGTAGAATGTGATGTTTTGAGATGTGTAATCATTAGGGAAAAGTCCCATCAAATTAATTAACATAACCATCAGCTCAGCTATTGATTGTTTTGTGGTGGGAATGTTAAAAATATGTTTTTGGTAATTTCAGATATCAATATATTATCATTAACTCTGTTTATGATGTGGTGTAAAAGATTGATTGATCAATTGGCCCTCCAGTCTAACTAAAACCTGATACCATTTTATCAATATTTTTCCTTTTTCCACATCCAGCCTCTTATAAATCACCTTTCTACTCTGTTTATAAGTGATCACCATTTTTGATTGCACATAAAAGTAAGATCATGCTGTATTTACCTTTCTACGCCTGGCTTATTTCACCTATGGTAGTAACTAAAATGTAAGTTGTCTCAGACAATATATAAAATCAACTCAAAATGAATAAAAACTTAAGTATAAGAGCTGAATCTGTTAAATTACCATAGAAAGGGGGCTCCTCAACATTCATCCGGGCAATGGTTTCTTGGCTAGAACTCCCAAAGTAGAGTCAACGAGAGCAAAGGTAGGCAAGTGGATTGCAAATACAAGTTTCTGCACAATGAAGGAAACAGAGTGAAGGGCCAAAGCATGTACTGGGTGTAAATTTACCACGCATATATGTGACAATAGGGTAAAATATAGAAGAACCTTATATCTAGAAAATAATTCTTTTGATATATGGACAAGAGATCTGATCAGACATTTTTCAAAAGAAGACATAGGACCAACAATGTTCAACAACTCTAATAACCAGAGAAGGGCAAATTCAAATCACAATGTGATATAATCTCACACCTGCTAGAATGGCACCGCAGAGGTAAGTAATAAAGACTGGTGAGGATGTGGAGAAAAGGAACCTTTGCACGTTGTTGGGTTGTTGGTGAGGATGTAAATTAGTGTAGCCACTTGGGAAAAGAGTATGAAAGTTCCACAAGAAATCTAAAATGGAACTACCACATGATGAAGCTACCCACTTTTGAGTACACATCCAAAGGAACCCGCATGTCAAAGAGAGATTTACATGCCATGTACACTGCAGTATTCTCCACAATAGCCAAGGACTTAACTTTGAAGCAACTTAAATGTCTGTTGAAGGGTTTAAAAAAATACGTGGCATTTATATACAAGGAAATACCATTAAGTCTAAAAGTAAAAAAAAGGAAGAAGTTTAAAAATTTAGATCTTTAAAATTTTTCAAGAGAAGTATTGTTTTCATCAAGAGAAAAAAAAAATACCATTCATAGAAAATACTGGAAGTAGTTATGCCAAGATGGCAATCATGTTAAATTCTCGCAGTGGAAATATATAGAATTGTTGTTTTTGCTTCACTCGCTTCATTTTTTTGAATGTTTAATTTTTCCCAGTATTTACTACAATGGACAGAATAGTTATAATTTCTTTTGTGTTTCACGGCTGGGTTGGGCTGTTGCTGATTTTAAAGATTAGGTCCACTGAGAGTGAATAAATTTCGCTTGCGAAAATACAGTAAAGAGCAGAGACAACACTGTGAAGGCTAAAAAGAGAGAATACACCTCTCAGGAGGAGGTGGATCATCAGAGATGGGGTAGTATGGGAAATGTACGGGAAATGCAGTACTGTTTGAAGTACTGTTTGAAGAGGAGGTCCTTTGTGAATTGGATGATTAAAGAGGCATTTTGGTTCTGAGGGAGCATTGCTGCCACAAGGCTGGGCCATCTCACCCTGAGATCAGCCCTGGAGCCATACGAGGCAGACTTCCATCCTCGTGTAAGAGTAAGTCCTGAATTTTGCATAATTCAAAGGTAAAGAAGAGACTTGAAGGAAAAGTCATGCTGGGCTTGTCTCCAATTTTGATCATGAGGAACCGAGCAGATTTTAACTCAATACTGACAAACAAATATGACATTTCTTGATTCTCCTACATGATTTTCCTGTTGATATTCTGCATAGCTATAATTTGTCTTCTGCTTACTTTTAAATTTGTAAAGGTATATTTCTCCTATTTTGTGCACATTTTATATGGTTGTGATGAAGAGACTTCTCTGTTACAAACTTTTTATATCCTGTTAAATTTTATTGTTGAAAGTTATGTTCTCATAAAGGCGAGGATTTCTATAATTCTTTTATAAAAAAGTTTTATACCTAATCTTGTCTACAATAGTTTCTCTCAAAGACTATTGAGTATAAATTTTGGTTAATATGAATTATCTTCTAAGACATGTATTTAAATTTGGGAAGGGGAGAAATTATGCTCTGTAAAAATGCTTTCCAGGTTTTATGAACTGCAAATCCCCAGTTTGAGTCTGAGGGTTGGAAGTAGCAGGTGGTTGTCCAATTATGCCCCATCATAGTCAAGGGTTCTGTAAAGGATCCTTAGCAGTTACGGGCTGGAGGGTGAAGCAGGAAAGGGCTGAGTTTGGGTGTGGGGCTGTAGTCACCTCCTATATTTAATAACAGCTTTTCTGTTTTTCGGTTTTAAAATTTGGGTTCCACTGATGCTTTAAAATTTTTCTAGAAAATAAAATTTGAGAACTCTTAGCCTGGGACTGTAGAGGCCTGTTTCCCATGCTACTTTGCTATTTAAGAGATACACAATAAGGACGGGATGGGAGTGAGCTGAAGATGAAGCTCTCTAACAGCCTGTTTGGTGGGCAGGCATCCCAGCAAGCACCCATACCAGCACAAAGTAGGGTAGCAGATATTCTATGTATTTCTTTCTGAGAACGTCTAAACACCAGGGCCAGGCATGTGGCCCAAAGGAAAAGGAAGCCATGCACTGCCTCTTTGTCTTTTCATAGTTGTAGGCCACATGAGCTGTTTTCTTCCTTGATGCTAGTAAAACGTTACTTTCTCTCCCGAAGTGGCCTTCCACTCTGAAACCCCTTCTTTACATGCAGTTTTCATCCGGAAATTTTTAGCTACTGTTCTGATGTCTTACCATTTGTTCACATAGTACTCTTTGCTTAGTGTTACTCTCCTCCTTATCATACTGTGTTGTTTCCTTGGATTGATGGTTCTTTGTACCCATTACCAGATTGTATGCTTCTGGAAGGATGGAGGGAGGGAGGGAAGGAAGGAAGGAAGGAAGGAAGGAAGGAAGGAAGGAAAAAAGACAGTTAAGATGCTGCTTTGATTTTGCATCTGCAGGGCTAGTGCAGGGTTGGCGCCAAGTGAGTTTTGCTGAATGAGTGCTATATCATTGAAGATGGATGCAGACCACCTTCAAATATTTCTAATATAGTAAATAAAGACAATAGATTCAGCGTGTCAGCACCTATTTTGAAACTGACAAGTTTAAGAAACTCATATAGAAATACAAAATATCTAGAAAAGCTAAACAATATTGAAAAAGAACAAAGTTGGAAGACTTCTTGATCTGAAGATGTTCCATAGTGATACAGTAAACAGTGCTATATTGTATCAACATAAAGATAGACACACCAAGGGAACAGAGCAGGGAGCTCGGAAGCTGTTCTACAATCGTACAGTCACCAGATGTTCAACAAAGTCACCAGAGCAATTCATTGGGGCAAATAAAAGTGTTTTCTTTTTTCAACAAATGAAAGCCTCCTTAACAGTCATCCAACCAATGGTGTCATTATAGAAGATAACTTAGGAAAAAAATAAACCTTGACTCCCCAGCTAATACCACACAAAAACATAACTCAATTGGACCATGCATCAAAATATAAAAGGGAGAGGGGAAGAGAATGTGAAGTTGATGTGGTATGTTCATGTGCAAAATTCTCAAGTTTAATGCAAACCCTGTATACCACAAATACATTCTAATAAACAATAGAAAGATAAAATAAAACAACTCTAAAAAGCTCAAATTATAAGGCTTTGAAAAAAATATCATATCTGCATGACTTGCAAAAAATAGCATTTTTCCAAGGGAAGATGAGCTTTAAAAAGCAGGTTAAGGCTGGGGGTGTGGGTGGGTAGGAATGGGAAAGTAGTTCAGTGGCAGGAAGCTTGCCTATCATGTGCAAGGGCCTGGGCTCGATCCCCTGCACTGCCACAACTCAAACAGCTAAAAAATTGAAAGATATTTCTCTTAAAATATGCCATTTAGAAAATGTAAATGTAAACCAGCCTTGGAAAAATATTTTCTATGCATATTTGACCAAGGACATATATTCAGAGTATGTAGAGAGCAATTGCAACTCAATAATAAAAGATGCAAGCAATGCAACAAAAATGGGGAAAGACTTGAAAAAACACACACTGCAAAGACATATAAATGAACAATAAATGTATGAAAAGTGTTCAATATCATTACTTATCAGAAAAAAGAAAATTTAAACGAGAATTACGTACTACTATTTATCAGCTAGATTGGTTAAAATCAAAAAGACTGAAAACAGAAGACAGACAAAACTTTGGAAAACACCTGGAACCCTTAGGTTTTGATGCAGGAAAGTACGGTTATCTTGAAAACTGGCAGATTATTACAAAATTAAACACACACATATCTAATTACCTAGGCATACCGTCTTTGGATACTTAATTCAGACCTGAAAACACGTACATCAAAAGACTCGTGCAAGAATGTACCCATTAGCCTTACTCAGGTACCTGCGAAGGGGAATCATCTCGAGTGTCCACCAATAGGCGAACGACAAACCGTGCTACACAACACAGGGAGATACTGCCCTGTAACAGTCAGGGTAAAATCAGCGGCACGTGAAGGACTTGGCTGTGTCAAGGAAGCCAGTCCCACTTCTATTGTCTGAACTCATCCACGCGAAGTTTAAGAGCAGGTAGATCATCTCTGGCAAAAAATCAGAATGCCATTTGTTTGTGGGGGTATAGGCCAACTAGGAGGAGCACAAGGGAAATTTCTGAGCAGATGGAAATGTCTGTATTTTGATTGGGTTGGTGGTTATCCCCAGGAAAAGCTTCTGACTTATACATGTAATGTTCATGTTTTATGCTGTGTGCAAATTTGACTTCGATTTTAAACAACCATAAACTAGCCCATATATGTAATCCAGGCTCTCACGGGGGTGGTATTCAGGCTCATTTCTTATTTTAATCATAACAACAACAGATTAGTAACCTGTATCTCTTTCAGAACCCGAGGATCCTCATTGGGCCACAACAAACTCCACTATGTGGCAATCCCAAGTGCTGAGGGAAGCCGTCAAATGGGCGCGAAGGGAGGGCCAGAAGGTTCGAGGGTCCCCTGCTGCCTTTGTTTCCCACTGCCACGCCATTACTGCATAGTGGAGGGCTGGCTGAGTGAAAAGTGTAGAGGGGTGTCAGAGGGAAAAAATACGGAGCTAGAGGAGAAAGTCAGAGGCCAAGGCCACAAGAAGGAAAACGGATGGGAAAGCAACGCACAGTGCAGAAAGGGCAAATCTTTAAGCTGCATTCTATCCATCTGCCCTGGGCATGTTTGTCCCAGGAGACCAGCGCAGCGCTGTCTGCACAGCTTGGAGGGAGGGTTGAGAAGCGAGCACCCCCGTGTTTCAGAAATAGCCTGTGTGATTACACAATAGATGCTGCAATGAAACCTCATTCCAGGAAGCAATTCGGGGAGAGCAGACATTTAGATTGGCTATGATTATCACGTTCGAGAGATGGCTTGTAATAAATGTCTGGTTTTCTCCAAAAATATGGGGAAAACAGGCATAAGAAATGTAACCTTAATAACTGAGAAACCAAAGTGTTTGCCCACAAATGGAAACTTCATTATTTTGCTGGCTTTTACCATAAGAGAAAAAAAATGATGTCTGAACAGTTCACTGTCCCTCATTCCCCCCACCTAAATGAGAAAGATTGAATCAGGAAGAGGATGTCAATGGCATTATGTTTGCACCTATGGTTCGGGTTAAAGGACAAATCCAGGCGAAATAGAACATTTTATGAAAAACAGTGCAGCTAGGCAACCAGAGATTGGCCCTCAGCACTACCCATGAACTTAGATAAAGATATTTTACTTCCTGATATCTCAGTCTCTCCACCTGCACATTGGATATTCACGGAATGGCTGTTCATGGAATTGACTATTCATGGATTCTCAAAGGTGGCTGTGAAAATTGTTTCTGTTACCTAAATTCTATTTTCACACTGGCTTCCAATAGAGTTGTAAATTAAAAAAAAAAAAAGCTTCAGTAAGCAAGCATGAGAATCCTTTGTTAATAAGGTAAACTTATGGCATGAAGTTTTGTTGGGAACGCATTAAGTAGATTCTCCAGAAGCTGCCATCAGGGGAGCTGTTACTTATTGAGTTGTGCTGACATTAGAAAGGTTGCAAAGGGCAGTAGGGGCCTCTGATTTTTTTCTGCCTTTACAAATTAATAAATCTCTTTACTGATGACCACATGCACAGATGATGGGAATAGACAATAACGATCTAAAATAAAAGCCAATGGGAAGGGAATCACAGAAGCTCTGGAAAGGGACTCACCTCCATCATAGAGACCAAATTTGACAATTATCTAGTCATGGTAGTTACCACCACCACCGCCATTGCTATAAGTTTCAACTGACCATTATAAAAATCAGGTACAGAAGTGGGGAAATGAACTATTATTATTACTTAATCATTTTTGGATAGATGAAATCTTGCAAAAAATTTATGTGGGATGTAAAATGTTCCTTGGTGGTAATAATGAAGACCCAGATTTTCAGATGAACACCCGGATCTTCAAATTTCCTTATAGCAGTTCACTTAGAAAGGGCATTTTTTAGCTGCTTTACAAAGCAGAGGAGTAGTAAGGTAACACTGTGCATGTTTGTCATGTTTTTCAAAAATTGAAGTGCTAAAAACTGTTCTGTAGTTGGTTATAAGATCAGTGAAAAACTTTATGCATTTAATTCTGACATTAAAGTTCATTTGAAATGACTTAGGTGTTGAATTTTAACTCAAAATTTGAATTGCAATCTGAAGATTTGTAATGAAGGGTTTGTTTATGAATAAGTTTGCTTAGAGTAAGGTTTGCTATTTAAAACGAGCAAGAAATGATTGAGGAAAATGTTTAAAAAATGGTTTGATAGTAAATCCCCTCTCGAGTTGCTTGCCAATATATCGAAGTATTAATATCATGACTTTTTATGCAGAGAAAGAAAAAGTACTTTCTAAATACTGGGAACAACATAAAAGGGAGAAAAGATGAAGAAACGAAAAGTAGCTGTATATTCAGTTTAGGACATCACAAGTGCTTGAGGATCAGAAGCTGTGAGGACTGATTTGTCCCAAACGTTATCCATCTTGTACTGGGCTCTGTAGGAGTCTAGGACCGACACTCAGGTGTGGGTCAGTTTGACTTACTAGCTGGACTTTTTTTTTTTTTTTTAAATAACACTAAAAGTACATAGAACATCGATTGGTTAGAAAGTTCAGTCTTGAGTTAATTCCCGAAAGGCCCAGTCAGAGCAAGGTATTAATGTGGATTAATGATGGCATCATGGTTCGATATTAGCAAAAGACCAGGTTAAAAATAAATGTGTGCTCCTCAAGGGAAGCTGCAACATCCAGGATGTCAGCAGTGGAAAGCACTAGAATTTTAAAACATGTGACATATTGGCATTTTGCTTCTCTCTCATTTTCCAACATTTCCTATTAGTGCTACTTTTTCTTATTATAATTAAATCAAGGGACAGTATCATGGCATCAAATAAGTCAAAGTACCGAGACCCCATGGAAGGAATTTAGTGACAACCTTATGTTTTCTGAATTGAAAAACAAATAAGGCCCCAGAGGATCAAGTTAGATACCTCTTATTACAGTCTCCTCTAGAATTTCTGGTAACTGTCTGTTTGAAATATAAGTTCTAACATCGAGGAAGAGTTTTTACGAATAATGGCCTGGCTTATTCCTGCTCATCATGGCTATCCTTGCAAATCATTCCTCCCTCTTGTGGTCCAATATGACTGTGTGTATTCCTGAGAAAACTTTGAGCTGAATTTGAGAGATTTGCTTTCCAGTTCAGTTCAGTGCATATTTTCTTTAGAGAATTTACCATATTATGGTAAAATACTTTATTTACTTTCCTGTTTTTTTTCTTTCTGTTAGACTATACCCTCTTTGAGGGTATAAACTATGTTTGTTCACAATTGTACACCAGTGCTTGGATTGGTAGATCCTCAAAAAGATGTCTGTTTGACTAAAAGAGTTAATATTGACTGTCTCAATACCATTGGAATCATCACCACCATCGTCACCACAACTGCCATCGTGACTACTGACAGTGCCATCACTGTCACTGCCATGACAAGCATCACCACCACCACCTCCATCACCACCATGGCCACTATCATCGCGACCGTCGCTACCAGTACCACCACCTCCATCGCCAATGCCGACATCAGTACTGCCACCACCCGAACCACCGTCACTCCCATCGTCGTTTTTGCTGCCATTGCCACCATCGCCATCACCACCATCGTCACCACCGCCACCATACCACGTCTGAATCCTAATTCTTTTGGCTCTCTTTCCCAGGGAAACGATGCCTCTGCTATTTGGCACCCTCTGACCTACGGCTTTCTTTCCTTACTGCCCCTTTCCAAACTTCTCTTGTTCTGGGGTCAGTCCCTTGAAGACTTGTTCTATTTTAGGAAGGAGATATTCTGTTTGATATAGGAACTCTGCTACTGATAATAATGATTTGGTAGTGGCCCTCTAACATAAGATAGCCTGAGAGTAAGGACAACGTCTGGCACCAGCATAGCCACTTTCTGCTGCATGACCTTGAGTGAATGACACCTCAGGCTCTGCTTTCTCCCCTAGCACACCCTGGAGAGTGTCCCAGACCTCATGGGCTAGTTTCAGTACAGATCATCTATTGATAAAATCTAACTCGCTAGAGCAGAACTGCACTGGGGTAAGACATTCAGGAACTCCAAAGTGCCTAAGCAAGCAGTCATCTGCAGTACCCAAAGCCACTGCAGTGGCAGCTGCCTCTCCCTGGGGAAGGGCTCCTCCCAAAGTCACTGCCAGATCCAATCAGCATGGGGCAGAGGCAGCATGGACAGTTACGAGAGGTCATTGTCACTGTCATTCCTTCTTCCCAGACTGTGCTGTTCATGTCACAAAATGTCAGGGCACAATTGTTTTGATAGTCCAACTGGGAAGTCAGAATCCATGTCCGGCTGCTTCATAGCAATTTATGCTGGAAATGGAATGCTTCGTTAATACCATGTGAATGAAATAACTTTTCAGATGACACAAAATGTCTTTCTGGGATTTTTGGGGGGCACATTTCCTGGTGGTGGGGACTGCCACATCAGAAATGAGGTGGGAAGAAAACAGCAATCAAAAGATGAAATTTAAGGGTGGAAATAAAACTTTGGTCAATTCCCTTCTTGTTTTTCTAATTTCCTCTCTTTCTATTTTCTATCTTAAATAACTGTGTTGGTAAAATGCAACACTCTATACTTAGATGAGCCTAAAAAAATGGTAGATTATGAGAAATTATAGCATCACGTATCAGTCAATAGGTCGATAGATTTGGGGATTTTTCTCTTGGAAAAGTCCAATAGCCTGAGTTTGTTTAGATTGTCACCAACTTTGCCTACTTTCTAACCAAAATAAAAAGAGATACTGATTTAGAAGTAAAAAAAAAATAGAAGAAAAGAGAACATTATTTTGAACGATAAAAAGATATCATTGCTATCTATGGGAATTGCAAACTGGTTTGAGTTCACAGAAAAAATTTTATTTGAAAGGTGAAGAAACAAGGCCTGAGAGTTCTGTTTTGGGTCACATGGCATGTTAGCATCAGAACCAGAGCCAAGGTCCAATGCCCTGACCTTGGACCAGGCCCTTCCCATATGAGGCTGCCTCCTATTTCTCTTCACTCAAAGAATGAAAGATTGAAAAGTGGGAGATTTTGAACAAATTGAGAAGACTGATCCTCTGTTAAGGCAGAAAGAGAGTGCTATTTTCATCCCAGAAACAGATGAGCTGAGACACAAAAGGACTCGATGCACTGGTCCTCCCTAAGGGAGATTTTTACCCCCAGCAGACATTTGCCAAACCTGAAGATTCTATTGGATATCACAACTAGTATATGGGACAGAGTATCTACTGGCCTGTCTTGGGTAGATGCCGAGGATGCTGTTAAACACGCTACCAAGCACAAGGCAGCTCCGTGCAGTCGGCTATCGTCCAAAACCATATAGATTGGGCCATAAGGCTCTATCTGGGAGTTGTGCTCTTCAAATCCAAGTTCGTGTTATTACCTTTAGGCCATTAGAAACCATTAGAAACCATTAAACCACCAGAAAGTTTGTATAATTTGAGTCATTATTTGTGCTGTTTTAGCATCATGCACAGTCTGTTTTCTGCAACTCTTTGCCAATTTTCAGTGCTAGACTTGGTCATGACCATGGTAAGCAAATTTGTCCTTGAGTCATAAATCATGCGCTCATGTCTTGCACCCACTCTGTCCTAATTTCCTCAAGTATCCAGGCAGGAACAGGCAGTTCATCCCCACTCTTCCCTGGCAACAGCTACTCTCAGGAAAGGTCTGCCTGCCTTCTGTCTTATCTGGTCATCAATTGAAGTCCACGTGTTGCTCCTCCAGGAGGACTGGCATGTTCTGTACCTCTGTTTTAGCATGTGTGTTCCATGAAAGGAATTCCCAGCCTCAGAGGCCAGGCTGAGAGGCAACTGCCCACACACCTGTGCACACATTCAGGCCCATCTACCTGCCAATCTGATTTTAGAAAGAATCTTCCAGCTTATTTTATTGGCTAGACTCTCTAAACATACCTCTTCACATTATAAAGTACCTCTTTAACTGAGAAATTTGAAGATTTTCCTCTGTGTCATTTTTTTTTCTTTGCACTCAGAATTTCTAGGATCGTGAATATCAGAGGAATTTCCTGAATGAACAGTTGATCTTTTTCTAAAAATTGCCATCTTTTCATTGATTTTGGAGGCTCAATATTTAGTTTTAAAAATCGCTGCTACTAAGTTGATTTTGGAAAGACAGAGCTATTCTAAGAATTAAAGGAGATGTTCGATGGTTTGGTAAACTCTCTGACTTTCTTTATATGTACTCAGTGATGTGGTGTGCATGGAGGTATTGCTTAGAATTACTCAGGGAAAGACTTCCACCCCTTAATACCCAAGCAGATCCCCTCCAAAAACTAAACCAAATCACTCCTCAAATTCTCAATCTCTTTACTTCCACGTGTTGCCATTGGGATATACATTTTCAAAATTAGAACTTCATAGGATTTGTATAATAAAATTTCAAGGCAATTTGCATTTAGCATTGAATGCTTAATTCAGCACTTAACAGTTTCCACTTGGCTGGATGCCATAATAGACACTATTAGGTTAGATGTTTCATTTTTGCTTCCCTCTTACGCTGGTTTGTGCCAGGCAGTGATTTCTAGATTTGTAAAAACACGCGTAACATGTGAGTATGTTTAGGCTGGAGAACATGCCTTTTTAGAGTACTTACGGAATTAATTTACATTTAACAACTTCTATTTGTTGCTTTCTTTCTCACTGCCAATCTGTCATAATACCTTCTGAAGAGGAGCAAAAAGACAGAGAAATCTTGATTCTAAGGTAGGCAAAATAGGGGGAGGCATGTAGCTCAGCGGTTAAAGTGCTAGCCCAGCAAGCACAGGACCTTCGCGGAGGCTCAAACCTCCAATCCTAGCGCACAGGAGGCTGAAGCAGAAAGATTGCCGTGTGTTCAATGTCACCCTGGGCTACATCATGAGCTCGGGATCAGCCTGGTCTACAAAGTGAGACCATGTCTCAAAACAGTAGACAAAATAATGATCAACAGCAGATTTAATATGTGTTATTATAAATGGTTGCTACAAAGAGCTAAACTATAAAAATTATTGCCTTTTCATTATGCAATGTAAGCTAACAACAGACAGAATTGCTTGTTTATTTTGGTACTGGGAGCAGATCCAGAGTCTCACTCATGATAACCACGTGCTCTACACCTGAGTAACACCTACAAGCTAAATCTGATTTTAAATTTCAGCTCCTATCCTCATTTTGTAATTTCTACTATGTCTTAAAGTCATGTGTAGCTTAGTTTTTTATACTTAAAAAAACCTTTTAACAGCTAGCCAGAAATAACATGTCATGTCATGTTTAGGTTAATACTTGTGTGTTAACAATACTGATTTTGTTTAACTCAAAAAGGAATACAGGCCAAAAGCAAAGACAAAATTCTCCAGGGAAGAATTTTTCTAGAAAACTTAAGGACATTGTTGATATAAAGTTTTAAACATTTTTCAATCATTTTTATGAAATATAGTCTAGCTTAACATTTTTTTCTAGGAATATTCTGCTTCTGGGACAGATATGGTATACTTTTGCTAACCAAGGGCAGACTGCTGGTTATGTTACCATAGTCCAGAACTACACAGACATCGCCTTTACTTCCCTGTCTACTGCTGACTCTAACCACTTTACTCATGGGAATTTTCTTTCCTTTTTAGCTGCTGTGCTTCAGAATCTCTACATCTTTGAAGATGTCTCAGAATTTCCTGCAGAGCATGCTACAAAAAATAGAACATGCCTAGATCTGGAGTTAGCCGACTAACTAATCTCCTAGCGGAAGATTTGTCACTGATAAACTACCATCACCTTGTTTTCTTACTTGTAAAATGGCATGAGTAATACCTACCCTACTTATAAGGGTAGTAGAAGAATCAATATCCATTTCATAAGCACAAAAGCCCTTTGGTGAGGTGCCATTGCAGCAGAACTAGGGTGACACAGAGCCATTCCTTATCCTTCCTACGAATTAAAGCTTGGAGGAAATCTGAGTATGCACATCGTTATGATTCCTTAATGATCAGCCGATTGACTGATCATCATAAACAGTCATTGACGTTTTTTATCATGGTCACTTCTCAGTTCCTAGGTAAGAGGCTTTAAGAATGAACGCCAGGCACGCTAAAACACGTGTCTAGCAAATGCAAGGGCCTGTGTTCTCCAGTACCACATAAGCCAGGCATGGTGGTGTAAACCTGTAATCCCAGAATTCAGAAAGCTGAGGCAGGAGGACTGCCACGTGTTCAAGGAAAGCATGAGAAATACAGTGAATTCAAGGTTCACATGAGTTAAAAAAATAGCAGCTCAATATTATCATGATATTTAATACTTTCTCTCTGAAGCAAAAGAAATACAGTACTAAGATGATAAATTTGTCTTGTAGCACAAAACAAGCTCAGAGAATTCAAGAACTAACCTGGATGTCATAACCTAGAATCTTATAACTGAAAGTTTATTAAGTGTTAAGTCACTATTTCAACAGGTCTTTATGAACTGACATCTATGCTGAGGCAAAGAGCGCACACAACAGATTTTATTCATCAATAGTTATTGCTTACCATTGCAGACCCAACACGGCTGACCTTGATGGGATTTCCTCTACCAGACAGGTCCATCTGTGCTCTGTCCATTACATACAAGCAAGCATCCAGGATGCCATCTTCAAACTGGTCAAAGGAGAAAATGAGAAGCTACTTAATGTCGATTCTGAAAATATTTCCTGCTGAAACTGTAAATGAAATCATAACCTAATCATTATAATTGCTCTGCATTTCCATCACAGTAATCTACTTTCGTCTTTATTATGAGGAGGAAAGTTTTATTATGGGAGGAAAGAGTTATGTTTTATAGTAAAGCGAAGAAGAACATAAAAAGAAGCCAGAGATACAAACAAAAATATCAGAGGCCTCCTATATTCAAGGATTACAAAATGACTCACAGTTCTTCAGAAAAGTATTTAGGTTAATTAGAAGGTTTCTCCAATGTACGGACTTCAGTGTCCAAGGTGAAAGAATAAATGATTACCAAGGTCAGGCTAAGGTCTTGTAACTCTGAAAGTAACACTATTCTTTGTTAGTCTTGAAAATAAATAGCTTGAAATGTGTCCTTGGAAGTTACTTCAGGTTATTTAGCTTGAACCACCAAATAAGAAGAAATCTCGTGTTACGGATTTCTCAAGGTTTCCTTCCCTTGACTCAGGGTTGATCCCAGCACCAAAGAGAAGGCAGAAAACCTTACGAAAGGTAGCCTGCATCATCATGGGAAGAGCCCGGTAGCTAGCTCAATTTCCTTAGAAAGAATTCTGGCCACAATAGTGGCAAGACCACAATTTTCTTAAAAAATAATAGACCAGAAAGTAATAAAATGGCAAGATGGGCTAATTTTACCTGCACTGTACTGCACTGAAGTGGAAATTTCTTCAAATACAGAAACCTTGAACGTTATCCACCTGTATACTTGTGATAGAGACCACAATCTTAATTGATAATCATCATTTACCTGTCTGTTAAATCTGGTTAAAATTCCATCTGGGTAAAACTAAACTGATGGGACAGAGAGAATGATCCATAATTCTACTAGTATTTCAGATAACTCAACATAGAGTTAAAAAGTAGTCATAGATTTCATTATTTTCCTCCATCACAGCAAACAACTGGTTTGGATTGTTTGATTGAAGGATCCCAGCCAATGACATCTCTGAGTGATGGTAGAAGCAGAGCCTGTGCTCTGAGCACTCCCCCTAAGGCATGCTGGCCAGGAGTCCCCTCGTGCGTTTGAGATGCTTTCGTAATTCTCCTTGCTGCCTACTTTGACTTTTTCAGTTTTCTGTAGGACCACATAGAATCATGCCTACTGTGGTGTGTGGCTGGGTTTTAGCCATGCCCCACAAAGTGTCATGTACTATCTATGTGGCTTCTATATAGAGATGGTGGTGAAAGCTGTAACAGGGAAAGTCTAACACAAGGTGATTACATTATGGTGGCACTACACTCAGAGGAGATTGATGCTAGCCTCCTTGAGTAAGCTAGTTCTCATGAGAACAAGTCGTCGTAAAGCAAGGCCACTGCATGCGCTTGGCCCTTCTATGCATCACTTTTTTCCTCTTTGTTTCTCCATTCCGTGGTGATGCATCCAGGCTGAACTGATGGTCTAAGCCAATCTAGACTGAACCATGAGCTAAGTAATCCAGAACTGTGAGCTAAATAATCCCCTCTCTTTTATAAACTGTCAGGCCTCAGGCATTCTTTTGTAGCAAAGGAAGAGAGTCTAAAGTAGCACCCAAAGGCTGGGAAATGGGCACCCAAAGAAAGAGTATCGGATGTTTGGCAGTAGATAGAAGTTGCATGCCATAGAAGAAGGGGAGGGCACGTAACCAGGGAGCCAGGAAGTAATCCAAAATCAAGGCGAGTAGAAACACGCATCCCCAAGACGTCGGAAATGCAGGTGAGAAAGCCTCAAGGTGAGGCATATGATTCTCAGGAGTCAGGATGAGGCTGATCACAAGCAGGGAAAGGGGAGTGAGGTGGAAAGCAGAAGCTCATCACAAAGAGTGTACAGTGCTCAGGTAAAGTGTGGGTCAGAGACACCCGAAGATGCTCCTGCAGAACTCAAAGCAAGGCATCAGGGGACAAGAAAGCACCACATGACCTAGAAAGGCCACGTTCTAGAAATTCTCCCCTGGATGCCTGCAACAATTCCTGACATCCCATCCAGAATCTCCTGAGAAGCGACACGCTTACATCCTCTTGTATTGTTAAGGAAAAACAAACAAACAAACTTGTGAATCATGGAACATGTGTTTATTTATGGAACTACAACAAAACTTCTTGTGTCATTCTGAAAGACACCAAATTAACAGAGCTTGCATTATTTAATATCTTAAAGAAATAATATTTGCTACTTTATATATGGACAGTGACTTGAGATTGCAGCAGATAATATACATCTCTATGCAAAAGCCCAGTGGTCCCTATTTTGAAAATATGGTTATCACTCTTGTCTAGTTAGCACTATTCTTGACTTGCTAACAATTTGTTAATTGCTTCTTTGGGCACACATCTTGCTATATTCTTGTATCATTTTTATATATCAGAAACTTTTTGAATAAGGAAAGAAAAATTTCAGTCCATTCCACATGGAACAAATAAGACTTTTAGAAACCAAGGTGCCAACATTTTTCTCAATAGGATGTCATGCTATCCACAGAATCTCTAAACTCTGTAACATTTGTAGTAAGAGGAGGATATGTGGTTTCAACTGATAAATTATGCAGTTGTCTCATAAGTTTCCACTCCTGTACTCTCTGTCTTGGAGTCTTAGATCCTGAAAAGCAGGAAATTGTGCTTGTTTAATATTGATATATGGCACCCTGCAGTAATCTATGTGACAAAAAATATTAAGGAAAAATGTCCTTGACAATGACAAATTTGAAATGGCTCACCTGACCATAGCTCCAGCTTCTACTCTTGATGTCATTGAAGTCTCCATAAAAAATCACCCCGATGTCATTCAGGACATACTCTTCCCTTTCTCTCTCATTCTCCAGATACACGGCATCCTCTGCATCAAGATATGAACATAATGACCATCATCAAACCAGACTTCTTTTTTCAAATAGTGCCAATTTCTTTGCTTAAACTGTAATCGAACCTATAAAAAGAAAAAGAGTCTTTTGTTTCACCAGGCAGAGCTCATTTCTCAATATTTTTAGCCATGGTGAACATAATCAGTAGCAAAGATCAGTCTGTAAATGAAGACATTTGTCAGCAAAAGGCTGACAAACTTGGACTCTGGAAGTTCCAAGCAGCACAATTAAGCTGACGTGTCTCATTAGACATTTTATGATCCTGGTACTTCAGTCGTCTCAAAATCAAAATTCTGTGACGCAGATGCAAATCTGTGAGACTGCTCAAAAATTATTTTCAGCCTACGAATGTTAATGGAAAAATAACTGTATTGAAAATGCTTCTTTTGATAAATCTGGGACATGTCAGAAGACAGTAGCATCGTGTGTCATGCCTGTTTGGAGTCAATCAGGTTGGAGGAGGAGGGAGGCTATAGGTTGTCTTCTTTGGATGAAAAATTCTTGAGGATGGTTGGTAGGTGTGTGTGCCCACTCAACCTTCTTAATCAGTTTTATCTATTTCAAAGCCTACTTTTTTTTTTTTTTTTTTGCTAGGTGGCTACAATCCCAAGAGGGCTTTACTTCTTACCTATGTCCTTACGCATCAGTGTAGTCAGTGTAGTATTTACTCCCAGACCTGATGTGAGAGCAGCAATCATCTTTAACACAGTAAGATCACACATGTGTGAAGCACACAGGTATATTTGCATATTTGGAACAGGGTCAATCTTGGCTGACACCTTCATGATTTCTTATATTTATCTTGTGCAGATTATCTGCCATTTCTATTACTTTTTTGAGCTCTGTCCTCATTCCCTGATACTCTGTTTCAATCACTCTTTCTCTCTGGTAGGCCTTCCAAACTTTGGCTACTCATTAGAATCATTCAGGGAGATTTAGAAATTTCTCTTGGGCCCAGTGTTATGTGCTTTAGTCCCAGCACTCTGGGAGACTGAAGCGGGAGAATTGAAAGTTTGAACCCAGCCTAGGTAACTTAATGAATTAACGAGACTGTGTCTCAAAGTCAAAAATGCAAAATAAAACAAGGCGGGAATGTAGCTCAGCATGAAGCCCTGGGTTGGATCCCTAATCACACACACACACACACACACACACACACTCTGATTCCAAGCATTGTGGTTTGGATTTTAAATGGCCACCGAAGGCCCAGGTGTTAAAGTCACATTTCTTAGCTTGTGTTGTTCTTGGGAGGTGGTGGGAGCTTTAGGAGGTGGGGCCTAATTGAAAGAAATTAAGATGTTGGATGTTCCCAAAGGATTATTTAAGATCCAGTCCAGTCCATCTCTTTTTATTCCTTTCAAGCAGAATGATGTAAACCTATTTCCTTTGCCTGGTACTTCTGCCATGACCTATTGCATCACCACTAGTCCAAAACCAATGGGCCAAGTTTCCGTGGACTGAAACTTCTGGAACTCTAAGCCCAAGTAACACTTTTGTCTTTTAGTTTACTTACTTCTATTTTTTTCTTCTTTTTTTACAGTGATGGAAAGCTAACTAAGACACTTAATCAAACTGGATCAGTGAAGTCAGAATCTCTGAGGATAGGGTGAGATCAGGGTTCTGTTTTTTGTTTGTTTGTTTGTTTGTTTGTTTTGAACTCCCTACTGATTCTCTTATGCTAGCTGTGTCAGTCTTCTTTCTCTTAAGGTAATACCTGACGCCCACAGCTTAAAGGAGGAGAGGTTTATGTTACAGTTTCAGAGGTCTGAGTCTATGCATGCATGACCAGCTGGCTTCAAAACAAAAGCAGGAATGGCAGAGTAGCTTGACAGAGGGCTTGTGTGTGTGTGTGTGTGGGAGAGCTGGCTATGATGTTGCAGCCGGGAAGCAGAAGGAGAAGGGAGAATTTGGGGACAAGAATATTCTTCCAGGCTTCGCCACCCATGACCCATCCAACCAGACCCTAGCTCTTAACAGCACATGAAATCAGCAATGGACTAATCTACTCAGGAGTACAGTGGACCCATAATTCATATATCCCTCCAGGGCCTGTTGTAGCGATCCACCCCTTCCAGATCAAGCCTCAGTGTTCAGCCCCTTTCCGATTAAGTCCCAGCGCTGCACCCTTTCCAGGCCACACATCCAGCAATCTGTCATATACCCATAATCTACTACACACCCTAATCTGCCATGCACCTGCAATTGATAATCTACCACACATTTGTTCTCCACCATGCACCCATAATCCATGACTTCTGACCAGGCCCCATTTCTTTACAGTACATGGTTTTGCTTAGATAAACCATAACATTTACATACATGAAGCTTTTGGGGGACCTTCCAGTTTCAGATCACCACAGTTGGTGAGTATCTTTGTACCTGAGGCAGGGAGAGGAGAAGCCTTTCATTTGAAGCACAGCTGGCCAGTCAAACCACATCTAGACCAGGGCAGATTTAGATCCCTGAAGACAAATGCTTCTCACTATATACCACTAAAATTTTTTGGTGTTATTTCATGGGATATATCTGTAACTGTAACTAACTGAAATGAAGCTGTACCTAAAATTGACATTAAAATGGCATAGTAATATACTAATGTACGAGGTGTGCCAAATGTGTGGTATGCCTTTCTATAAAGTAAATATGGCACTGCAAATCAGTGGGAAGTGCTTGTTCACTACATGGCACCTTGGCTGCTGGCTGTTCATGTAGGAAAAATTTCAGTAAACTCTCTCACCATCTAGACAGTTTATTGATAGATTTAAGAGCTGTATCTTTGCCCCTTACTGTCAATTTTTATTTCATCCAATATACACTAGGTAGGAACAGGCAGAGAAACACAACATTCCATAAATACGTAAAAAGATGATGAATTCCACTAATAATTACAGACATACAAATGAAAATAGCCATGAAGTAACCATGATTTTCTACTATGTTGGCAAATATTAAAATGAATGATAATACCTAGGACTGATAAGTGTGAGGAGAAAGAAATATATGAATTTTAACTGTATTATATGAGTTATATATGTACTTTTATGGATTATAAACTGCATTATAAAGCAACAAAACGCCTTTAAGGGGTAATTTGGAAGTATCTATGCAAATTTAAAATGTGAATTCATTTGCTTGAGCAAAGTTATTTCTAAGTGTCTACAGAAACATTTGTACACTATATATATATATATATATATATATATATATATATATATATATATTATATTTAACATAGCGTGGTGTGTTACGGTGAAAATAGTAGTAAATGAAATCTAAACCGTGGCAAATCTAAGCATTTGTAACCAAAAGACAAAACCAATTGACATAACCCTACCAAGAAGCCATTAAGAAAAGAATGCACAGTAACTGAAATAAAAATTTGCGGGACACATCATAAAGGAAAATAAGGTACAGAATGATGCATATAAGGTAGAATTTTATTTGTGGTTTTAAAAAAGTATACTCTAGGAGCTGGCAGAGTAGCACAGTTGTTAGAGTGCTTGCCTAGCAAGCACAAGGACCTGAATTCAATTCCCTAACACCAAGTGATTCAGGCATGGTGGCACATGCTTGTAATCCTGACACTCACTCGGGACTCAGAGAAGGGAGGATTATCTTCAGTTCAAGGCCAACCTGGATTATCTAGTGAGTTTAGGATCAAAAATAAATCAGATTCTATGGATGTATAGATGGATACTAATATGTAAAGTCATAGTGGAATATTGGAGATACACAAAATTCATTTTTTCTGGATATTTTCTAGGATTAGAAGCTTAGAGAAAATAGAAGTTCATTCTTTGTCATGTATAAGTGTATGCACATATATATTTGAAAAGGACAGTGTATACAAATAATCGCCAAAATGAAAACTATTCAAAAATTATTCAATGGATAAAAATATACCAAACATAAGATCTAATTTGTAAGTAATTGAGTCCTGCTTCTGCTTTTCTGTTTTGATTTCTACAATTAGGCTTTTATCACGAAAAATTATCTTATAAAATGTGTTTACATCTAGGTGAAGATACCTATTTAATAATAGGTTAACACGTCCAAATTTTATGTATTAAACTTTCTCTGAGAATACTATGGTCATGCTGTCTTTATTACCAATGTGCTTATTAAATATCTTAATATCAGCATATCCTGCTTTGTAAGTTTCTCTCTATCTCTTCCAACACAGGTCGAATTGCCTCTTTATTGTTTTAAAGACGTTGGTATAATATTCATCCCACTGAATGCAGATAGCCATTTTATTCCATCATTTATTGAACAAATGTGTATTTACACCGTGCAAGGAGTCTTCTACATACTATATAAAAACAAATAAACTACACAGGCATGGTGAACTATGCTTGTAATTCCAGCATTCAGGAGGCTGAGGCAGAAGGATATCGAGGTCAAAGCTGGCTTGAGCTACTCAGTGAGTTTAAGGTTAGCTTGAGCTACATGATGAGATCCTGTCTCAAAAAAAAAATCCAACAAAAATAAAGCAAATTAACTTACGTTATTAAACTCAGTGTCCCTACCAAAAAAAATGGTTCACATTATCCCCATTTTATAGAAAAGGAAACTGAGCCAGAGACAAGTTAAATGACTTTCCCAGGGTCCTACTGCTAGTGAGCTTAGTAGACAGAAATTCTTCTGTAACCGAAGTAAGCCATGACTCTTCCGTTTAAGGGACCAGGTCATTGTGTCTCAACACTCCACACAATGATGGAAACAGCGCCAAGGGCGCGGTAGTAAGTCAATACAGATCTGCGGCAAGAAAGAGAGACGGAAGCGGTGATTGAAGGTTACAGAAAGAAAGAGAAGTCCAAGAAAATGAAGGATTTACCTGTAGACTTTGGGTTATTATGGTGAGGAAGTTGTAAATTTGAAAACTGTGCCTAGAAGAAGTTCTGGTCTCCACACCAGGCTACACTTCTCCTTGCAGCGGCTGACTTAAATCTTCCCTCACAGAGTGCAGGCAGCACCATGAATCCTCGGCAAGGCAAGGAAGTCAAATGGGAAGGCCTGATTTTAATTTT
Organism: Ctenodactylus gundi; assembly: GCA_004027205.1. Classification (NCBI taxonomy): domain Eukaryota; kingdom Metazoa; phylum Chordata; class Mammalia; order Rodentia; family Ctenodactylidae; genus Ctenodactylus; species Ctenodactylus gundi. Next base: position 891,047 of record PVKB01000235.1, read on the forward strand.
AAATTTATTTATGATTTTAAAAGAAGATCGAGTGGAGAAAGCAGTGCTTTATTTCCCCTGTTTTTGTTCAGATCTGTCACTTTAAAATATAGTTGTCCAAAGCAAGGTGAAAAACAAAATTTACTCACTACGGAAACTCCAAAAACTCTATGTTTGGAAGGCTAATAAAAATAGGTAATTTAATTATTTGCTTCTGGAGTTTTCATTGTTTGCTTTTTGGTGCTGTTGTTGTTTGTTTTAAAGTATCAGGTTCATTTGAGAACAGTTGTGGATTTTTCCAGTTGCAAGCCAAAAGGTGGTTAGTAATAACATGGAGGCCTCTCCTAAATGAAGAGAGAGAGAAAAAAAAACCCTCAAACAAATAACTTACTGTTCTAGAAACCCAGTAATTCGTCTTGGTGTGGGTGAGTGTGTGTGTGTGTGTGTGTGGACGGGAGGGGGGGAGTGGTTTGGGAGTTTTACTTCCTTGTTACATTGGGACTGAGAGTCGGTGGGTGGTGTTAGAATTCCTTAGCTCATACAGAATGACAGGGTTACCTGGGTAATCTTTGGCAGACAACCATCACTATAATAAAACACAAGAGGAAAACAGATTACACACAGCATAACGTCGCTTGTGTTGTGACACAGTACCTCCATCCTGCTTCCCCAGAGTGTCTCTACCATCAGAGCAGACCTTCAAAACACCTTGTAAATAACCACTCTTTGAGGGTGACTAACAATTTACACGAGTCAGGCAGTAAAGAATGATGACCTCATTTATTTTACTGTTCTTCTGTTGGGAATAATGGGATACTTAAAAGGAAAGAAAGAAAGAAAGAAAATTGTGAGTTGCAAAATTTTAAGACTTACTTATAAAGCTGATGTCAGGCACCTTTGGAAATTATCACAGGCCTCCCTACCCAGAGAAAGTAAGAATTCACAACAAACATGTAAAGGCGAATGCGGAGCCTATTGATTTTAGTGTCTCTACAGCCTCTTTGGGAGAAAGAGGGCAATTCATCAACTAATGGGCTGAAAATTTCTTTGGTTATTTACATGCTATTTTAAAGTTAAGGCAAGTCTCATTTATAATGCTGTTAGAGCTCAGGGATCAAAACTGGGCAGTGGTGGTGCTGGAAAGGCCGCCACACAGGGTATTTCTGATACATTGGAGGTTTACACCAGGATTTGGTTTTATTCGTAATCCCTTAGAAGGCATAATAATTTGGCCACTTCCCAAAGGCAAGAATGGTTGCTTTTTAGTGAAGAGAGGGATTTAGAGCATGGGGATTAGGAATCACTTCGATTTACCTACCATTTATATGCAAGACTTAGGCTGGCGAAGTTGAATCATTTAGGAAGGCAGTGGTTTCATCTGCAGAGCAAACTTGACTCCAGCTTGATGTCATCATGATATGTTTTGCCATCTCTGAGTAAATCAGGAGAGGTGTCAACCTCCAACAGGCTGGTGTGCTGTAGGCATATTAAGAATAGCTTCCCGCCTGTGGGGGCCGTGAAACACTAGACCCTATTAAGGAATGGCATTTCTGTGTCTGCACTTCTTACTCTGGAACGTTTCAAAGCCATTGCTTCCCTGACATGGTTTAATGCGGCGATTCTGAAGACCTTGCCTTTGCGCCTATTAACTCCAGCAAGGAAGGACTCCTTAAAACACGGGCAAGCATTTTCCCAATGGTTGTTGCAAATGCGTGGCATGACATTACTCTGTGTACCAGCTGCGGAAGTTTAGACAATGTGCGCTCATTTGCTAGTTTTGCTGGTTAAGGACTTTTTAGTTCAGGTGTCTTCAGAAGAGACTATTATTCATGAAGCAATTCTACAAAGAAAATGTCAGATCTTCTTTACTTAGCATATATTCTCTAAGGGAGCCTGTGCCCTTGATGAAATGTTTAATTTCTTTTTTTTTCCCAAAGAAAATTTTTGTTTGATCTTATAGCTATCAACCTTATTTTATTTTTATTTATTATTTATTTCTGAGTACATAACTTTTAACATTGATAGGTCATCATGGTAGCTTTCTGGTTAAACACCTAACTTTTTGTTTCTTTTGGTACACAGGGCCAGACTCCAATGACTTTTGTTTTAAAAATAAAAGAGCTTACTCTGATTGAGTCAAGATTTTGCCCCAGTTTGTTTCCTAATTTTCTGTATGACCTTGAAAAATTTACACAGCATGTAGAAAGCCTGTCTTGTGTGTTGAAATATGAACTGACTGATCTACTCCTGACCTTTCAAAGTGGAGGCTATCAATTTAGTTCAGCAAAAATTATGGAAGCAGCAACTCTGGGCCAGGCACCGTGCAAGGTTGAATGAGTTAAGGATCATTTACCAAAGCACAGAAGCTATGCTTTTTAGTACTGCCTATACAAATACTTTGAGACTACAAAGTTTCCTTATAGAAGAGATTATAAGCCACATGAATTGATAGGTGAATGAGATTCTACATTGGAATCTCCCAGTTCTACTTCTTCAAGAAACATCTTGTAAATAGCTTGGACCTTGATTCTTGGGTGACCTATACATCATAGAAGTGTTTATTGTAAACTTTCTGGGGACTATGCTGATAGTAGTGTCACACTGAATGATACTTAGTATTTAAAAGGATGAATGAGCCTGCCTGCGACTCAGGCAGTGGAAAGAGTAACACAGTAGTCCTCCTTTGTATATATGATATCTTCTAAGACCTTCAGCCAATGCCTGAAACCTTTGATGGCACCAAACCCTACACTACTAGGTTGTTTCCGTTATGCCTTGCAGCACTGGCACATACTCCTGCAGTTAACTAGTCCTTGGATGTGTTAGTCACTTTTGCATTGCTTGGACACAATACCTGATACAATTTATAGGAGGAAAGGTTTAGTTCAGTTCATAGCTCAGCAGTCTCAGTCCATCATGGTCACCTGGCAGTGAAGGAAGCGTCTGGAAAGAGGGCCTAGGAGGCCTTCCATGAAGGAAAGCTGTTTATCACGAGGCAACAGGAAGCAGAGTGAGAAACTGGGGGCACGAGTAAGTACCTTACCATGTTATGACTCCAGTGACCCCTCCCTCCAGCCAGGTTCTGTCTCCTAACAACACGTGAAATCACTGATGAATTTATCCACTCGATACAATTAACTCCAATAGTCAAATCACCTTCCAAGTAGAAGAGGCTTTTGGTGGACAATCCATAAGATACTCCACGCCTCTTTTTCATCACTTGTGCTTAGGAGCCATGGTCAAGTAAAATAAGGGCTGCTTGAAAGCAAGAATTGCAAAGCAGCGATGGTCTATCTGGTAGCCAAGACACTGCTACCTACTTGCTACTAATGGCATGTAGCATATGCAGTGTGGATACTCTGAACAAAGGCACGATTCTTGTCCAGGCTAGCATAGGAAGACTCAAATAGTGTGAGATGTCATTACACTGTTCAGACTGCTGTGGAACTTACAACTTATGGAATTACTTATTTCTGGAATATTCCATTTAATATTTTTGATTGTGGTTGGCCTCAGGTAACTTAAACTAAGAATAAGGACAGACTGGTGTGTAAACCATTTTATTAGGCAACAGGCTTGAGTGAATCATTAAAATTTTCATATAAGCTTTATAATTCAATTAACCAACATTTTTTTTCTGGTTCTAGGCATCAAGCTCAGCTCATTTGTTTGTTTGTTTAACTTTATTTTGAGATAGAGTCTTGTTAAGTCACCCAGGTTGGGCTCGGGTTCGTTATCCTTCTGCTTCAGCCCCCTAGAAAGCTGAGGTTATAGGCCTCTGTCACTGGGCATAGCCGATTACCCAACAATTTAATAATTCTTAGCTAAAAGCGCTGTTTTCTTGGGTAAGCCTCTGAGTTGTCTTTCTTCATCCTCCTTCACCACCAATTAGACCAGAGGCCTCTCTTTTAGTTTGCTGTTGTATTAGTACTTTTTATGATTATAATTAGATTTTATTGGTAGCTCACTTGCAAAATCCTTGTTGACAGCTCTATGAGGGTAAAAGTTGCACTTCTCTTCTTCACTGTTTTAACCCCAGTGGCAAATTTAGGCTGGTTCTTAGTATTTATGAATGAGTAAATCATATTATTAGACTGGGCATGGGCATTGTGTTGTCGTGACTGCGTGTGTGGGAGCTATCTAATCAATATTTATGATTGATGGATGAATGGCTCTAGTTTGAGGTATAAAATCTGGTCTGAGTCCAAGGGGCTCTAAGGGAAGGGGACAACGGTCACTGTTCTTTGGAGAGCAGCAACCTTGGGAATTACTCTGTTCTGTACTAATGGGTCTAAATGACTCTATATACTTACAAAGAAAATAATTTAAACAAATACTAATAAAATACAAGCCAGTCATATTTTTATATTGTTTCAAAACAAGCAAGATTTTGAAACTTATTGATTGCTTTACATTGACTTAAAATCAATGTCTCTCCTTAAAAGAAAACGCAAAAACCACACTTAATAAGCAAATTAGAAGCATTAGATGCTAAACTGGTGTTAGATGGTAACAGAGAAAGTAAGAAATCTTCACACACATCACCCTATCAAAAAACATCTTCCCCATATAGCATATGTCTTGATTCTTTTAATATAACATGGCGTGAGATTTCATTCACTATTAGTCTGTGATGGTAGGGTACAGTGAACCTAAAAATATCCACGTGGGCCAATTAAATCAATGTAGCATATATTTTTTAGACTTATGCATGGGCTAGGCATTTACTAGGAATATGGGGTTGATCGAGGTGAGGGAAAGTCACAGATAAAAAACATAGCTGTCAAGAGAAATAAAAAATCCATGAAAATAATGGACGCTCAACCAAACATATCTAGATAATGCCCCAGAGTATTAGGCAAAGCTATCAAAAATCTCAGTTCTTCAAGACATGTTATCTAGCACTAAGGCCAGACTACCAAACTGAAATAGTTGACATTTAAATAGTGAAATACATTTTTTTTCAAGCTCCCGAGTGGCCAGAAAAACAAGATGAATTCACAATTAATACCAGGTCAGTCCGGCTGCCTTTGAGGGTACAGCATGTCCCTAATGCCCTGAAGAAGGGCTCACTTGGAGAACAGACTCAAAGACTGGTTAGCACGATCAACTTAAAAACTAAGCAGTAATTTTCTCTCCATCAACTCCTGCCCTTGCTAGTACTGCTATCGATCCCCATTAATGAATTGGTGATTAAGGAAGATAAATTGCCTATGCATGCAAAGTAGGTGGAAGGGTCCCAGGAACACAACTGAACATTCTTCTACTGATGGGTGCACTACATCCTGGTATAACTATCAGCCGGTACCCATCGCCACTCTGAACCTCACCTCAACAAAGGGCACGTGGTGTTTTCAGCACTTTGCTCTATTTGACTGTTTTTTAATAGCTTCTGAGAACTGATCCCCTTATATTATTTGATTTTTTCACATTGGCAACAGTACTACCCACTTTTTGCATAATTTCCAGTTGTTCAGGGAGTCAATTGTTATATAGTAGCATTGCTGAGCTACGGTATATTTAGTTGTCTGTAGGGACCTTTTTGGGGGGTGAATGCCTTGGGTGTAAGGTAGGCTGGAAATTCACCCCGCTCATGATAAGATAGGCTCTTTGTCCCATTGTATAAGCATCCCCTAGATGCCTCAGTGTATCTTAAGACAAGGGAGCTAGAAGACATTTACATAAAAGCCCAGCATTTTTCTGGAAGAGAAATAATCGGCAAAATGTACACAGTCCTCCAATACATGACTGTTGGAAGAGTCCAAACCACAGAACCAAAATATCTCTTAATCCCTCTGCATGAGCGAAGAATTTTCTCCTGGGAGGGGATCAGAGAGAAGAACTTAGAGAACAAAGAAGATTGATAGAGACTGAGAAAAGAGGAGGTAAGGTGGAGACTGGGATCAGGATCAGGGAACAGAAACTTTTTAAAAGAGTGAATTGTATTTTTTGCTTTGTAATTATTTCTTTTTGATTATGAAGAAACCAGTGGTTCTCCGAGTGTGGTTTTGCCCAGTAGTATCAGCATGCTCTGGGGATTGGTTAGTAGTGCAAATTCTCAGGCCCCAGACCTCCTCGGGGAAGTCTGTTGTAGGTCCTACATGTAATTATGACATCTTCTAGGTTTGGGAACACAGAGAAAAATCTTCTTGCCTCTTATCCTCCATCCATGATGAATTACAAGTAAGGTCTGAGATAGTCACAGATGCTCTGTGTAGCTGTCTTTTTTTTAATGGCATACAATAGAAAAGGTTCAAGCTTCTCATTTGGAGTGTCAGAGGAATCAGTGGTGGGTAAACAGGATTCCCTGAGGTAGAGGCACCAGGAGTACAGAAATATCCCATGGCTTTGCTGAGACAGTCAGACTTTCATAGGCCAGGAAATTAAGGGGATTGCTGCCATGTTCGATGTGCTCTGGAGGGGAGGAAGGAACATCTCACCTTCCAGTCCCCAGATGACCATCTCATGTCGTCTCCACCCCGGCTCCCACACTGTCTCCTTGCTGCTTTGTCCTCCATAACGAACTTTGCTTTACTATTCAGGGAGAGAGAGAGAAGTACAAAAGGGCAACAGCTCCATCTTCCTTCCACCGAATCTAGAAAAATCTTTACCATCTTCTTTCTCAGTGCAGGGTGGGTAGACCACCTCTCACGAACCCTTTTTCTGTTACCTGGATCCTATCTGTTCCGAGATTTCATCCCTAAAGCCACAGTGTCTCGACCCTGGTTTCAAGAACCATCTACAAAGCTTTGGAAAAACTCTGAAGCCCAGCTTGTACTCCAGACCAATTATACCAGCATATCTGAAGGGGGGCTGAAACATCAGTTGGGTTGAAAACTTCTTAAATGATTACAGTGTGGAGCCAAGGCTGAGAGCTACTGCCCTCTCCCTGGGCTATTCAGGTTCACCTTCAGAGCAATAAAATTATGTCTACTCTTTCCTGCCTTTAAAACATTCTTCTTTGACCCTCACATCAAATTGAGGCTCTCCGTGAAGAAGTCGGTGACGTGTGCTGTGCGCACTTCTTGCTCTTACGCTGAGGCCCATGCTCATCTGCCTCACAGCTTTGGAAAAACAGTCCCTTTCAAGACTGCCAGTGACATCTGTATTTGCACAAAGCATGACCACTTTTTCAAAATCCAATTCAACCAACCAGCAGCATTCAAGAGAATTATTCTCTGTCTTTTTGAAGCAACTGATAATATCTAACTCTATATTCTCTTGCTTTTCTTGTACCCTACCGACTGTGCCTTTCCAGTCTCCTTTGTTGATTTCCTATTGCCTTGACTCTTCATTGCCGATGACTCAGAGCTCATGTTTGTTGCTTCTCGCTGCCAATAGTGCCCATAATTCCCTGCACGGCTTGGTCAACTCCTTTGAATTCTATATTCACTTTTCCAAGTGCCTACTTGACACCTTCACTCGGATGTCTCAGATATCACCCAACCTGCATGACTTTATGTATCTCTTACCCTCTTCCTGGTGTCCCAGCTCTGAGAATGGCACCACCAGTTAGCCAAACCAGACATCAAGAGTTATTCTGAATCTGCTCTTTATTTTCATCTTCAGTTGTCTGCAAATTGTGTGTTACAAAGTAGCTCTCCTATCAACCATCTTCTCAGCTCCACCGCCCCCACCACAGACCAGTCTGCTGTCATCTTTGTGGACCACAGTTTATAATTTTATCTCTCTGTTTTCAGTCTTATCGTTCTCCAAACATTTCTCTGCACAGAAACACCAAGCAGAAGCCCCTTTATTGTAACATGAGCAAACTAAAGTTAGGGCACTATCGTACCATTTCTGCAGTACCCTAGATTGCTAACCAGCTATATGAAGCCTGAAAGTTTGTTTTTGTAGTGCTGTAGTGCAAAGAAACTCAACAACAAATCTCTGACTTATTTATTTATAAGTATAGATTTAAAAAAATACAACGTGTCTAGAGTAGGCAACCTCCTTCATCTTTTCTCTCTGCCAATTCCTGTACTGCACTTCTAAATGTTGTTGTTCTTGGGGGCTCGCTCTTCCATGCCAGTTACTCTATCTGGAACCCCTCCCTCAGAGCAAGTTACTCTCGAATTCACATATCTGGTTCTCCTCCTCTTCAGTTTTAAAAACCTACTTGTCATTTCTACTTGAATAGTTACAATTTCTGTAACTTAACAAACCCTTAGTTTAAATCTCTATGTCCTATCTCTGCTCGCCATTAACTAGCTGCAAAATGCTTTATATCTGATTAATGAGGTTACTACAAGCAGAAGTTCACTTTTGAGTCCCACATGGCCTAGTAACCATCTTCTGTTAACATCATCCTACAACATCGGTCTGATAGTTAATAGAAGTGTTGAGTAGGAGATGATGAGGATGGTGATCAGGAACATAGAAATACCTGGATATCTCCTACAAACCCGACTGGAGAATTCCCAGAAAACGGCAGTAGGACCCAAGCTTACATTCAATAAGAGTAGACAACATTGTTGTCCACTTATTTTCTACATTTCGTTCAGATCAGTCATCATCTAAATGCAACTTTCTCAAATAAAGGCCTTCAGAATCACCAGTAACAAACACACTTTGGGAACACATTAACAACAAAGTTCACAAGCATTGGGGCAGGAGAAATCTGCTGTTCTCAACTTTTATATTTTTCATTGCCTTATTGCCTGAAAATGGACTTTTGCCATCAGTGTTGTGTCTGTCTTTATCTGTCCTTACCAGGTGATGGGCAGATGTGAAGTGGAGGAGGGATGGATGAGTACAGATGGGGAAGGGAGAGACTCCTAGGAGTAATGAGTTCTTAAAGCTATAGGGAAATTGGTTGGGTTGACTTGACTGGGTTTATTTGAATGCAACTAGGTTAGGCTTCTGTGGCAAGCATAAAGGAAGACTAACAATAGCATTCAAGTTAAGTGTCATGTATTAAAATTGTCATATGTTCAGAGATACAATTTGTGAAATGCATATCCTCCATGGATATAAATGAGGCTATGGGATACATTGGAGTTTCTTTTTTTTTAATTAAGGAGATGGAGAAGTTAGTTTCACTATGAATACAGTTGATTTTATTCTTTTTTTTTTTTTTTTGAGTCATGGATTCTTTCAGTTTTGAAAGCCAAGTTTCCTAAGCCCAACCTTTTTACAGGACAATAACATACAGAAGCTATACCATCCGTAATCAGCTAACAGTGCAACTTTAAACAATCTTCAATTAATTTCTGGTATATAAATGTAGCAGCATTGATTTTATACATACAGGTCTCATCTATGCACACAGTGAGAAAAATCTGTGTATCTTTTTCTTTTAATGATTAAAAAAAAATGGTAAAGGGACATGTGTCCTAGACCCGTGGTTCCCAACCAATTTCACGTCACGGAAGAGTTTCTTTGAAGACCATTCCCCCTGGAACTGGCAGAGTGTGGGGTCCATGTTACGCAGCAGGTTGGTGGAGGATAGCTTAGAAACAAGAGCTGCAGCAGGTGGCGAGTGGGACGGAAGTCCCACCTCCTGTCAATCAGCAACCGCATTAGAACCTCACAGAAACATGCGGACAGTTTCGCTCCCACTCACCTGCAACTTGCCTCTCATCTGTCCTGGAAGCTTAGCCTTTCCAAGGACACAGACCAAACCCAATTAGCATCCCGGGGGCTGGGAACCCCTGTTCTAGAAACATCGTGCCACTCCTCCAAAAGAGTTGCCTTGGAAATATGCAAGTGTTTTCTTGTGAAAAAACCAAATGCTTGTTCCTTACCTTCACACCAAGGGTTGAAGAGAATGTATGTGTCTGTTTCCGGGTTTCGGCGCGTGCGGAGTATGCCGTATGGGGTCCAAACGGCAACATACATGCGGAATTTACCCACAATGCACTCAGGAGAAGACTGGATGGACAGCCGAACAGACCGGTCCTCATTCATGATAACTTTGGCCCCCCACTTTCCACTTTGCAGCTCTGAAACAATGGGCACTGGGATGTAGGTCCCCTTGTTCTCTTGAGGATAAGGACCTAAGACAAGAAAGAAGGAACAGAGATGAGTAATTAAAAACTGTCAATTTTCATTTTGTTATCCTGTGGCTAAAGGAAGGAAATAATCCATTATACTAGAAAAAATAGAATTTAAGTCTGAAGTAATTTTATTTTTGCCAACAAAAGCGTTACAGTACATTTTCTTAGTTTCTTTGAAGTTCAGATTTATCATTGTACAAATAAATAAATATAAATAAATAAATGGCGTTAATAAGACAGAGATGTAGATATATTTTTAATGTCTTAGTCTGCTTTCTATTGCTAATAACACATTTCCATAGACTAGGACATTTGTGTCCTGATCTTCCTTTCTTTCTTACAATCATTGAGGACTTGGTGAGCTTGTATAATCCTAATAACCTTCAAAGGAAGTTGTAACACCACAATTTCTTAATACCTCATGAGGGGATTAAATTTCATTTTATAGAGGGCAAATATTCAAACCATAGCAGTTATTTAGAAAATGATTTCAAACATATAAAAACAAAGCTTACAGAGTACCTGCTAAGATATTCTGCCCTCTAAGAAGATAAAAGCATCATTAATGTAAAACACTGATCTTGGCGCTATAAGGCTAATATTTTTGTTTGTTTTCAATACATTTCATATGTTATGATAACATTGTCTTTATTTGGTATGATAAAATATTGTATGAGAGTGATATGATAATAGGGATGTACTGATAGGTTGTTCACATATAATCATTTTTATGTTCAACCTAAACATATGTTTGCTGCCCCCCTGATCACTGACTAAGGCCTGTGGCCTGGGCAATGGTAAAAGCTTCAGCAACTTTCTGGCAAATGATCTGAGTCTGAATTTTACATTCCATTCCCTTTCTCTTCATCAGTAAAAAGGATAATATCGATGCCAATAACATTATTCATCACAGACAAATTAAAATAACAAATGAAAATGCCTTTCTGTAGTTTCTGATGCATAATAAATACTAGAAAATTTAGAAAGTATTTTAATAAACGGTTAAGCATCACATCATTTCACCATATGTCCAAGCTCAGCATAATTTATACACGTATCATCTTAAATAAACTTAATTTTTTATTGCTGCCATATTGGACCAAATTTGCATTTCATAGTTTTAACTTAAAAAGTTAATTCTATCAGTTTTATGGTTTTTTAATTCGAAATGGTTTATTTAAAAACATTTTTTCTGTCTCTTTGTCTAATGCAATCTTTTTCTTCTTTCCCCTATTCTTATTAATATATATCTGATGCACAATGGTTACATTGAATTTGAGAATTCTAGGCACGTCAGTTTCATAATCTCTTCCCTTCTCCGTACTTTCTGCTCTCCCTCCTCATGTTCCCTGACCCTCAATAGCACGCCCATTAGACTTTCTTACTTATTTGTATTCTAGGTTTCTCATGTAGTGAAACTATAGCATGATGATCTTAAGTTGTGTCCACTTACCTATAAATTACTAAAATCTATCTTTCTTTTTGGAAGAGTAGCAGTTCATTGTGTAAACACACCACATCTTTTGTATGTACCTTTTGTATGTATTTTGATGGATATTTTGGCACCTTCCACAATTTAGCTATTGCTAGTTGTGCTGCTGTAAACATGGGTGTACACAAACCTTGGTGATATGTTGCTTTTAACTCTTTTAGAAAGATACTCAGAAGAGGCATCACTGAGTCAAATGGAATTTTTAATTTTAACTTTTGGAAGAATCTTAACTCTGCTTTCCGTAGTGGTTGTACCAGTTTACAGTCCCAACAGTAATGTTCCAGGGTTCCTTTCTTCCCACAACCTTGCCAGCAGCGATGGCTGTTCAAGTTGTTGTTATATGCCATGCTCACTGGGGGTAGGGTGGTATCTTAGTGCTTGATTTGCATTTCCATAATACCTAGAGAAGGTGAACATCTTTTCTGGCCTTTTGTAACTTCGTCTGAGAGCTGTCTATTCATTTCTGTTGCTCATTTTTAAATTGGGTCTTCGATTTTGAGAGATCTATTTTTCTTCCATTCTTTATGTACTTTATGTTACTAGCCTCCTGTCTGAGGTGCAGGCGGAAAAGATTTTTTCCCCATTCTGTTGGTTCTCTCTTCACTTTGTTGTTTGCCTTGTTGTGCAGAAACTTTTCAAGTTACTATAATTTATTTGTCGATTCTGGGGTCAATTGCATCAAATGTTCAATTGAAAAAGATTTTGTCCTCCAGGAGGTTCAATGTTTCAGTTTCGATATCTAGATCTTTGATCCACTTTGACTTGATTTTAGTACATGGTAATAGGTGTGTGTCTAAATTCATTCTTTTGCATGTGGATAATCAATTCTCCCAGTATCATTTATTGAAGAGGCTATCACTTTTACAGCATATGTTTTTGGACCCTTTGTCAAAGATCAGATAGTTGAGGGTACTTGAGGTTGATTCTGCAACCTCAGTTCTGTCTCATTGCCCAACGTGCCTGTTTGGGTGCCAATGCCATATGGTTTTTATCAGTGTTGCTTTATAATATAACTTGATGTCTGGAATTGTATTGCCATCTGATTTCATTTATTACTTAGGATTACTTTGGCTATTCTGGGATTCTTTTGCTTCCATATGAATGGTAAAATTATTTTCCAGTTCTGTGAAAAAAATGTTTTCAATTGGTTAATTTTTGAATTGCCTATAGACGAGCATTCTTCAACTTGCTGGTGTACAGTTTCATTTATAGTTTAGCTTTCAAAAATAACCAAATTCATAGCGATTTAAGCTACAAGAAATCATTCATTGACAGTTTTCCCCAAAATGCAACAGATGAATTCCTCTTTATTTACAGATACAAATCATAGAAATCTATAAATTATTTTGGTTGTAAGCAGACAAACATTCAAGAATAAATCTTATTTACTTTAGCTATTTTATATAAACCATAAAGAGATCACACAAGTAAACAATGCTAAATTTTAGCCCTTATGATTATTGAGTTCCTTAAAAGATCTAAAGGCAGCATATCGCCACAGACAGAGCATTCCCAAGGAAGTGATGGTCTGAATCACAGCATGTAAAGATGCTTAAATTTAAGGAAAATGATGATTTACATGGTGCAAACCAAGGATGAAATAGCTTAGACCCCTGGCATTTGGGTATGAGTTTGGGTATGAGCTGCTCACTATTCAAAATGAATTCCACAGGTGCTCATCATCAATTCAATAGACTTACCCTTGGCTTCCTGCCAAGATGGCACCTTGTCTAAGTCATGCTCTTGGAAATACATGGAACTTCCTGTACAAGAATTCCCAATCTAAATCCACCTAACAGAGCATGCTTATTCCCAAGGCACCTCTGCCTACACTTTTTTTTTTTTTTTTTTTGGTTTAACTATGCTCAAATTCAGGAGTGATGCTGTCCTTCATCCCAGAGGCCTTGCTGCTCTCTAGGGTCCCCATCATGCTTGAAGTGTAAGAATTAAATGCAATCTTGTCAGATAAATGGTACCCATAATTCAGTTACCACAATGCTCCCAGAAGCTGATGCCACTAAATACTGATTTGAATTTGGAATGTATGGTATTAGAAAAACGCAAATTTAGCAAAAGTGATAAAAATCCATGGGATAAGGATAGACTTAGACCTTTCAAATATAAAGGATCACTTTCTCTGTCCAAGTTTCCTTTGAGAATTCTCTGTAGTGATGGTTTAGTGGCTGCAAATTTCTTTAAGCTTTTTATATCATGGAAAATTTTTAATTTCTCCCTCAAAAAGGATCAAAGGATCAAATTACCTTTGAGAATGAATAAAAGAGGCAGGAAAGTGTCTAAATACAATATGCACCAGTACAGTGCACAAATCCCACCTTCTCTATGGTACTAACACTCACCCTGTTGAAGAATATTGAAAGAACCAGCACAATCACTGATTTATTATACAGTTAGAATGTCCCCTATTCAAAATGCTTGAGACTAGAAGTTTTTATTTCACATTTTAGGATATTTGCTCATACACAAAGTGATATTTTGGAGATGGAACCCAAATCTATACGTGGAATTCAATTATGTTTTCTAAGCACAGCTTACATATGGACTGAGGCATACCTTTTTTAAAAAAATAGTCGTGTACATATAGTAGAGCTTCATCGTATGGAACATTCTATCTGTGGTGTAAAATCATCACTCAAATAATTTTGCATATTAGAGCTTTTAGATCTGGGTTTTTAGATTAAGATTGTTCAATATCCTTCAAATTACGATTTCAAAGGTTAATATTCAACATCACCTGTGAAACCTCTGTCAAACAAAAGTAAAAAGAAAATACAAGACATGTATGTCTAAGCATGCTGGCTTTGAAATCAGTTAAATCATTCTAAAGACGAATTTGTTTGAATATTTGTCATTTATCCAACAGTATTTCTTAGTGTGTGCTAGACCTCAAGTCCTAGGAATACACCACCAAATGAAATGAGCAACCACTTCCTTTCTTCAAGCGTTTATGATCCAGGGGAAAAGCCAATGTCTGTGGAGTTCATTATGTTACCGTTACCTTCTTATTACTTATGCTGTACTGTGAGAAGAAAACCATTATTATGACCCTAATTTGACAAGTCAGGAAACTAAGATAGTGTCCTTAAGCACTTTTTACCAGATTGTGTAATTGATCAGTAGTGGAGTTCATGTTGAAACCCAGGATATCTGACCGGAGAGTCTAGGGCTTACTCACAAAACTCTATGGCAGTTGTTTTTATTGGGAGTGTTTTGGAGTGGTGAGAACTAGGTAAAGCTATGGCCCACACCTAACTAGTGGTGCAATTTGGGACAAATCACTTTTTGTCTGAGCTTCCATTTCCTTGACTCTAAAGTTTACTTCTAGAATGAGAAACAGAATAGACTTGTAATATAATAAAAGCTTTTTGCCTGGAATATAGCAAGGCTGGCTCAGGGGTGTCTATTTTCTGAATTTGAAACCTAACTGTTCAAGGAAAGTAAAGTCAGGAAGAAAAAGGGGTATTTTTGCACCTGTAGTTTTGAAATGGAAGACAGTGGATGTTCCTGGAAAGTTGATTGTTTTTGTTGACAGAGTATTGTGGCCAAAGGGAAGATGGTTCAGCACTCTCACACTATATGATGCCGAGCAAAGCACTTATCCCTTGTCATCTAAAATTTCACTTATTGTGTGAAACTGAGAAGTAGTAATCACAGTTTGTGACACAAGGGAGACCTAATAAAGGATAGTTATCACTATTTCCCCATTTTCCTGGGCTTTCTTATTTCTCTACTTCATTCTTTGCCTGATGCAGCTGTTGAAAGTCAGAATGGGTCACCAATTGCCAGCAAACCTGGAGAAACCAAATCTACTTCCAAAGGCTAGTTCATATTGATCCCAGGTTAAGTAATCTTGATTTGATTAGATGTTTTCTGTCAGGAGAACTTGTATGGGTTAAAATTGATGCCACTCAATATTATCCAAATAAATAAAGTTTTAATTATTCTAGAATTATCATGGAAGAAAGAGTCAACTGAAAACTGCCACCTAATTGTAATTTCTGATTTTCTGAGTCATTCATGGTCTCCTTAGTCTCCACTCATGCCCTACAGCATAGGTCAGCAAATTATGAGCCAGGGGCCAAATGTAGCTGGCTGTGAGCTTGTATAATTAAAGATTTATTGGGACACAGCTCTGCTCATTTGTTTGTGTATAATTGTGCTACAACAGCAAAGTCAAGTAATTGTGACAGAGACCATATGGTTTCAATGCCTAAAATGTTTAATATCTGCCCCTTACAGTAAAAGTTTGCCAACTGCCTTAGAGGATGTTACATTTTATTAATTTAAGAGGTGATTTGTTACAGATACTTACTGTCTAAAGCATGGGCTTAAGGAGAAAACATTAAAACCTGTTTTTTTCTTTCCAAAGAGAAATATGCTGCCAAACTGATAGCAAGCATCTGCATTATTACTAGGTCAATATTTAGTTTCATTGAAGTCTCTTAGTTAAATTCCTCACAATTCCCAAGAATTCTCAAAACCTAGGAAATTGGTTGTAACTTTTTATTGATTTCACTATTATAGATAAAATGCTCAATTTTAAGACCCTAAAAATCATTTAGGTTCATCACCATGGCTCGCACAGAGAAGGAAATAAAATGACAAGAATAAAGGTTTGTCCCCTGGGATGCTTACACAGTTCCTGTGATGGGACTTTTATGTACGGGGTAAGCATGCCGCATGGGCAGAGGTAGAGACAGAGATTGGACTACAGCGTTTGTTCCTTTTGCTCCACTTTTTTTCTGCCTTCATGAATGCAGGCAGAAGATACCAAAAAGAATTAGGAAAGATGCAGGAAGCCGAGTGAGAAATAAAGCTAGAAAATCTGAAGTAACATGAGACAGGACAATTAGATGATTTGTGGTTGTGAATAACAGATGTGGGAGCCAGAAGTGTGGATTGCAGGTGTTCATTGCCATGCAATGAGAAAGGAGAACTGCCAGAAAGAACTCACATCAGGGTCTCCGGACTAACACAGATTTGAGTTGGAGGGTTTCTAAGGTTTCTAAAGTCACGTCAACCCCTAGAGGGCAAAGGGGGATGTTGAATAATCCTGCTGGTGGTGGATTGGGATTAGCTGAGGAGTGCATAAGGAACAGGTAGGTAGCGATTTCCTGAATCTCACACAGGGTGAGAACCTTGAGATATGTAGAACTTTTCATATTCACTCTATGGAAAAGTTGATTAGTAAAGTGAGACCTGACCTGTCAATAGAACCTCAGGGTCTTGTCAGTGACTCCATTATACCATGTTTAATTCTGCATCTAATGATTTCAGTGACAGCACTGGGAAGAATTGTCCATGATTGAGTTATGAGTAAGGAAATTGTGACAGATCGTATTTCATTTTGCTAAATAGCTCTTCTCGCCCTCAGGAGTTAGCATGTTTTAGAAGCCACAATCCAGCTACTCTTGAAATTTCCTTCCATCAACATGGCTGCCCACCAGCTGTCCTCAGCCAAATTTGGTTATAAAGCTCCACCCTACACGAATGATGTTTGTTAAAAGTATATAATGCCTAGATAGACTGTTTTCCCAAGTCATATAAATTTTGTTTTAAAAAATCAGAACAGAAAAGATAACATGGAATATAATATCCTTGGAAGGTCTCTCATTTTGTTTTTGTTTGACAATATAGCCTTCGCAATTAGATGACTAAGCATGGAACAGATTTATAATTACTGACTGCATTCATTCGCACTTACTTAAAATTGTTGCCATCTCCTCAATGATCTAACAACAAGTTTAACACTTAAATTCGGGTTTTAAAACTAATATCTTTAAGACAAGCTCAACCTTGAACCATACACCTCTATTCAGATGGTTCATTGTCCCATTGGTGAAGGGTTTGCTCTGCGTATACATATCTGTGTAAGTGTAGAAACATGGACTCACCTAAATTCCCCAGTCTGGAACTGGAGAAAGAGGGCAGAGATATGAAATTTTACTAAGGTGTTATTCTGTACCAGAGGTGGTTCACTGGGCCTTTCATATTAGTGTTTGTTACAATATGAGAGGTCAAGCAGCAACTCAAATTCAGTCTTAAACAACTTCGGGGAAATTTCACTCTCAAATATTCATTTCTCAGGAGAGAGATTCTACTGTATACAAAGTCCTGCATAGATAGTGTTCAGTGGAGGAATTCATTACTTTTTAAAAAAGTCTTTTCTTTTGGTCAGATGATGGCTTTAGCACATTTTACATTAAAAATGTTTTAAGTGGTGTAATGAAAAAATCATTAACTAGCATACAGTGTGGTCAGTGGGGTTGACTGCTATTTCTAATAGAATGGTTCTAATTCGCTCTAGCTGAGACTGGACCCTGGAAGAGTGCACACAATGTCAAGGAAGGGTCAGTACCAGTGGTGGGGAGGACACACGGACCTATCACTGGTCCTTCTGGTGCTTTGGAGTGAAAATACCATTAGATCGGAGCACACATTTCCCTCATCTCTTGTGCATGTCATCTTTAAGTCTGCGCTTGCACGCTGCAGATAATAGTGAGAGTTTTGGCCATGTGGACCTTAATTAATTGCCACAAATGTTGAGCAAAATCTTTTCTCCTTATATATTAAAATATGTTTTTCATATAGATGTATGTAGCTCCCATAAAATGCCACAATGCCTGTACTAGGTCAACACCCCAAAAATGCCGATAGGACTGAGCTGAGCTCTTTGCAAACACCCAACTGTATTAAAAAACATCACAGAGAATCGAGACAGTTGTCCATTTCAAACACCCTTCATAACAAATAAAAATACCTACTTTTAAATTTCCCCCTTCAGGACCCATTTTACACTCATTTGTTTATAAAATGCATTTGAAACTGAGCTCTGACTGCAGACTTCCTTAAGAGTGCATTCTTAGCAGATCGTCTGTATGGAACTCAGGAAGACACCATACCTCTGGGTGGAAAGGTAAATTTCACGTCGTTAATTCATTTTTCCATTTGGCTCATTTATTTTTCCCAAGACGCACCTTTCATGTTTAAAATAAACCAATCTGTTTCCACCTGGGCCCTGGAAGTAGTTAGTGACAGCATGATGCATGCTGTGGCCCTAAAGTGTGAACACAGGAGCCTTGTAAAGGAAAGCGAATTCTTCTAACAAGCCATCTTCGGGTGAGATGGGAGGGTGCAGGGACCAGGGTGCTGGAGGTCTCTGAGTTAGAAAGGTGGAGGAGCTTGCTTTGAAAAGAGACTCCCAGGGTGTCCTACAGGGCAACCTAGGAAAACAAATCCCCAAGGAGCACAGCCATCCAAGAACTCAGAGACCTCGGCAGTGATTCTCCAAGGGGGCCAGGCTACAACTACAAAAACAAAACCGCATTACCAGAAAAGGGACAATGGATGCGGCACAGAGTCATGGGCAATAGTTAACAGCTACGAGGAGAAAAGCTCACGTGTTTGAAAGCAAATCACCTCACAACGACTTCAGGAACCTGCCCTTTCCATCACACAATATCCAGCACACACACAAACACATTATACATATATAATGTAGCATTAAATATATTATTATTAATATATCATATAAATATTATACATTATGCATATTTTTCTCAGATGTGTCCTAAAGGAAAAAAGCTTCCCGGTTATGTTTATTCTGGCTTTGAAAAGTTGAGGAAGGGTGGAGAAGCTTCTTGAGGTCAGTAATTGAATTTTTTTTACTTTGTATAACTAGCAGCTCGCCGGATGTTTGAAAAATGGTGGTGCTCGATAAATTCTTGGCAATTTGAAACAAAGAGCTCTTTGTTTTATTAACACGTATTAATTTTGCACATGAATGCGATTCACTGTGATATTTCCACACACACACACACAGATGCAGTCTGCATTGATCATATAAAACCACCCTTCTTCCACCTTTATCCCAGCCCTGACCCAGGCATCTGCCTCATTTCCTAGTAATCATTGTTTCACTTGTACAATGAATTCCTTTTTTTTCTATATATGAGAAAGAATATGTGAACATTTTTCTTTCTATGTCTGGCTTCTGTTGCTTAACATGATATCTTCAGTTTCATCTGTTTTTTTTTTACAAATGATAGGATTTCAGTTTTCTTTTCTTTTTTTTTCTTTTTTATTTTGATAAAAAATTCACATGACATAAAATTTAACATTTTTGTAAATACATGAATTCCAAATTCTGTAACATATTAGATGTTACATGGGGCAACATGTTAGAACCATGGGGTTTGGTTTAATCATACTCCATTGTGTATACATGCACTATGTTTTCTGTATGTTTGCTTGGTAACAGGCACCTAGATTGATTCCATGTTTCAGATGCTAAGTACTCTTAGAAGTTACCATCTCCAGTTTAGTTGTTTCTTACTGTTCTTTAAATGTCCTCTAAGTCAGTTAAGTTATTTTATTTAAGAATATATTTGTGGCATAATTACAGTAATTTAATGTTAATATTGTTTATGTTTAATATATACATAGATATAAATATTTAAATAAAATATTATCTATATCATTATATGTGTATAAATCTTTTGAAATATATTCAAACCCCCATTATTTTTGGCTCTTTGAGTGAATCAGAAAAAATAAGGCCACTTGCCTGATGCTCAGCAGCTGGCTCCTTGTTGTCAGAAGTGCCCATCTGAGACAGCTAAACAAGGTAATAGTCTAGACATGGGACTTGTGGCCCAGGATGGTGTCAATAGCAAAGTGAGAGAAATGGACCTGAGATAAAATTCAGAGGAAACATCCACAGCATTGAGACTGCAGAATGTCTTCATAAGAATGTCTTATTTCTGTGACGCAAGTTTCATCAAGAGAATGCATACACATCTTAATTGTGCCTCCAGTGCGCCCAGTTTTTACAGGGTTTACTAGCCATGAGGAACAGAGCAGAAATAAAAAAAAGGGAGTGGCTCCTGATGCCTATCTGGGAAAGTGGCTTTCAGACACAATGTTAAAGGCGAACAAAATGGGAAAATCTCCCCAGAAGATTGCGTCATGAAAACATATAGGGGATGAGAAAAAACCCAGAATGACTGTGACAGGAGAAGCAGCTGGCCCTGGCAGATGAGAGTCCCAGGGAACTTTGATCTTGTGCAACGGATTTGGGCTGCATCCTTAGGTGAGGCTGGAAATCGAGTTTCTCAATGCCCCAATGAAATTGCATTTCAGAAAGCTCCCTCTCTGCAGGACAGAAAACAGTGTGGAGTCAATGAACCCAGTCAGAGAGCTGCTGAATATGCAGTTAAAGAGGGAAGGTATCTTAAGAGAGATGCAACAGGTGCTAGAGGAAAGATGAGTGCAGAGATGCAGAGGAGAAGGAGGAAGGAGGAGCAAGAGCATCTTGGTCAAGTATGAGATAGCGATACCAAATGAGCAAGGCAGAGCCAAAGGTCAGCCAAGGTCAACATCTTATTCTTGAGTATCTGTAGGGTGACGAGGACTCTTTTAAATGTTGGCCATAAAGCCACGAACAAAAGAGTCATCTCTCCTAACCCTAAGATTTGCCCCTGAGCTGCAATTGTGGCCGAATAAGCCTCTTTGTAAAGGGCCTTTTCCAAAAACTATAGCCTAGGGTGGTTAGCTGCAATGCCTGTTCACTCAACACAAACTTCTTTTCTGAAAATTCCCTAAACACACACACACACACACACACACACACACACACACACACAGACACACATACTTTGCCTCATTCGAGAGACTATTTTAATGCTTAAAAATAGTCAGCATAAAAGTTCTATGATTTAGACCCCATTGATTACTGAACACAACAATACACTGTAAAATTGCTTGTATTGCTGACTTAAATTTTAAGCAACAGGAAATATAGAATGCAGAAAACTTGGACTTTCTTGTTGTCCACTCGAGACTAGCAACTATTATTCACGTTTACTGTCCTAGTTACTTTCCCATTGGTATGACAGAATACTTGACAATCACAATTTAAGGGAGCAAGGATTAATTTATCTCACAGTTAAGAAAGTCTCATACAGTTCATTCATGGCAGCCAGCAACAGTGGGAGCACATGGCAGAGGCTTACCCCTTACAGACAGCTAGCCAAATGAGCGAGGAGCTAGGGGATGAAGAGATGTATTGAGAGGCAATGTGACAGTCTTCCCAGGAAGGAGCTGTAACAATATTTCTTTTTCCTTCTTTTATTTAGTTCAAACTACCAGCTGTACCTCCCATATCCAAGGTGGTCCCTGGGTGGGGTGCCCCTCTCTCAATGCCAGGCCTACAAGCCAATAACATTAAGCATGATATATGAAAAGGCATTTCATTACAAAGTATTATTCTCTTTATCACGTGATTTCTCATGGTCACAACAAAAAATTTTCATTAAATCTATCTTATTTCTATTTATGCACTTGACCACCATGAGCACTGAAAAGGTAGCAGCAGACCTGGAATAATTCAGGGGCTTAATTACATGTAAGTGTTTGGCATGTTTGGCACTGTTTTAGTCAGTCTTAATATACAAGAATCGACAGATGCTGTTCATGGTGTGTAGTTTGGTGGGATTAAACAAATAATACATAAATAAACCCAAAATACCCATCAAGAGACCAGTGGATACACAAATTGTGGCATTTATACACAATAGAATACTATGCATCATAAAGACCAACAGCGTGGAAGTTTTTGCAGGCAAATGGAAGAAACTTGAGAACATCATGCTTAATGTAGTGAGTCAGAAGCAGAAGGTGAAACATCGAATGGTCTCTCTGATAGGAGAAACCCAGATCACAACTCTTATGGAACTTAAGACAAAAAACAAAGTGAACCAGGGGGGTTGAGTGGGGAGGGAGGGAGGGGTAAAGGGAGGGACAAAGGGAAAGTGAGTTGGAAAGTCCTTGTCACCTTGACAAGATACATATGTGCACAAAATGCTCAACTTCATTGTAAACCTTAAATTTTGCACTTATACATATGAATAAAATGGGAAAAATACATAAATAAAGACAAGCTATATCAAAAGGAGATAAATGCTATGAAATTTGAACAGAACAGCTTGGGGAGTCAGTGAAGAATTGGAATAGTGGTGCTAATTTGACCAGAGAAGAACATTTGAGCAGAGGCATAAAAAAATGAGAATATGAGCCCTGCAAATGTTGTGGAAAATATCACAGCTGTAAGTACAAGGGCCCTGGGGAAACTGGACTTCTGCACATCGAAGGAGGCTGACATTCCTGGGGCAGAAGCAACTATGGGGGATGTACTCAGAGAGAGGCAGAACCTCAACAGGGCTGTGAAGGCCATTGTCTGGATTTCGATTACGTTTGACTTGATTTTCGAGATAGGGTCTCATTCTGCAGTCCAGGCTGGTCCTGAGTTTACTATGTACCTCAGGCTGGCTTTAAACTCACTGATATCCTCCTGCCTGAGCCTCCTGAGTGGCATGTGCCACTTGGATTGTTTTCTGAGTGAGAAAAGAGAAGTCACTGGAAAAGAAACATGGGCTCCTTCAGCTTCTTCAAAATGATCATTTTATTTGCTGGGTAAAGACAGCAGGAGAGCAATCAAGATGGCTATGAACACTTGACCTCCCGTAATATTCCTGCTTTGCATATTAGTAATAAAAATCCTGCAAACAGCAGAGAAGCTAGAGATGATGCTAAATTGTTTATATTCTAGCAAGGCAATATGTTTGCTTAAATGTGTACACCATGGTATGAAACCTGATGTACTGTAACTCTCCTAAATGCTGGTTTCACAACTGAGAAGGAGTAGAACACAGGGAGAGGGAAACTTGCTCAGGAGAGATGGTATCAGAAAAGTGATACAAGGTTTCCATCATCATTACTGGTTTTTGGACAACCTGCAGCCTTCTCTCAGCAGGAGTTCCTGTCATCCTATCAATCCATGGTGGTGGACCTCTTCTATTAGGTAAAGATGTGAGGAAAACCACAGGACGTTGGTGTCACAAGGTCTAGTCAATCGCGGTTTTCTTGAGTCTATAATTAGAAACCAAATTATGTTTCCAGATTTTTGCTTCCAACTGTTTTATGTGTCCTTTCCAACCAGCAAAGAACGTTTCCATATTTCTGGACTGTTTGTCCCCTTGCCCTGGCTCTGGGAGCCCAGGGAATGGAGAGGCACAGTGAGTGTCAGGGCGTAGCTCGCGCTCTGGGTTGAGCATGAAGATCCCTGATCAGACAAATGGCAGGGGGCAGCTTGCGGCTCACCTTTCAGCTTAAGAAGTTTGCCATAGAATTTCTCCCTTAGAATAACCGATTTTCCCCAGTGCAGTGGAGCCAAAGTTCCGTTTGCTCATGCGGATGTGGATGTGTTTATTCATCACGTGAGCAGAACAAGATTTCCAGACCTTATGGAAAGATTCAGTTCAAATCGGGACAACTGAGTTCACAAGCAAGTGTCATTTAGCCAACAAGATCAAAAGCTTAGCAAATAAACTTTTCCAAGAAAAACAGATGACATTTTAGCTAAAACAGTCGATTCTTGTTAATAATTTAATGGCAACGCTAATGGGAATAAGAACAAACTACTGGTAATTCTGACAAAATATTTATCTTCGGAATGCAATCTATATGAGTGCAATACATAACAGCAAGCGTTAAATGAGTTTTCATTACCAGAGATTCAGCCAATTATTGGCAGAGCGAAAAACAACATATAAACATTTTAAGGACTTAGATGTAGCCCATCTGATACTAATCTACACATGGATATTTATAATATATGCTATCTAAGCATTTATTTAAACAGATGCTTTACTTATGATTACTATAAACAAAACTATCACGTAACCTGGAAGAGACGGGGTGATGAGTGTATCTAAACACACAAGATGTATTTTCTGAGCTTGATGGATATAAAATGTAATATACAAGCTTAGGTTATAAAATTTAAGCCAGAATATTAATATCATATGAGAATAATAGGCCAAGTGCCATAGATTATGGGGAAAGTCAAGAATGATTATATTAATGATATAATAACAAACATGGAACTTGAAGTATAGGCAAAAAATGCACACACTTGCATTTTTTGTGGTGTTGTACGCTCATTGGGGTATTCACTCACTCACAATGTCTCTGTTCCTTCAGGGGTTGACCATTGTTCACATTTATTGTTGATTAAATAATTAATTTCTCTATTTGAGACAGGCTCTCACCCTGTAGTCCGGGCTGGTCCCGAACTCAGTATGGAACCTGGAGCGTAACCTGGCCGCAAACTCAAAGAAATCCTCCTATCTCAGCCTTCCAAGTGCTGGGATTACAGGTGTATACCACCATGCCCAGCTATTATGTGGCGCTGGGGGATTAGACCCTCCTCACGCTTACTTGACAAAAGCTCAAATCACTGAGCTACACCCCCAGTGCCTTTGCTTACATTTAAGAGCATCATAAAAATAACTATACTCATCCTCCATCTTCACAAGTGACACAAACAACACAAGAAATCATGAATGCAACTAAATCAGAAGGACGTAGGTTGGGACAATGAAGCCTCGCTGAGGGGTGCCTGTGGGAGACCATAGCCATCCTCAGGATCTTTTAAAGCCTTGGGTTTTACTTTGATCTTTCCATCTCCTCTGGTCACTTGCTCCCTACTGATTTGTCTGGAATCTTCTTTAATAAAGATTGTGATGAATACCTCTGTGCGGACAGCAGGAGAAAGTGTGTCCTTCCAGGACCCAAGCAAGTCTGCTCTTTGGAAAACAGCACAGGGAGAGAATTTTGTCTAAAACACCTTTCACTCGTTTTTCTTTTTTTCACTTTCAGCTTAGCTTGTTTTTTATTATGACACACTAAAATTTATTCTTTCTAATCTTTGGAAATAATGCTTTAGTGAGCATTTAATAAGTTTTTCCTTTTTATTTTTGATTACCACTATCCTTAACTTCTAAAGTTCTCTGAGCGTATACTGGTGTCTCATATCGTCTCTTGAATGAGGAATCCTCTCTTTTCGACTCACCTGGAACAACCATCTCTATCAGCATCTGGTCACAATATCTTTAACCCATTAAAATAGCCACTTGGAAGCTCCTCTTGCATGAGCTGGTCTCAGCTAATGGCTGGGGGAAGAATCTAACACACGCATTCATGAAAAAAAATCTCAATATCTGAGAAGGCTAACTGTACTCTTCTGTGCTTGTACTTCATAGGAAATAATGGCCTTATCATCCTAAAAGCAACAAATCACTACCCATTGCATAAAATGTGGAGAGGGCCCTGGGTCCCTGTCCTTCCCTACATTTATGAACCCTGCCTTTTCCCAAGGCCTTTTTAGACTTCAAATCCAGTGTCAGAGTGGGAATATTAGGACTAGCCAATAATAAGGATCTGAATTCCACTGACTTCTCTGAGGGAAGAAACTTGATGGAGGGCTTGGGACGTATCTCAATAGTTACAGCACTTGCCTAGTAACTACAAGGCTCTGCGTTCAATCCTCCAGCACCACATAAACCAGGCATGATGGCACATGCCCATAATTCCAGCACTCAGGAGGCTGAGGCAGCAGTATTACTGTGAGTTTGAGTCCAGCCTGAGCTACATAGTGATTTTGGGACCAGCCTTGACTACAGAGCGAGACCCTCACTCTATCTCAAGAGAAAGAAAGAAAGAAGAAAGAAAGAAAGAAAGAGGCAGAAAGAAAGAAAAAGAAAAAAAGAAAGAAAGAAAAAGAAAGGAAGGAAGAAAGAAGATGAAACATATATAAGAATTTCAGTTAGGGTTTATTTATACTTTTGTGTTATTACACTTTAAAATAAAAGCTACATTTCTCTTGTCTTAGCCTTAAGGTTGTGACAACTTCCTGCAATGATAGAAAACTAATATGGATGCAAAGCACATTGTGATATCCTATAAAGATTTAGTAAATATTACCTTATATTATTATTGGCCCTAATCTCAGACATACAGAAATCTCTTCAAATCTGAATTAGAATAATCCTCTAGGATAAAAAAAATTATTGAAGTCAGGGGTCAGAGGCCACCACAGACATGACACAGGGGTAAAAACAGATGGTATCCTGGGTTAGATTGGGAGTACTCAAAGGAAATAAAGTAGCCACGAGAACACCTAGAACCCAGATCGTAGTTTATAAATACCACTTTCCATTGAAAGGAAACAGAGTTTTGTCCAGAGCTGGAACAAGGCAAATGCAAAATGAGCCCAAACATCTTGTTTTGCCAGGAAACAAGGGACTGAAAGTGTTGAAACCAGTTGGAACAGTTTCTAACCAGCAAAACTAGGCTATTTGAATGTCAAGTTAGTGATAATAGCACATTTAAGTAACCTATTTAACTAAAAGAGAAAATTAAGTATTCATATTAGTTAACCATTTAAACAGTGAAATACTTAATGATAAATGGAATTATTTTATGGTCTCAAGATTTTTTTTTCCTGGAAAGAGAACAATGAGCCACTTCGTAGAAGGTAATCTCAAGAGACACCACTGTGTCGGGCTCTATGATACTTTGCTCAGACAGCCTCTTTCAGAAATGACATACATACCCCTAGTTGGCTGGAAGCAGTGATAGAAATGGTGCTCGGTGGATCAGTTTTGCCTTAGCTGAACACAGTTGCCTCATCCAGCGTCATACCGCAATCTAGGGAGCTTACCCCCTTGTAACTGACCAACACTGGAGTTCAAAACCAAGTGTCATTGCCCTCACTATGACCTCTAAAGAGCCATTTCAGCTTTGTAGCTCCACACGGGGTCAGGTAAGGCTTCTGTTGCAGTTGCATCGTGACCTCACTTCTCCCTCTTCCTGAAACATTGCTTTCTTCCATTGAAATTGATCCCAAGAACACTTCCTCATTAACTTTCAGCATGTTAACTTCAGTCAAGTTCCTGGGTGTCCAATCTGTGGCATTACCTTAATCCAAAGGTCAATGCAATCCTCATAATGGAGTCCTTAAAAAATTATGTGCAACCAAGTAGGGTGTTGCTGTGGTTTGAATGTCCTCATCAAAATCCACATTCAAATTTAATCTTCATTGTGAGATACTAAGAACTGAGACCAGTGGGACTCTTAAGTAATGACTAGAAGCTGAGGGCTCTGTCTTCATGAATGAATGATCCATTGACAGATTAATGCATCAATGGGTTATCTCAAGGTGGGTCTGTTATAAAAGCCAGCTTGGCTCTTCTTTTATATTACTACATTTCTTATATATGCCCTAAATGACCTCTGGATTCTGAAAAGTCCCTACCAGCAAAAAAGACTTCACTAGTTACTGTTGCCTAATTTTAAACTTCCCTGCCTTCAAAATTGTAAGCCAAATAAACTTTTTTCCTCATAAATTCCCCAGTCTCGGGTATTCTTTTATAACAGCAAAACAGAACATAGAATAAGACAAATGTCTTTAGAAGAATACAGCACAACTGTTGTGATATTGCTGTGAAAGATAGGTCCAATTTTGGTCATGAGGAAGTGTCAGACAGAAATCCAAACTGAGGGATGGTAGACATTATTCCTCTGTCATCTTCAATGGTGTCAAGTCATGAAAGTCAAAGGAAAATTGGGAAACTTTTCTAATACTGCTCCAAATTGAAGACAACTGAGGAAATGAGACACAAGACATGATTACAAAATGCAATGTGTGATCCTGAAATAGATTCTTTTTCTCTAAGGTTTCTAAGAGGTACCAGGTCAGGAAAGTACCAACCTTCATGTCCAAAGTTTCATACTTATATAGGAGATTTTCTTTGTAGGAAATATAAATTAATGTATGTAGGGATTCAGGGACACAAGGTTAATAGCTCTAATGATCCAGAAAAAAGGTTCTTCATACTGTTCTTATAGTTTCCTGTAATATGAATTTTGTTTCATAATTAAAAACAAAAATTTAAACATTGATAGATAGATAGTCATTGTTTCTGTAATCACCCTGTATATGCATTTTCTCCTTTTTCTTAACCAGTATTGTGGTTTGAATCTGGAATGTCCACTAAAAGCTTCATGTATTTGGATTCTATGGTTATCTTTGGAGATGGGAGCTTAGTCTGGAGGGGTAGATTATGGGTGTGTGGTGGATTATAGGTGAGTTGTGGAAGACAGGCATGTGGCAGATTATAGATTACAGGTGTGTTGTGTATTATAGATCATAGCCATGTGGTGGGTTGGGGATTTAAATGTGGATAGGATGGAACTCTAAGGCTGGACCCAGAAGGAAAGAATCACTGGTATAGGACCTAGGACCTGGAAGTGTATATTCTACTTCTTCCTCCCCTCCTTCTGGAATTTGGCTTCCTGTTTGCAATACTGTGAGGAGATATATCTCCACCTCCTCTTCAGTCATGTGGTTCCTCTGTTGCTGGCCACCCATGAAGGGACTGTGACCTTCTGAAACCATGAGCTAAAATAAATCTTTTTTCCTTAAATTGTGCATGTCGTTACAGCAATCAAAAAGTAACTAAGACAGACAATGATGTTTGTTTTTCAGTTTCTTAAAACGAGAAGCAGTTTTTCACTTTATTTGGAGCATCAGTCTCAGTTCTTCCAAAGCCTATGTGGAAGAAGAACCCTCCTCGTCGCCCTCTACTGGACAGTATCTTATCTCCAAGGACAGATGCGAGGTAGTCTTTTCCTCAGGAACCATCAACTTTTTGAGAATATAGAGTAACTGTCAAGAATCACAACATCAAAAAAAAAAGGTCACAACACCAACACACCTACTGCATAATAATGCAAACTTAACCCAGAGGCTGAAGAACCCATTATGCAAGTGGCTACTGAGTAAATCATTGAAACAGGGCTGATTGAGAGCCCTTCATGCACTGGCCTTCAATAAATCTAGAAGAAACAGGCAGAGAGCACAAAAGAGATCTCTTGCTCACTTCTGAAGATGATTACCTTGTGCTCGTGCTCTAAATAATCAAGACTGTGGTTTTGTTCCCCTGAAAATTTGTCTTGATGGCTATAAACAAGTGCTGTCTTTATGAATCATCTTTATTTTTAAAATTTGGCTAACACTCCACTCAAGTATCTTTGACATGTTTAAAGCAATTTGTTTCACAAATATGAACTTGAGAAAGATTGAAATGATGGAAATGAAATAACGGAGACAGCATGTCATTTCCCATCTCTTAGGAACATGGTGCATACACACACACACACACACACACACACACACACACACACACACACGCACACACACACACACACACACACACACAAAGGGTTTTGGTGGGACACGCTGCCCTCGCTGTCTCCACTGCTTCATTTCTGTCACTGTAGTCACAGAAACATTCTTTTCCTTCTTTTTGTGAAATGAATTGCTTCACAATGCTACAGGCTCTTGCCTACCCCGGCTGCTAATTTTTGGTTGAACATATAGATAGTTAACATGTCACCTTAATTTCAAGATGTGGAGTGTCAAACTTGGCTCCTATCTCAGGGAGCTGGATCTGAGGTTGAATGAGAAAGATATTTTGTTTTATGTTTTCCCAGCCGAGGACACAGGACTTGAAATAGCATTAGTGCTTAAGATATAAGCCCATGGGGGAAACATGATGTATTTATTGGGAGGGTTGATAGCATTATGAGGATGAATGATTTCTCCTTTCCCCCTAAAAAAATTCTGTATATATTCCGTTCCTCCCACCCCTACTCCAGGTAACACCTGCAGGGTGGGGTGTTGTATATATTTCATTTACTACAGGCTAATGGAAGTATCAGGTTCCAAAGATTTGTCATTCTTTTGTACTTGCTTTAGTCAGACTGAGCTGCTATAAGATGTCATAGGCTGGATGGCTGCAAGACAGGAATTCATTTCTCATATTTCTAGAAGCTGGAGTGTCCAAGACCAAAGTGTTGGAAGTGTAGTCTGTAGAGAGGGCCCTGTCCTTGTGACACCTCCATGGAAAGGAGAGAGACAGATGGACTCTGATCACTTTCTCTTCTTAGAAAGGTAAAACCTCTTCCATGAAGGCTCAACTCTCACGACAGAAACATCTCCTAGAGGCCCTATCTCCGAACACCAATACATTGGAGACTAGGGCACCAACATTCATGTATGGAAGGAATATAAACATTCAGTCTGTAACAACGTCTCATTCCTCTTCTCCAGGCCTTTCTCATTTCCATACTAAAACTTTTTAGCTTGCCCTGCTTGTACTACATTTCAACTGGGCTTGACGTGCCCAGTTTCTTTTCTTGAAGAGAAATCAGTTAAACATAGACCATGATTACTGGCTGCTCCTAGGATTCCTGGCCTGGCACTGGATCTAGAATCTAGAAAGGTCTTGGAAGAAGGCAAAATTCACAGAATATGGAGTGAAGGAGAGGAATCCTGTGCCTTCTTCATATTTTATGTGATGAAGGAAGTTCTATAGATGTTTTATTCCCACAAAGTGTAAGCATGAGAGAAAGAGTTAATACAGTTGATCTTCTCAGGTACTAACATTTTCATAAGAATCACTGTATCAGACTCTTGCCACTAGTTGTTAGCTAAGACTAGTTCCCTTAGAACGAGTTGTTGTTGAATAGACGTTCTAATGGTTTGAAGTGTGAAAGCATGTAGTGACTAGTCTGCCAGGGAAAGTGGTCCAGTAAAATACAGGGCTTTCTGGGTCCCTCAGGGCACAGGGTGAAATTTTTGCTGTACTAGGAAGATCAAT
This sequence comes from Ctenodactylus gundi, assembly GCA_004027205.1. Taxonomy (NCBI): domain Eukaryota; kingdom Metazoa; phylum Chordata; class Mammalia; order Rodentia; family Ctenodactylidae; genus Ctenodactylus; species Ctenodactylus gundi. Next base: position 922,099 of record PVKB01000235.1, read on the forward strand.
GTCTTGGTTTCCTGATACTAAAATGTGACTTTAAGTACCACCTGTAGCTAGACTCCAACACAAATAGAGTCATGAACTTGGGTTTTCACAAGAGAGAGTCATGAACTTGGGTTTTCGCAGTCATAAGACTTTGGTTCACTTTATCCACCATTGTTCTGAGTGTCCATTAATGCCTCCATCAGCAATTCTTAGTTTTCCCCCGGGTTATTGATTGAGAATCCAGCTGGTTCAGCCTCTGCTTCCTACTCAGTGCACTCTAACTGCCTGAACAATACCCTGCAAGGATCAAAATGGGTACTTAGCTCCTGGCTGCTGGAGGGCAAAGATGGCCACTTTGTCTCTTAGCTCCTGTATAGCTCAAGCTTCCTCAGCCCTGCAGTGAAAAATTGAAAAGTAATTCTACCCTGTGTCTCAGGTAGCTCGCTGAAGCTACCCTCCAGCTCTGGGCTTGTCCAGTGCGTCGCTTACAGCTGGATTCTATTCCCCATCCCTGGTCTCAACTTGAATGGATGTCTGTTCTTGGCTTGACCTACGCTGGAAGAATGAAACATTGCCAGTCTTGTACTTTGAGTCCAGTCAATTCTAAACTCTCTCCAAGATGCTGGTGGGTCCTGCTGTCTTCCTATGTTGGAATGGACTTCCTACGCTCTCTTAAGACATGCCTCCTGGTAATTTAACACAATGAAATCTCTCCTCCCTCAATCCCAGATTCTTCTAGTTTTCTAGTAACTTCCTCTTGCCTCGGGTCTGATTTGGCACCCATATCTCTAAGGTTTATAAAGGACAGTCCCCTTGTATGCCTGATTTCTTAACATCCTTTTAGATGTCTCCCTTCCCTCTCACAAGTGTCCTGGTTTTTTCCTTAAGACTCATTCTAGGACAGGCCTTGTGACACAGGCCTGTACTCTGGGAGGCTGAGGCAGGAGGATCACAAATTTGAGCCTGGCCTGGGAAACCTAACATCTTAGCAAAATTATGTCTCAAAAAAAAAGTCATGCATGTAGCTCAGTGTGAAGGCCTTGTGCACAACATTCAGTACCACAAAAATATTCTTGGAATATCTTATTTCCTTTGGACACTATTCTGCAAATTGTCAGCTAGTCATTCCACAAAGCTGAGTTGGGCAAGTTTGTGAGTAGAGTTTGGTTGAAAAATACTATCTATTCTCATTGAAGATCTCATTTCATCAGGAGAAATTTTGATGCTGTGTGTCCACACAAAGGTGTAACTACAATGAGGATCTGAACGTGCTGTTTCTGGCTTTCCTTTATGTCTTGTTACGCAGGTAGCTGCCTGTCTACTGACTATAGATCCGGCAGGTGATCGATGAGCATAAGTGCAAATGAAAGAATGACATGAAATATTTGTTTTTATTATAGTATCTCATTATTATTCTCAACATTCCTTCTTGAAAGCTCTTACTTATTAAAAATACATTTGACTTCACAACTGAAAGTGTGAACATGTGATCATCTCTAGATCCACAGGATGATATGGATTATCAATCTGTCCCTTATAGATCCTCCTGACAGGGGTATTTGGTGAGAAAGTACAGGGGATTTGATATCACTTAAGTCTTGCTTGAGCTCCCACATATATAGAGACTAATACAATTTTTGAGCCGTTTTTAAATTCTTAGAAACTAATTTCCACTTAATTGTATTTGATCATTTTAATGATATTCTGATCATTGGTGAAACATAGTTTTTCTGAAGCTTGCTGCTTGAATCTGACATGTTGAAGTGGATTGTTTGGGGAGGATAATGATCTGCTGTGTGGAGAATGCAAATGTTACAACTAATCTTGAAGTCAGCAAGAAACTTGAGCTCTGAATTCTGCAAAGCAAAATGCAAAGACTCCCTAACCAAGCAATATCAGCAGACGGATTTCACTAAGGGCGTGCCCTCCTTATAGGCTTGCCGGAATGGGCCTCCCCCGTCACTGCAGGGTCTATACTCCAGATACTTTGAAAGAAGTTGAGTCCAAGTCCCAGGTATAACCAAAAACTTGATTCGGTGGGTGACGAATTTATTTTCATCTAGCAGTCCCATGCATCAGCAGAACAAGAAGCTCATGAACCTCTACTAATGCTTTTCTTGTGGCCTAAAGTGCACGTATGTCCTATTTCTCTTTGCATGCCTTCTTTGTGGCCTAAAGATACACATTGCCTATTCCTCTTTTAAAAACCCTCAGGTCCTCATGCTCCATCTTGAGGCCAGTTGTCTTGACTTGAGACTTTGTCCTTTAAGCCTAGTCTGTCTCCTCCTTCCTGGTTGCCACAGTTAATCTCTGCCTTCTTGTAGCACATATATCTGGTGGAAATGGCACCACAGTAGCACTTGATTGTATACTGTGTGGTTACATTCATTAATTCTTGCTTATCTCAACCTTTTATCCCAACTGTGGTAAACTCTAAGCAAGGATGGATGGTTGGGTACCTACCCACAGAACAGAAATCAGTATGTCAAAATGTCATCTACACTCCCACACATATTCATTTCATCACTATTTGTAATGGCTAAAACATAGAAGAATTAAAAAAAAGAAAATGGTACATATACAGAATGGAATATTATTCAGTCACAAAAAGAATGAAATCCTGTCATTTGTGGAAAGATGGGTGGACTTGGAGATCATAATTTTAAGCAAAATAAGCCAGTCACAGAGAGACCAATGGTGCACAATTTCACATGTAAGTGGAACCTGTAAACACTAAATTCATAGAAGTGCAGAGAATGGTGGTTACTAGAGCCTGGGGAAGGGTAGGAGGAAGAAGGGATGGGGAGAATGGATAATAGGTGCAAAGATACAAAGAGGCAAGAGAAGTCAGTCCCGATGTAGTATTACTCAAAAACTGGTAGATAACAATATTGCATAAAGTAAATAGAAAATAAAATTTTAGGTGTTTCTCATCACAAACACATGACAAATATTTGAGCTGTAAGAAAGTCCAAAGATCCTGAGTTGATCACTGTACAATGTACACATACACAGAAATATACTCTACTTCATAAAAATGTGCAAGCGTTTATCTGTAAATTAAAAAAATAAAAAAAGATTAATCCTAGCACTCAGGAGACTGAGGCAGGAGGATTGCTGTGAGTTCGAGGCCAACCTGGGCACCACAGTAAGTTCAGAACCAGCCTGGACTGCAGAGACCCTGCCTCAAAAACAAACAAATAAAGAAATGAATACATTTACATAGAAATGAATAACAACAGAATGATGTCATAAATTCTTCTTAAATGCACCTGTGAGGTGTCAAAGAGTGCTGGACACAGCAGAGGTTTCTGCAGTTAGAAATCACTGATCTGGACATAAGCCGAGACTTTACAAAGGTTATTAAACTGAAATGGGAAGAAAACAGACAGGGAACCAAACAAGCCACAGTGAGACTTTCAGCTGTGCCGCAGAGGAGCATCCAACAGGCTCAGCGAGGCTGCAGCACATCTACGGTATTCGACCCCAGAGACCTGGAGGCAGCAGAGGTACGCCCAAAATGACGTAAAAATGTTCTATGCATCTGCTGAAGGTGGTTCTCATTGTTCTCCCAACTAGATAGGCATGCATAGAACAATGTGTACTGGACATAAAAGAAAAGCGAGAGCAAGAGAAAACAGAGACAGAGATGGGGAACAACAGATAACAGAGAGCGGACAGAGCAGAAAATGGACCACCATATGGGGGGAATAAAAGACGAGCGGGATAGCAACAGGGTGTAGCTATTTACGGTTCATCTCCGGTCATCTAATACCTGTCTGGCTGCTGTTACAGCAGCACTTTATGTGAGTTATACTCCTTCAGGAATACTGTAAAGGGTTGGTTTTCCTATATGGCTGCAATATGCAAAATAAGGCTGCTAATTGGGTCATCTTATTAGCAAGTAACTATCACTGAGCAGTTCAAAGAGCCTACAGCTATTCCCCCACCAATCCTTACAACATGCTCATAGTGTAACTAGAGGGCATGGATGGTGAATAATTAGTGCGCCTGTGTCTTTTCGTTAGTGAGTTTTCATACTACTTGCACGTTGTCCCTTTCCAGACGGGAGACGGAAGAGCAGGGTATAAGGGGCTGCACATTAGTTTTCATTAGGTATCTTCCCCACCTGCTTCTCACCCCTTTGCTTCGCATACTGAACGATTTCTTACAATTTATGGGGAGCATCCAAGGAGTGCCCACACTGAATCGTGCCCGTGTTAGGATCACGACTTTCTGGTAGAGGATATTTTCAATTATGTGAGTACTAATGAGCCAAGTTTATGAATTCTCCCAAGCAAAAGAGGTCATTGTAAGACAGGAGCACTAAGATGCAAGCGGAGAGAGGGCCGAGGTGAAGGCGAATTAGGGGAAGAAAAGGGAGCGGGAGCGAGGCATCCGTGCGAGATCTCATCCCAGCATCCCTGGTCCTTTTCCAGTGCTCTGTGCAGCTCATTGGATGCCACAGAACACACTGATAACTCTGCTACCCCAAGGACCCCAAGCTTTGCTTAGAAACCGGACTGTACAGGCCGAGGTGCTGGTCACCAGGCAGGGATGAAAAGACATGTGATGCAGTCAGATCTCTGGCACTAGAATATTTTGAGATAAAAGCGTAACTGTGGCCTGTGAGTTGTCAGGACTCTCACTGTGATTATTAATTAAGCTGTGAGAATGGATATTGCAAAGGACACTGAGTATTTTTTGTTCGTTATTTTTTGTTTGGAGGCTCAGTGATTGTTATTTTCACCATGAAGAGAAAAAAAAAAAAAAAAAACGATACAAAGGCAGTAGCCTGTTTGCCCTTTCAAAGTGGTTTCTTCCTTTCTTTTTTTAACCACAAAATGATAGCTAGGGCTGGCGGCATAGGCCTGTAATCTCAGCATTGTGGGAGGTTGCGGCAGGAGGGTCCCAAACTAAAGCCCACCCTGGGCAACTGGGGACTTAGCAAGACCCTGTCTCAGAATCAAAAAGCAAAACCTGAGCTGGGGGAGTAGCTCAGTGTGAAGCTCCTGGGTTCAATCCATAGCATCACAAATAAAAACCATAGAAAATAATAATATATTTTAGAAGCACAATGTGATGTTTTAATCTATGTAAAAATTGTAGAAAATCCAATCAAGCTAACATATCTATATGGCTATCATCAATAATACTGAAATGAATATGGGAATAAGGCGTCTTTTCCACATTTCTATTGTAATTTCTTCAGGTATACACTCAGAAGCAGGATTAGTGAATCACACAGTAATTTTTGGGTCACCTCCACATTGCTTTTCACAGTAGCTCCTAATTTACATTCCCACCGAAAGTGTACAAAGACTCTCTTTTCTCAACTTACTCAGTGTTATCATTCATCTTTTTGATAATAGCCGTTCTAACCGGGGTGAGGTGGTGCTTCACCGTGGCTTGAGTTTGTATTTCACTGCTGTCAGTGTTGTTGAACAGTCTACATCTACTGGACATTTCTATCCCGTCTTTGGAGAAGTGTTCTGTTAGGATTCTTTGCATACATCCCTGGATAAGTCGCTTATCCCTGTGAAGTTTCTAGATTTCTAATGAGATTTATTTCTACACCCCTACTTTTGTTGTGAGAATAAACACGCGAGGCATATACATTATATCTTTTAATCCATAAATGGCTTATAGTAGCTTAACACTTCCATAAATAAATACCTGGCATAATTAATTTATAAAGAGAAAATATTTACTTTGGTTCACAACTTTAAGGGATCTGGCTCTCAATCAGGCACCCCCACTGCATTAGGATTTGGGTAGGGGGACTACAGCAATGGTAGAAGGAAGGGGTACAAAATGGGGCCACACTGCTCACTTCTTCAGCCAGGAGAGAAAAAGAGAAAGAGACCGCGGCCACACGATCCCCCTTGAGGACATGTTGCCAATTATCCGACACTAAATTTTACCTAAGGGTTGTGTCACCTCCGCAAAGCACCTGCTTTCCTTCCTTCCTTCCTTCCTTCCTTCCTCCTTCCTTCCTTCCTTCCTTCCTTCCTTCCTTCCTTCCTTCCTTCCTTCCCTCACTCCCTCGCTCCCTCCCTCCCTCACTCCCTCTCTCCCTCCCTCCCTCCCTCCCTCCCTCCCTCCTTCCTTCCTTCCTTCCTTCCTTCCTTCCTTCCTTCCTTCCTTCCTTCTGGGACTTGGCTTCCTGTTTACAATGCTGTGAAGAGCTGCCTTTATCTCCACCTCTGCCATTTGCTTCCACTGTCGTTGGCTGCTTATGAAGGAACTGTGACCTTCTGAAATTCTGAGCTAAAATAAACCTTTCCTGCCCTAATTTGTGGACATCAGATATTTAGTCACAGCAATGAGAAAGTAACTAAGACACCATTCAGAGATATGAAGGTAGTAATTTAGAGGGTTGAGCAATTCTGTCACTGCTCTGAAAAATAGAAGGAAATTTCTGAGTGGAATCTGCCTAAATCTAAACCCTTCTTATCTACTATGCTGCGCCCAGTCCTTCTGTCAAATTAGGTACCGTTCCTGAAATGGCCCCACAAATGAGAGAAGGGTGGGCACACTGTTCCTCCTCCAACCATAGGGCACTACCTTATTTTCAGTGGATACTCTTTTACTATATCAAGAAAAAACCATGGACTTTATTTCTTCTTGTTACTGAAGCAAACATCAATTTCTTTGCGTAAATAAAGAAGAAACATAAAGAATTACACAACACACATCTTTCCTACACCATCATATGCACATGGGATTCTCTTCCTAACTCTTTTCCTAATATCCCTGGCAATAATAATCTTCAAATTTATCTTCCATATTTTGGTCACAGTAACCTAAAAAGTAAAAAAAAAAAAAAAAAGGTATCTTCGTCATACTCCACTTAAAATTCTTCTGTACAGGCTTCTGGATGTTTATGGAATAATATCTAAAATTCTTATCAACTGTACAAATCCATCAATGTGTTTCCAAGTTTTCATGTGCCGCTAAACTTTTCTTTCTTTCTTTTTCACTGGGATATATGTATTTTTCGCTGCTACTCATCCATTGAGACCCAACACAAACAGCCCTTTCCAGGGAATTAATCCAAGCATTCTCAGAGTCTGTCACTCTGAGACCAAGGGGAATTCTAGGCATTTTACCCAAGGCTTTCAATTCAATCTTTGCAGTTTAGACTGTTCCTTCACAGAGACTGTGAACAGTCCTAAATCAAGGAATGGGCAAATCTTATTGCTTTGATCTCAATACAATGCTCTGTACATACAAGACACTCAATGGAAGTTTGATAAACACATTCAAAGGGAAAGAAAGTAGGATAATGGGATTTATGGCAAAACCCACACAAAATAAAAGATAGAAAATAAATATGCAAGTATGAATAACATACTTAATATTACTTTTTTAAAAGTTCCTGAAATGAGTGCAAATACCTAACAATTATTTTACTGTTGGCATGATATCCTAAGTGTAAAAACAAAAAGTAAATGGACATTATATTTTCAGAACACACAGACACAAATTCACTCATATTCCATCATTTACTCTTGCTATTCTACACAATAAAGGTAATGAGCAGCTGTAGTATGGTATTTTCTGGGACAAATCCTTTGTTTTATTAAAGCTAGGCTCAATGGCACTGGGCTGTAATCCCAGCACTCTGAGAGACTGAGGCAGAAGGATCATAACTTCAAGTCCAGCCTGGACAATTCAGCAAGACCATTTCTCAAAACCAAAAAAAAAAAAAAAAAAAAAAAAAATGCTGGAGATACAGCTCAGTGAGAAAGCCCAGGGCTTAATCCCGCCCCTCCCTGCTCCCCAAGTATTATAAAAATAAAAAAGGTAGTACTGTAGTGTTTGTAATAAAAACAATTTTAGGAAATGTTGGGCTAAAACAGAATTTGCTTTTGACTGTGTGCTTACTCAGAGCCTATAATACACTGATGTATGTTGGGACTCTGAGAAGAGACACAAAACGCAGCATGATCCAAATGTATTTGACCATAGAACTTTTTTCTTTTCCCAAGGAGCATCTCATGACAGGTGCTCACAGGGAAAACACTCTGGGAAACACTGCCCCAGTTTCTCAGATGCCATTGTTAGTCACTTCACAGAGATGCTTAAAAATGAACACATTTGTCATCAATGCAGCAACACACAGAAGCAAAAATTGGAAATGACGTCTTACAGAAGCGTTCTTTCAAAATGCTGAAATAGCCTCTTTCCAGCAACACCCACCATAAAAATGGTAGGTAGAGCCAAGGCTAAGATACATTTTTTTCCTACAAATTATTACAAGCTGCATGATTTGGGGCAAGAAATTTCTCAATGGAGAAACTAGTTTATGCATGTGAAAATCATACGCCATTATGGTAACTTTGTCTCTGCTTTTTGAAATAAAAATGAATAGGGAGACATTTTCTTCAAAGATTTAGCATTCTGGCTGCTCCAGTTTGAGAGTGCTCTCGCCAGCGTTCATGTGTTGGGAGTTTGGTTCCTGTCATGATGGTGGTGTTGGGATGTGGAAGAACCTCTTTGAGGTGAGACCCAGTGGGAGGAAATTATGCACTGCGGGCATCACCCTCCGAAAGAATTAATGTTGGTCTTGCAGACTTACTTTCCACCAAAATGGGTGGGTATAGAAAGAGTGAGTCTGACCCTTGAGTCTCTCTGGCTTCCCCTCTCCTCTCGTGATCTCTTTCTTTCCCATGTGCCTCCACAACGATGTCAATGTCCATGTTGTGACGCAGTTAAGGTGACCCTCGCCTGAGGCTGAACTGATAGAGCAACATGATCTCAGAAGTTCATCTAAATACACCTCTTTTCTATATGAATTACCAAGCTTTGGGTAGTTGCTATAGCAACAGACAATGGAATAAGACACAGAGAGAAGAACGGTTGCTTGCTTCCCTAAGCTCCTGCATTATTTGGTCACCTTCATGGCTTTGGATAACTTACGATCACGAGACACGAGGCTCACTTCCATAACTCTACATAAAACATTCACACTCTTTCTCACTTCTTTCTTAACACCATTGGAGGACAAGGGATTCTTTTTCCTCACAAGTCCCTCACTCGTGCCACAGCACTATATGCCTCTACCTTCTCGGGTATTCTTAGTCAACTGATGTTACTCCTGAACAGTCAGAATTCTTCCTTGACAGGTTCTGTCCCTCCTGCCGACAGCACTGGGCAGTGCTGCCCTCAGAGGCCCTCAAAATGTCCTAACCCTAACCCTAACCCTAACCCTGTGCCTATTCAAGTTTCTCCAACCTTAAAACAAATACCAAAATGAAAACATCCCTCCTTAAACTATAGTCTTCTCCAGTTATGATCCAAATTTTATTTTCCCACAAATTCATTTAAAATTTAACACATATCTGTGATAGCTCTTCTTCACATTTCTCAGCCCTTTATAGTTGGGTTTCTTCCCATGTAACTATAGTCCCCTTGACTGCAGAGGCCAGTGGGGAGCGCTTGCTTCCCTGCCTCTGTGTGTTGTATTTCATACATGTGATCACCTTTTCCTCTTTAACACTCAGCTCTCTTAGATTTAGTGACACTGCATGGCTCTAATTTTCTTTCCACTTACCTGATCATTAAGGATTTGTTTCCTCGAGGGGGCTCTGTTCCTGGAGTTAACTCATTTCAAATTGTTTTCCTTAGGATTTGAGTCTCAATCGACTGCTTATTTGATTAACTTTCTCCTATTGAGCTTGCGCTTTGATACATGTGAATGATATTGAACCTTTCTTCTATTCAACCCAAATATTATTCTGAAATTTTACACTCACACCTTCTATCGGTCATATTAACTTGGAAAATCCTCACATATATTCAACTCACCAGATCCAGGGAGAGCATTGTCCACACTGCTACTGCCTCCTTGATGACGGCTGCTAGCCTGTACTGTGGTTAGGAGAGGCTGAGTGGGTTTGAAAGCGGCCCCAACACTTTCCAAGTGGGAACTGGGGTAACTTATTTAATCTCTCCAATCTTTATTTCATCTGAAATAAGATGACCACTATTCAGTGTGCCTGGAAAGATACTTGAAGAATCAACTGGGAAACTCTTCACACTCTGTTCTCAGCGCCAAGAATTATCAAAGGTAGACACCATCCATCATCACTGCCCTTACCATCTTTGCATCTCCTTTCCCGCAGGTCCCTTCACTCTGTGTCTCACTTGGAAGTTGTAGCGCCCGTCATCACAGCCAAAACAAGCCAGCAACCTGGCCGTTGCCCTTGACTCTTTCCACCCTGTAACCACACCTAGACTGCAGCAATCTCCAGTCGTCTAGTTTTTGCCTCCTAAGGATTTCTCAAATTCTGCCTTTCCTCTCCATTCCCACCACCACAGTCCTGAGATACTCTCTGTTCTGTCATCATGTCTCCTCTTGCCCTGTTTCCACCAAACGCAGAGGGAGCTGTCTTGAATGAGGCTCTCCCACGTTCTCTCCATTCTTAACACACATCAATCTGACACCCCCACTTGGCTTTTGATAGATTCCACTCAGAAAACACATGAAATATAAATATTGAAGTGGTGATATAATACTTTGATGTTTTACGAGTTTAAGGATGTAGAACACATGCAATCATCCCATCCCTGGAAACACTTGGGCACGAGATGCCCGTGCCGGTGAGGCCTGACCTCAGTGCTGCTGTGGCCTGTCCTCAGTGCTGCTGTCACCGAGGGCTGCGCCTATTCACTCACAAGATGGCTGATCTGCAAGGGACCTCCGGCATGCATCCGTGGTGTCTACCAACATCTAGCATGAGCTCTGCCTTGTCATTCTTCTCGGAAGAGACCAGGAGATGGAAGCATTTTCACAGCTTCTCTTACAGATAAGGTAGAAAAATGAGTCACTTCCTGGAGGCGTTGGAAAGCCTTCTGCTATTATCCTTTCCCTTTTCTTTTTGGTGTACCATACATGCAGAGCATGGAGAGTGGAGCTATTGTGGAACAGGAGAAGGTCAGGAGCACTTCCCGGGTCCAGGCCTACTGCCCTTAAACTTCTGTAATTGAACTGCAGGGAGAAAGCAGCTGCTTGTGGGTTTTGTGGTTACACCAGAGGACGGATCATGTAAAGTAGCCTGTCTTGTCTTGGGAGAGCTGGCAAGGTAGGTGGTTAAAAATTCTTTCCTTAGAACGATTCTTTCTCTCTCGGCTGAGTATCATAGAAGTAGGGGGTCCATGTTAAGGTAACAGCAAATTAACACCACAAGCTGTTCACAGCTCCAGCTACAGGTTAGCGAACCTATAATTAATACTCTGTTTCAAGCCTTTGATGATTTCTCATGACTGCTGTCTCAGAGGTGGAAGGTGATGAGAAGCTACTGGGCACATTTTACAGCCACACCCTCTTCAAATTCATTAACACCTCCCACCTAACTCTCACAGATAGCTGTGCTCTGCCAGCAACTAATGAATGCAGTTATCAAGACACAAGCTCATTAAGTCGAAGGGAATGCCCCAACTGTCCCGTTTTGTTGTTTACTCAGAGAACCTACCACACTTGAGTTATCTGGGGTCCTTTTGCTTAAATATAAAAAAGTTCTACATAAATATTAAATTTTTATTTACTTCAAAAGTAAAAAAAGAGGAAGAAGAGAAGAAGGAAAGAAAGGAAAAAAGAAAGAACTTAATTAGAAGGCAAATTACTTATGAATAAATCCCATGCCTAAGTTTTAAGGCTAGTAGCAAAACCAATGGATTAACATATCTGAGTTCACATTATACAAAGTCACAACAATGAGGTATAAAGTTTTCTTAATTTTTTAAAACAAACAATAGCTTTCTCTAAGCAACAGTTGCATTTTTTAATATGCGTAGGACTTTGATTGATCTTTGGTATATCTCATTGTGATAACATGCTAGAACAAACATTGAAAAGATTCTCATACTTTTTATTTTCTCAAGATACTACCTTTTCTGTTTCTTACACTAGGATTTTCACATTCTGGGTTTCCGGTATTGAGGTGCACCTACATATGCAAGCCTTTGAACTTAATTTCATTCTGAGTTCACATTTGATACTTGTCTTTTCTCATTAGAGCTATTACTTAAAATTTCATTTTCATGGCTTTCTTCAGTCCTGTGGAGACAAGGACTGCATTTTAAGAGAATTGCTTCTGAGCTCTGGTAGTGAGTGTTCAACAATTTTCATTATCTCCCACAATCTTAGCACTATTGCGATATGGAAGCTGAGGTTGTCCTGTAGCTCTTAATGACATGGGATGCAGAAAAAATATCAAGACAAAAGCCTTCATCGCTGATCCTTTAACTGCCCACTTTAAGTGTGTTTGAGCTTTTGCACACTAATTAGTAGGATGTAGACTTTCGTCATTTCCTTTTTTCATTGATGACAAATGTGGAAATACAAACTTCGGCGGTGAAACAAAGCTTATAAGGCCCATACATGCTGCAGAATAGTTTAATTCTCAAAGTGTACATTATGGGCTCTGAGAAAGATCTAAAATGCCTCTTGAGTTAAGAAATAAGTAGGTTTTCATCTTAAAAGTGAGATTAGCCAAACTCTTTTCCCCCATTTTTACCGGAGAGTAAAAGCTATACAGTTTTTTTTTTATTTAAAAACAAAATGTTTCAAATGCTCACTATAGGGAATGTGGCAGTATGGTGCCCAGACCTCTCCTTGATGTTAAGAATGTTGGTGGCCAGCAGCGCTCATTCATTTACTTGCTATTGGAGATTTACCTTTAGTTTCAGGAAACTAAGTACACCAAGCTTGTAACACCTCCATGGGGCAACCTGCACCCGGTGACTTCTAAATGCAAGGAGAGGACCCATGTTCTTGCCTTAAAATGCCCAAACCCTGAAGATCCAATCCAGTCCCGAGCTCAGCGTGGAGTTCCTGAGGTCCTCATTGCCCCATTACTCATCTCCCTTCTCTTCCAGACAGACTCCTTCCTTCCTTCCTGGATGTGGGTACTGATAACACTCCACAATAAAATGTACATATGAATATCCTTCTCAGAGTTTGTTTCCTAGGAACTCAACATAAGATCCTAATAGTCTTACCCTTCCAGAGACTTCTATTTTTATACTTATTTTTTGAATGGTCTTAGGAGGTCACAGACCGCTGAAGTTCAATTCAAGGCCAAGATCTCGCTACCCACTTTTACTTCTCCACGTATTTGTCAAGCAGAGGTTTAAAATTTTTTTCTCATAGTGAGAGCAAAACTGTGGACAGAGTTTCAAATGGGTGTTAGTTGACATACATAAATTATAAAAGTGATAAACACATTATAAATGTGTTAGGAACATTTCAATTAAGTCTAGTTCTTGTGTTAGTTATTTATTTAAGAAGCACATATTTGCACAAACACTTGTGCTCAGAGCGGAGAAAAACTAACGAAACAGAGGAGATGAAAACATGAATTACCGTTAGATTTCAAAGTATTGAAAATGATCGTAGCTCTGTATTCCTTTCTGAATTATTCAGTATTAAATAGATTTAAAATGTATATTAACAATGGTAGTCTATCACCAAAATAATTAAATGTTGCTTAGTTCATTTTGCTTAAAATATAAAACAATAATTTAGCTCTGTCTCTTCTCATACCACAATTAGGATTGCACTTCTATGCAAGACCCAAACATCATATAGATACTGTTTATTTCAAATTTGTGATCTCTTTTCTCCTTCCTGAATTCTAATCTGGCTTCAACCAGTTGCTTTTCCCACACTTAAGCATGGATTTGCACTTGTAAATGCAAATAAGCATAAGTTGTACTTCTCACATCGAGAGTTGGAGATTTTCTTCTAACGAAGTGTTTATTTTTCATTTAATTTCTTTATATACATGTCTACCTATATCCATTTTTTGCATCCACACACGTATCTCGTGCTTGCGTTGCTTTCTTACCCAGCTTTCCCTGTCTTTACATCTCCTTCCCCATGTTCATTATGAGAAAGCCCATGCATGTCCTTTCTAGTTTCTGCGTATTCACCAGACCAAACAAAGCTATGTACACGTACAGGAGCCCTCCTGTATCTGCTTCACTTTTCATTGTTTCGGTAACTCTCAGTCAACCTCACTCTGAAAATATTAAATAAAAATCCCATAAATAAACATTTCATAAAATTCAAATTGTACTCTTCCTACTTGTGTGATACAATCTTGTGCTTTTCTTGTTCCTTTTTGCCCAGGACATAAATACCCCTTTGTTCAGAGCATCCACACTGTATATGCTATCCACCCCTTAATCACGTAGTCGCCGATTCGTTATTAAATTGATTGTCATGATATTGCAGTGCTCGCGCTCAGGTCCCTCTGTGGTAACATGGTGATACATCACGAAGCTGACGTCATTCATGTCACTTCATCACAGGAGCACTGTATCATTTCGTATCATCACAAGATAAATGAATGTAGTACAGTAAAATATTTTGAAAGCGGGAAAGAGGGGCCGTATTCATATATGTTACTGCAATAAATTGTCATAATTATTCTATCTCATTGTAATTGTTGCTGCTAATATCTTATTGTGCTGAATGTATAAATACAACTTTATCAAGGCATATAGGAAAAATAGCGTGTATAGGTTTTGGCACAATCTGTAGTTCAGGCATTCACCAATGGTCATGAAACGTATCCTCCCAGAGTAAAGAGCATTTCCGTATACTTATACTCTTCTGTAGTTTTTCTAACTCATTCATTTTTGAAGTTGTATGGCGAAGTGTCAACACTTAGAATAAAAAAACATCTAGGGATACCTGCTTGGGTTCCAATTTGGCTCCTTGGCCAAGCGCTTTTCTTTTCTCTCTTTCTTTCCTTAATGAAACTTTTTGCTTTAAAAAATAAAATCAAATACATAAAAAAATTATCTATTACATGACATATCACGATGTTAAGTAGGTAAGTGGGTAAAAGGCTTAAGGAGCAAAGTGGAAATCCAAAGTAGCTTTGCTTGTTAAAGAAACAAAGACCTCCATGTATACTCCACTGATAAGCACGTTTTATATGAGGCATTATATATCATCTCAGAGACACAAAGTCTTTATTTCTAGAGTCAAGCCAGCAGCATTCCTGGTTGCCTATGGTTCAACGCCATCAGAAAGAGAAAGTGTTTAAAGATCCTCTCATCCAGGTGGGCCCGGTTTAGATTGTTAACAAGAACTCTTCTCTCTGTTTCTTTCCCAAGTTTCTTGCATGAGGCCGCAAGAGAATAACAACCATTTAAAAAAGATAGCAGGATGTTTCGCAATTCCAGCTAAGTGAAATGTGCACAGCCATCAAAACTACCCTCCCTCATTCCCTGGGCCCCAGCAGCCTGAGGATGCACAAAAAAGGATTTGGACTCCCATTTGTTAGGCGTAACTCTCTATATAACTACTTTATGATAAATTCTACCTGTACTACTGAATGTATGGTTTTACATCTCAATTGAATTCTTTCATCAATAGCACAAGAACCACTGGAAGCAAAAGAAGGACTCAGCTTTATGGTAACAACAGTAACAACCGTGAATTTAATCATTCCACTACTGAAAAAGGTTTCCTTTTCATCCCCATAAGTGATGCTACACTTGCTAATACCTACCTTTACAAACTTTAAAATCTTTGAATTGGAAATGGCTGAGTCAAGAGACATATGTACATTTTTACCAATAATAGATGTTTCTGATTTGATTTCTAAAAAGGTTATACAGCTGCACATTTAACAACAGCAATGAGTGCTTTTCAGAGAAAAGCATACCTGTCAGTAAAATGTCTTATTTTTTCAAAATGTTTGTTGGCCAGATAGATATTATTTTGACTTTCCTCTTCAGTCTATGAGTGAGTTTGAGCATGTTTTCATATGACTCCAAGCCACTCAAACACTCTTCTTGTGTTTGAAACACATTGTGTGTTTCCCTGTGGCTTGTTTTGATTCTTTCAATGTGTAAGAATTTTTTTCCCCTACATTAAGTCTTTATCTGTGGTCTCCATCTTGATCAGTTTTCCAGGTCTACCGTTTGCCCATTGATTTTGCTAGGAATATATTTGGTCAAATATTCGTATTTGGCTCTTTGGTAGTGTATATAGAACATTTGTGACATTTTGGTATCCTCATGTAATTTTTTCTTTTCTTTATAGTTTCAATGTTAATCATCTTAGTTAACTCCATTCATCTTTTTACAAAATTGTTTTGTAGGGTTTTATGTTTTGTTTTAATATTTATTCTATCCAAAATTTAGTATTATTTATGGTCTAAGATGGAGGTCAATTTTCAAAATCTTGTACAGTTGTAAAGCTACTTGTTCCGGCATCACTTATTTAAAAAGAAAGCAACAAAGAAACAGAACCCCACCTGCTTTTCTTAGTCTCCCAAATTTACAACTATATTCACTTCTCTAATTTCAAGGTTCTTCCCTGTGTATGTTATGGTTTGTATCTAAAATGTTCCAAAAAATCTCCTATTCTCAGAGATAGGACTTTCAAAAGGCAATTGAGTCCCAGGGGTATTATATTCACCAGAGGATTCATCCTGTGGCAAATTCATAGCTAAATGTGTTTTTAGGAAGTAGAGCTTATTTAGAGGGGATGGGTCATTGGGAACATTTCCTGATAAAGGTATATCTTTTCTTTCATCTATGCTCTTCTCCTCTCTGTCTCTCTCTGTCTCTCTCTCTCTCTCTCTCTCTCTCTCTCTCTCTCTGTCTCTGTCTCTCTCACTATCTCTCTCTCTCTCTCTCCTTCATCCATAGATCCTTGGCTGCTCTAAGCTAAGCAGCTCTTCTCCACCCATCATGCCATTTCTACCATGGACTAAAACCCCTGAAACCGTGAGTCAATAATAAACCTCTTTTAAGTTGTGTCAGATATTTTGTTCCAGTGATAGAATAATACCGTGTCTTAGCAGACATTTTTATTATATTTTAATAACTGTTCTTGATAACAAATATTTTATTACTTACTTTTTGTAGATTTTTTCTAGTTATTGTTAGGTAATTGTAATTATCTTCCAGATAAACTTAAGAACATTTTATCCAACTCAGCACCACCACCACTACCAGCAGCAGGATAAAACAAAATTCTCAAAACTCCATTGAGATTTTAATTGGAAATTATTGAATTTATATATTAATATTGGGAGACTTTCCTACATTAACAATAATTGTATTAATTTATGGGGTAAAATATGAGATTATGATATGCATGTGCCTTATGTAATTACTGAATCAGACCAATGAGTGTAACAATTTCTTTACATACTTGTCATTACCCTGTGGTGAAAACCCCTTCAAATCTCCTCTTT
This sequence comes from Ctenodactylus gundi, assembly GCA_004027205.1. NCBI lineage: Eukaryota > Metazoa > Chordata > Mammalia > Rodentia > Ctenodactylidae > Ctenodactylus > Ctenodactylus gundi. The sequence goes on from PVKB01000235.1 coordinate 939,309, forward strand.
TAGTACCTTTGAAGTAGATTATACCTTGCTATTAACTATAATCATTATGGTGTGTAATAAATCATGAAACTCATGTGTCTCTCTCACTGAAATCTTATACCCTTTGGTCAACATCCTGAGATACTTTTTTTAAAAAGTAAACTTTATGTCCAAGAACATGTTTTCCTTTTTACTGAATTTTTACTCCATTTGTGAAAATTTAGTAGCTGCTTTATGTAGGATTCATGTCTTCTTTTAAAAATATGACTCCCCTTTCATTGTTTGGCTGCTGTTATACCTATTATATCTTCTCCTCATTGTTCTAAACAGTTGCTTCCTTCCATTGCTCATCTTCTCAAATCATGAAAGCAATATTTTAAAACAAAAAATACAGTGATAACAGGCTTTCCTATCTAAATTTTGATTATCATAATTTTTAACATTTTTTCCATGAAAGCTTTAGTTTAGGGATAAATAATCTTTCTTACACATTGAGCCACTCTGGCTTTTCTCTGTCCATGTTTCTTTGGTACTCACATAAATTGTTAGATAAATGTCTATCAAAATGTGTCAAATATTAATGCCTATAACTTAATAAAAGGGCTCCATGATCAAATTAATTTGGTCATTGGACCAGACCAAGTTAAATTGTACTTCTCAGAACCTTTGAAGCTAACGGGAGTAGTCACTCGTTAATAGGGGGGTAGAAAACACAGCATCACATGAAATTTGTGGACCATTGCATAAGTCCAGATTAAAGCAGAATAGATTTGGGGAGTGCAAATATGAAGATTTTTGTTAAGATTAATAAGTAATTGAATATAAATGTAATTTAAAACTAATTACATCATGGTGATAGAAGTTGTAACTATGGGATACTAAAATCATTTGTTTGGAAAAAGCTAATTTAAACTATTATTTTGTGCCAATTATACCTACTTTCATTTATGCTAGATTTTTCACCAAACTAGACCCAAATTTTTGGCATTACCAGATTCAGAATGCAGAGATCCCAGGGATGGAATGTAATACCAACTCCAGGCATTGTTAAACATGACTCTAGGAAGTAACACAATTACACTTGTTCCCCCCACTTCTCTGCAATTTGACCTATGAATGTCATGGCCACAGATTGTACTTGGCACTCACCAATGACATACTCCACCCTGAAGAAATCCTTCCCGGGTTTATATGGACGATTGAAGTCAATTTGGATGTAGAAAGACTGCCCTCTGCGGACAATCAACTTGTCGTTGTCATACTTGTCTGTGTGGTGATCGAACTTGTTGGTGTCCCATCTCTCCTTGAACAGGTGAACAGCTGTGACATTAAGGTAGTCTGCACATGAAGAACACAGCCAAAAAAAAAAAAAAAACCCATTAAGTAACTTTGGTTTAAGCACAAATTCAAAAACCAAGATGATTTTCCCCAAAGAAGGAAGCAAGCAACATCTATTGAATGAAACTCCATGAGGAAGGAGGAAACAGAAGATTTCAAAGTCAGCCACTTCTGACATTATTGCTTTAGAAGAGAGGGTTTCAGAAAAAACTTTTTCCACCCATGAACATATTTCAAATCACAGGACATGCACATTGGCGAGACAGGTTCCTATCTCATAGATCTAGACACAGAGAAGCAAGGGCCAGAGATCAAGTCTTCAGATTCTGCCTCATGCTGATCTTTGTTATGTCAGTCTCTTTCCATCATGACTCGGCCTCTCTATGGGACACAGTCACTTCAGTCTTCCCACATTTCAAAAGGAAGGAATCAAATCTGACAAAGCCTCAAAGGAATGCTCTGAGGACAAAGTTGACCGTTAGTCCAAAATTCTCCACTTACCTCGGGAGGGTTCAAATGCCCCCCTCCTTCTGTTATTCTAAAAGTAGATCTGACCCTTTGCAGGCAGAAATGAGAAGGACAGGTCTGGAGAGAGGAAGCTAACATTTCTATGAGGTGGGTATGATTGCTTCCATTTGCACAGGCAGTAAGCAGTCTGACATTTCCTTAGCTCCTCTGTGACCCATCTGGATGTCAAACGCTGGACTATTTGATACCATAATTTACGATTTTTCCTCTACCTTTTGGACTGAAGTTTATACATGACAGTTACATATTTACTATTCATACAATTTTATATATGTTGCTTAAACTCACATTTTAATAATAAAATGAGGATGTCAACATTTATTTTACATACTAACGTTCTGACATGACCTTCAGGTGACGTGAGATATATATGAAGCATCTATCAAGGAGTTTGATACATGATAGCCCTGAACATAGATTAGCTTTACCCCTGTTCTTTTCCCTTCTGCAAAGGATCACTTTATGGGAAGGCAATGTTCCACCTGTCTACACTGTAGTTCAGAGGACAGTTTGGAGACTGGTTTACACACACACGTTTGGAGTTGAGGACGAAAGGCTGGTCTCCCTGTTTTCATGTCTGTGACTCTGCCTGCTGCACCATTTGCACTGAACCCCATAAACATATCATAAAGAACGCATGGCTGTGGGATTTGTACTGGTGAGACCGTGTGTCTGCCCTATTTCAAAAAATGTCTTTTCTTTTTCCACAGGATCCTTGGTGCCCTTGGGCCAAAGTTTTACCTCATATGCTGGAATCCCTGAAATGCTTGATAAACTCAAAATTAAGAAGTACGAAGTTTAATTCTTAGGTCTCAAAATTACTTAGGTAAAGTACTTCATCTCCCAGATTCTGAGTTCTGAGTTTTCTTACTGTTAAAATGAGGATGGCAAAAACTTGAGAGTTTCTATGACAATCTAGTGAGAGTGCAAAGGGTGTGTCACACAGTATGGCCACAGTGACGCCGTGAACTCCGACGGAGCCACCTTACGTGGCGTGGAGCTCCATGAATTATCCTCACCACAGCATTGTAGCCAACAGAGACTGCAAGACGCAGTTTTATTTTTACCACCTCTCAGAGCTCCATCCATGTACACGGCCCCCAGAAGGGCACTTTCTTTCCATTATGCTGTGGGCTGAAGGTGTTTAATTTTTCTGGACCTCTCTTTTCGAAGCTACCTCTGTCCCAAGTTGTCTGGCTTTATTAAGGTCACAATCCCCAGTGTTAAACAAGCCTAGGAAACAATGATGTCCCAGGTGAAAATGACTTTAGTAATTAACTCCTTGGACTCTCCTTGTAAACCGTGCCTTTTAATAATTTCTTTGATATCTAAGCATCCAAGTCCTCAGAAATGAATTTAATCAGGTTTCCTTTCATCAACACCAATGGAAGGAACATTCTGATATTGTAGTTTATGGGAGGGATCTCAGAGGGCAAAGGCACTCTCGGGACTGACTAGTAGATCTGCCGTACACTGCACGAACCTCTCCACGAAAGTCTTGGCTCCTGGGCTGCAGCTTCTGACCGCACAAGGAGTTCCCTTTCTCACAGTCCAAATAGTTCAATTTTAAAACTCTTCCTCTGAAGATGAACTAACATCTTCCTCATGGTCATTTTTCTAACCATCGATCCTGGTTCTGACTTCTGGATAAATATAGAATAAGTCCTCCATTCATTTGGCCTGGTACTCTGTAAGTATTTAAGGACTGCTCTCAGGTGTCCTTTCAGTAAAACAGCCTCTGTTCATTCAACTGCGAGAAGCTATTTCCAGAGCTTTTAACTATCACTCTGGTTTGGAATATATTTCATCTTTTCAATTTCTCTTTTGAAGTGTTTTTCCTAGAATTACGTACATTCTCCTGGTTGTTTTTTTTTTTTCTCCCAATAAAGTACAATGAGACCATAGTGTCTTTTAAAATAAATAATATATTTCTATTATTTCAGCTCAAGATATCATTAGTTCTTTGGACACTCTTATCTTACTGTGGACTTATATTAAGTATCTGGTGAAAAAAAACCCTTAAAATGCATTGTAATATCATTTCTACCTCTAGTGGATTAAAATTCAATTCAGACTTCTACAAGTTACTGTGTCTCTACTTAACTGAATTTGTATTTGCAGCCATTTCCTTCCTTTCAGTTCAATTTTAAGGCCTTCCATTTACTTATATTAAATTTCTACTTATTGAATTTTTTGTTCCATGGTCTTCAAGTGATTTTAAATGCCAAGCATGCACTCAATACCTTTAATATTTTCCCTAGCTTCCTGTCCTCCCTAATTTTTATAGTTTGTTATTTTGTATTGCCATTTAAGACAATGATATAAATATTGGTTAGGCAACCATCTAGTAGGTGCAAGCTAAGTAAACACACAGTGGTAGATAGAACAACATTAGCACATGACCTCAATACGGTGTAACAAATATGCCGATGAAGAATGCATAGAGTCCTGGGGATGGATTATCAGGCAGGAGCTCCTAATCCAGGCTAGGAGAAATTAGGGAAAATCTTGGGAGGAAATACAGTAAGGAAGCAGTCCAAGAGAAGCAAGTTTTCAACATTGAAAGTGGTTGCTCATGCCTGTCATTCCAGCACTTAGGAGGCTGAGGCAGGAGGAGGAGCGCGACTAGTGTAAGGCCAGCCTAAGGTACGTATCAAGTTCAAGATCAGCCTGGATTACAGAGTAAGACTCTGTCAAAAAAAAAAAAAAAGATTCAGGCAGAGAGATGAGGCCTTGTAAGACTGAGGCAAGAAAGCGCATGGTTACTTCAGGAAATGAAATTGGCTGTCTAGAGTGTAGTAGTAGGTGAGACCACACTAGAATAGAAGGCAGAAACCCACTCATGCAATTCTTGTGGCTGGAGATTAAAGAATAAGAAATGGCAGAATTGCTGACATAGTTAGATTTGTAAATAGAATTGTGAATGGCTCCTGGAAACAAGCAGAAAAGGGGCAGGGTGGCGTCTGGGCTGGATGCTGGAAATCCAGGTAAACAACTGTTGGCCCGCTGCAGGCGAGGGATGCCGAAAAGATGAGTCAGCCCACGGAGAATGAATGCAGGGTCCTGGGGCACTCTGGGGATTTCTCTCTTTGATTCCTACCACCCTCCCCAGAAAACTTAATATTAGCTTGATTTCTGGGCTTCCCAAGCAGCTGGACCTTTAGGGAAACACAAAGCTGAAGAGAAAGATGCAAGTATTTCTTTGGTATCTAGTTTTAATCTATCTGCTGCAAATAAAATTCTGGCTTCCTGGTTTGATTCTCCAGCCTCATGAGCCTAGTAAATACCTAGTGAGTGTGGTTAAAGTCAGCCCATCTTTGCAGAATGCAGGGCTAGCTCTGTGTGATACTGGTAGATAGCGGAAAACAAAGCGCTCTCTGGTTAAACCAGTTTGGAAAATGCTGACCTAGTCAAAGTTGATCAGGCTTTTTCCTATAGCATTGGCGGGAAAATTCCACATGCTGACATATCACGCAAAGCTCCTAGAGGTGCAATACTTTCCCCACTTAAAGGACCATCGATTTTTTTTCCTTTGGATATCAATACTTTACAGAATATGCTTTGAGAGATGTTTCACTACTTAATAACCATGCAGCCTTGGCAAAGTTATTTAATCTCCCTGAGCTGAGCCACTGTTTTATATTTTTAAACTTTCATATGGGGATGAAATACCTACCCTATAGAGTACTTGGTATCCAGTAAATTTTCAACAAGTGCATATTATTATTCTCATTTTGTTACTACTATTGCTGTTATTGCGAGAGGTTGAATAGCATTAGAGATAAATAGCTTGACTTTTGGAGCCAGACTGCCTGGACTGAAATGCCATTTACTGCATTTATGACCTTGAGCAAGTTACATAAACTTCCTGGGCCTCAGTTTCTCATTTCTAAAATGGAATTGGTGTGAGGGTTATGTGAGAAAACACATGGGATGCTGCCCCTCAGGGCGTGGCAGAAGGTAAATGCCTAACAGTTGCCACAATGATGATAATAACCATAAGCATCTGAGTAGATCTTGCTATCAGTCAAGAAAGCAGGTGTCTGAGAGGGCATGGTGGGAGGCTGGAATCTGAGCAGTGCAAAGCTGCCCTGGCAAAGCCTCCCATTGGGAAGCTTTCCACAAGTGTCCTTTCAACCGCCCTGGGAAGTAGGGAATTTTATGTTCCCTGTCTACTAAGCAGAAACACTTGCTTTCTTTTTCTGAATTGCTACAGGTCAATGGAATTCTTTTCTCCATAGAGGCTTACAATTCAACTCTCTTTTTCTCAAACGTAATATGAATTTTCATGAGTAACCTTTTATTGCCTTTGTACAGGTGGTGTCACCCACAGGATTGTAAACCACTTGAGGACCAGATCATGTCTCCATCATCTTGTCATCATTCCTGGGGCAATGTGAAAAACTTTCATAGCAGATGAGCCAATTTTTAGTTGAAGGAATTTAATATCTGAAAATCTGGAGCTTAGAATTTATTGTTGATTTTAAAATGGATCATGCCATTTATCACAGGATTATTCATAGCAGTCCTGCAATTATCATTTATTAGAAAATTTCATTCTCATAATCTGCAAGTCTCGGGGCCATGTGTATTGTTGGAGATGGTGACTGATCATGCTACTACGAGGAACCTCCAGGTGGGAGATTTTGTTTCACATTGGAATAGAAAGGCTGTGTCTTCAGGGTGCTTTAACAAAAGGTAAATAAGGGTGCTAATGAATTCCTTAGGACATACAAAACCTAATAATTAAAAAACTTATAAATTTGCATCTTTTTCCATTGTGAAACTGTATCTATAGGGAGGAGAGGAGAGAGAGAGCGAGAGAGAGAGAGAGAGAGAGAGGAGAGAGAGGGAGAGAGAGTTCATTTTGAAAATAATGAAATCTCTATTATATCCAGCAAAACTATCTTTTAAACTAAAGAGAGAAATTAAAATCCACCATGATATAGAAAGTTCAAAGAAGCTTGCAGCCACTAAGCTATCACTGCAGAGAATTTTCAAAGGAAACTTGGAAAGCGCAAGAGAGGCCAAAGACACAAGCGCCCCCAGAGGAAAAAAAGGCAAAAGCTAGAGGAAAGTGAGCTGAGAAGAGGGTGAAACCAGTAAACAACTTGGAAAAACTAAAACTATGGCAGGACACACGAAACATACCTCAATAATTACCCTAATGTGAACGGCCTCAACTCACCTATCAAAAGACATAGACTAGCTGACTGCATCAAAAAACAAAAACCCACAATTTGCTGCCTGCAAGAGACACACTTCACCCACAAGGAAACTCATAGACTGAAAAAAAGGTTGGAGTTCGATATTTCACGCAGCAGGTCCCAGAAAACAAGCAGTGGAAGCTATATTATTCTCAGACTCATTAGATTTCAAAAGAAAACAGGTGAAGAGAGACAGAGATGGCCACTACATACTGGTTAAAAGAACACTAGAACAGGAAGAAATCACAATTATCAATATATATGCCCCCCAACTCTAGAGCACCCAATTATATAAACCAAAAATTACTCGATCTGGAAGGACACATAGGCCCCAATACAATTACAGTAGGGGACTTTATACTCCACTCTCACAAATAGATCAACCAGACAAAAAATCCACAAAGATATACAACTGCTGAAAGACACTATAGAAAACTTGGACATAACAGACGTTTACAGAGTTTTCCACCCAACAACAACTGAATACACGTTCTTCTCAGCAGCACATGGAACATTTTCTAAAATAGACCACATCCTAGGACATAAGTCATCCTTCAACAAGTACAAAGCAATAGAAAAAATTCTGTGCATACTCTCAGACCATAGTGCAATAAGACTGGAACTTAATAGCAGCAGAAACAGAAGAAAATACACAAATACATGGAGACTTAACAACATACTACTGACCAAACAATGGATTATGGAAGAAATCAGGGAAGAAATCAAAAACTTCATAGAGTTAAATGATGATGAAAGTACGTCATATCAAAATCTGTGGATCACAATGAAAGCAGTCCTAGAGGAAAATTCATAGCTATAAATGCACATATCAAAAGAACAGAACAATCCAAATAAATTCACTAATGATGCACCTTAAGGACTTAGAGAAAAAAGAACTTACCCCAAAAGGCAGTAGAAGAGAAGAAATTATAAAGATCAGATCTGAAATAAATGAGATTGAAATAAAAAAGACAATAAAAAAGATTAATGAGTCAAAGAGCTGGCTCTTTGAAAAAATTAATAAAATAGACAAACCTCTGGCCAGCCTCATCAAGAAAATGAAAGAAAAGGCACGGATTAGCACACTTAGAAACAAAAAGGGTGAAGTTACAACAGACTCTGCAGAAATCCAGAATATTATAAGAAATTACTTTGAACACCTATATTCTAATAAATCTGAGAACTTGGAAGAAATGGATGACTTCCTTAATACAAATAAAATACCAAAATTAAATGAAGAAGATATAACAACCTTGAACAACCCCATCACATACACAGAAATTGAAGCAGTAATAAAAGCTTTACCTACAAACAAAAGCCAGGCCCGGATGGATTCACAGCAGAATTTTTTCAGAACTTTAGGGAAGAACTTACTCCAATCCTCCTCAAACTATTTCATAAAATAAAAAGTGAAGGAGCACTACCAAACTCATTTCTGGAGGCTAGCATCACACTAGTCCCAAACCAGACAAAGACTTAACTAGGAAGGAAAATTGCAGACCAATATCCTTAATGAATATAGATGCAAAAATCCTCAATAAGATTCTGGCAAATAGAATCCAACAAGTAATCAGAAATATCATACACCATGATCAAGTGGGCTTCATTCCTGAGATGCAAGGTTGGTTCAACACATGTAAATTAATCAATGCAATACACCATATCAACAAAAACAAAAACAAAAACCACATGATCATCTCTATTGATGCAGAAAAAAGCCTTTGACAAAATCCAACACCCCTTCATGATAAAAACACTGAGAAAAATAGGCATAGAAGGGACCTACCTAAAACTCATAGAAGCCATATATGCTAAGCTTATTGGAAATATCATAGTAAATGGAGAAAAGTTGAAGTCGTTCCCTCTCAAATCAGGAGCAAGACAAGGCTGCCCACTCTCACCACTCTTATTCAACACAGTCCTTGAAACACTGGTCATAACAATCAGACAAGAAAATGAAATAAAAGGAATCTGCATCGGAAAGGAGGAGGTCAAACTCTCCTTATTTGCAGATGATATGATTATCTACATGGAAGACCCTAAAAACTCCACTATGAAACTCCTAGAAATAATAAAAAAAATTTAGCCATGTCACAGGCTACAAAATTAACACTAAAAAATCAATAGCTTTTCTCTACACTAACAATGAACTTAATGAGTAAGAACTCAGAAAAACAATTCCATTCTCAATAGCTCAGCAAAAAAAATAAATATCCAGGAGTATACCTAACCAAGGACATGAAGGACCTATATAAAGAAAACTACATTACACTGAAGAAAGAAATTATAGGAGACAGTAGAAAATGGAAAGGTATCCCCTGCTTTCGGATAGGCAAAATAAATATAGTCAAAATGACTATACTACCAAAACTGATATATAGATTCAATGCAATTCCTATCAAAATACCTACAAGTTTCTTCAAAGAACTTGAAACAACAATTCTTAAATTCATATGGAACCAAAAGAGACCGCGAATAGCCAAAGCAATCCTGAGCAACAAGACCAAAGCAGGAGGCATTACATTTCCCGACATCAGGCTGTACTATAAAGCAATAATTGTAAAAACAATTTGGTATTGGCACAAAAATAGACAGATAGACCAGTGGAACAGAACTGAAGATGCAGAGACAAACCCAAACACCCTCAATTACTTTATCTTCCACAAAGGGGCCAAATGCTTACAATGGAAAAAGGACAGCCAGTTCAACAAATGGTGCTGGGAAAACTGGACATCCACATGCAGAAGAATGAATCTAGCCAAAAACCTATCGCCATGCACCAAAATCAAATCAAAGTGGATTAAAGACTTAAACATTAAATATGAAACACTAAACCTTCTAGAAGACTAATTAGGCAAATTTCTAAAAGACATAGAGGTAGGCAAAGACTTTCTTGACAAGTCACCAAGAGCAAAAGAAATTATCCCCATTATTAACGGGAAGAAGATCAAATGGCCAATAGATACAGGAAAGGATGCTCAACATCCCTAGCCATAAGAGAAATGCAAACTAAAACATCACTAGGATACCATCTGACCCAGATAGATTGGCTTATATGAACAATTCAAATAGCAATCAGTGTTGGTGAGGCTGTGGGGAGAAAGGAACCCTCCTGCACTGCTGGTGGGAATGTAAATTTATACAACGACTTTGGAAAGCAGTATGGAGATTTCTCAAAAGCTTGGAAATAAACATCCCCTTTGATCCAACGACACCTCTCCTGGGAATATATCCAAAAGAGGCCAAAACAACACATAACAGACATATATGTATACCCATGTTCATAGATAGCAGCACAACTAACAATAGTTAACATATGGAAGACACCAAAATACCCATCAACAGACCAAATGGATACACAAACTGTGGTATTTATACACAATGGAATACCATACATCTATAAAGGCCAACAGCTTGGAGGCTTTTGTAGGCAAATGGAGGAAACTTGAGACCATCACGCTTAGTGAAGTGAGTCAGAATCAGAAGGTGAAATATCGAATGGTCTCTCTGATATGAGAAACCAAGATCACAGCTATCTCATGGAACTTAAAGTGAAAAACAGAGGGAACCAGGGGGGACTGGGAGGGATGGGAGGACAGGTACAGGGAGGGTCAAAAGGAGAGCAGGGAAGGCCTTGTCACCTTGACAAGATGTGTATGTGCACAAGTGCTCAACTTCAATGTAAACCTTAAATTTTGCACTTATACACATCAGTAAAATGGGAAAAAGAAAGCAAAAATCCATAAAAAATAACAGTAGCATTTTAAGTGAGACACTACAAAGGTAGTCATAATTAAAACTTTCTGTATTGTCTCTTAGAAGTTCACTGCAGAACAATCTAAACTGAGTAAATAATCTCGTTTTAAAATAGAAACTTAGAAGTGAAACTTGCCTAACATATGGAAGATTACAGGATACAATGAAAGCTCAAAGATTTAAAAATATATTCTGACTAGATTGTCAAATGTCTAAGACATATGACAGGCCAATAGGATCTCAGTTGATTCTTTAGAAAACAACAACCATGTTACCTTCTCTTTAAAGATAATCTCCTAATAGGCCAAT